>CAKOAT010083599.1:0-98857 GCA_932364175.1 Eruca vesicaria subsp. sativa
CGAGGAAAATAATATTTTCCTCGTAAGAGCCTCGTAAATTTACTTCCACTTTACGAGGAAACGCTTTTCTCGTAAGTTTACGAGAACCTTACGAGGAAAAGATGTTTCCTCGTAAAGTCGAAGTAAACTAGTAGTATTTTTACGAGGAAATGTTTTCCTAGTAAATTTTCCTAGTAATGGCTTAGTTTTCTTGTAGTGCTAGTATTTATCTGTGTTTGCCATTGTTTGGACAACGCACAACCATTAACCACCCACAAATTATTTCACCATACTTAAAAGCTATTAGAGTATTTAGTTTTGGAGAAAATTACGGGGCAGCTTCATAGATTTGTTTTGGAACTCAAGTTTTTCTACACTATCTATCAATGCATTTTATTCAGATTATTGTTATGCTTTGCTTAATCATGTATGAGTAGTTTTGGGGACAAAAACTTACACTGTCGATTTCCGTAAAATAATAAAAGTTAGGAAAACCCTAATTCTCCAGAGGTTTTGGATCTCGGCAAGAAATGCACGAAAAAGACAAGAGATGGATGAACAGAATATCGAATAAGAATTGCGTAAAAGTTTTTATCGATTATTGTGAGTAACGATACAAGATATTTGAGAACTGATTCACAAAGAAAATCGCGGAGCTAAAGCAACAAAACTTTTCTAGTCTATGACTTGCTAGTATAGCCGCGTAAGTCCTAAATTCGTCTAAGCTGACAAGGGTTCTCTAGGTCTAAAAAGATCTCTCTTTCTTTTTCCTCCCAGCTCTCCTTATGTACATCTTTAAAATCTCTCATTTTCCTTGTCTATGGGCCCGAGTCTATCCTTTTGCGGACTTCTTCATTTTTTCCCGATCTTTCCATTTATCATCGGGATTTTAGCATTTATCTTCTTTCGTGAATACCGGGTAAACCGCCATAGTTGTTTTGGGATCAATTTTTCCTTAAGGTTGTAAATCGGTTTAGTTTAGGCCGTTCTCCTGCTATGAACTTTTAGTGAAAGTTGCGAGCTTGAAGCAACCATATGGCTGGTGTTTCGATAAATCGTTTATGTTTCATATGATCGATCCAGTTTCGTATGATGAAAAGAGCCCTTATTGTAAAATCCGGAAGGTGACTTCGATCGAGGTTGATCAGTCCGGTTGAAATCCCTGATAGACGAGGTAAGGACGCTCGATCCATATGTAATATAACTAGTTGAGAGGGAAACATTCCAGTCTTCATGGGGCGACCGGGTTTTGTATCGAACCGGTCACCATATGGCGATCGAGTCTCGTGTCGGACCGGTCGCCACATGGC
This sequence comes from Eruca vesicaria subsp. sativa, assembly GCA_932364175.1. Lineage (NCBI taxonomy): Eukaryota > Viridiplantae > Streptophyta > Magnoliopsida > Brassicales > Brassicaceae > Eruca > Eruca vesicaria. The sequence goes on from CAKOAT010083599.1 coordinate 1,290, forward strand.
GATCAGGTTGTGGACCAAGCCGGTCGCCACATGGTGACTGGATCGAATCGAACCGGTTTCCATATGGCGACCGAGTTCCGTGTCAGACCGGTCGCCATATGGCGACTATGATTGGATCGAACCGGCCGCCATTTAGCGACCGAGTCCTGTGTTAGACATATGGTGATCAGGATTGGATCAAACCAGTCACCATATGGTGACCGAGTCCCGTGTCAAACCGATTGCCATATGGCGACCAAGTCACGCTTCGGACTGGTCGCCATATGGCGACCGAGTCCCGTGTCGGACCGGTCGCCATATTGCAACCGGGTCACGCGTCGGACCGGTAACCATATGGCGACCGGGATTGGATCGAACCGGTTGCCATATGGTGACCGAGTCCTGCGTCGGACTAGTTGCCATATAACGACCGGGTTTTGTAGGTCTTTGTTCGTCATTTTTCTGCAAGGTTTTTCTAGAAGATTCTTCCCAGCCATTGATTTCGAGATGACCATTTTTGACTCCAAAAGTTAGTCCGCCTGCTTGCAAGTTTCGGGGACGATTCTTGCGAGAGAGTGAATGCGTTCTGATTTATAATCGGAATCATCGGCTCGGAGTACGTCTTTTTCGAAAAATATTTTCTCTTATTATTTTTTTGAGGTAATCTACATTGATCATATTTTTCTGTAAGTAGTGGGTTCTCATCCTTCATTCTCCTCACCTCCCTCAGTTCCCAAAGCAAGATGTCATCTTACCAAAGTAAAAGAAAATATGTCGACGTCGAGATGGGAGATGCTGCTCCTCAGAAGAGAAAGTTGGACTCGGCTCTTCCTGACGCCGGGCCGGCTTCCTTTCTTTTAAGGATAAGATAGCTCGCCGGAATGCCGAGAAGGAGCTCGGCCGAGCATGTACCGATTCTTCGTCAATTCCTGTTCCGTCTGATGTTTCGAACTTTGATCCTCCAGAAGAGGCTCAGCAAAAGGCTGCTATTAACTCGGTGTTGTGCACGCGTTGGATGCCTCAGCTCAGACTTCTGGCTAGTCCACAACACTGATTCTAGTCGAAGAAAAGGAGAAAGCTATTGATTCGATGCCTCCCCCTCCGGTAAAGAGGGGAATCGTGCTGGCTCTATGCACACCCAGTGCTACTCCGGTCGCCTTGCCAAAAACTAGGAAGAGGGGCTGTACCCCGACCGATGCGAGCAAGAAGAGGAGGTTCAACAAAGGTGATGGAGAGATCCCGTTGGCAGAGGGTATGAGTTTGATGCCACAGCACCGTGCCAAGGTTTTTTTTTTACGGAACTTCCCTGTTGTTATGTTAAGCCCTTTCTGATCTTTATCTTACTCTTTCGTAGTTTGTGGTTTTGATCGACGGGTTGATCGGTGAGTGTGGATCGGATGCAGAGCGTCTCTCGAAGAGGTTGTCAGAGTCGCGTGAAAAATCGTCACAGCTTGAGGCCAAGCTTAAAGTCACCGAGGAGTCTCACGCTTCCGAGATTTCCCAGGTGAAATCCCGAATTTGCGACCTTGAGCGAGACCTTGGGAAAGCCGCGAGTTCTTTACTCAAGGAGAAGCAAAATTGAAAGTCCAAGTCTTCAGAGGTTCGTCGCCTTCAACACCAGATCCAAAGCGAGGAGAAATTAAAGGATTGCGAGGTTGAAGCCATCGACGACGCACTACGTGTCGAGTTCCAAGCCTGTTTAGCAAAGATAGCTTTGTCCCTTAAGTCCCTGATGGACGCCCGCGACAAGGAAGTTGCTTTGGCGAGTATTGACGGAGGCTTGAGTGAGATTCAGCTATTTATGGGTGCGGACCCTCCATGTCCAGCAGCCAAGAAAACCAGGCTATCTGCTCGCAAATAGAAGTTGGTTTCTGTTAAGGGGAGTTTTGACTTAATTTTTTTCTGGTTTGAGGGCCGAGTGCAGTCTTCTGCCTCGCGTGGATGATCCTGAGGGGAAGATCTTACAGTTGAAGAAGGCGACAGCTGTGTGGTTCGGAACTCGGATAAGATGCTGGGTGATGATGATATTTAGGATTGTGATGGTGATTGAAGTTGTGGTCTCGTTTGAGACTTTTGTTTATGTTCTGCTTTGGCCAAGTATGGCTGTTTGTTTTTATCTTAGGATTGGCCGCTTGTGGCTGTGAATCGCAGTCGCTCTTGCAACTTTTAAATGAATTTCATTTTGTGTGTTTATGAGCGTAAGTATCGGTGTATAGGGAAGACTATGAGTTATCATCTTACAATCTGACTCTTTTTGTTGATCCTTCTATTCATTGCTCGTTTAAGATGTTCGAAAAAATTTCGTAAGCGTTTAGATGTGAACGAATAGACATACTTTTGGGATCTCGTATCTTTCAATATTTCATGACTTGAGATGTTAGAGACCAGTGTGCTGGGTTTAGGGCAATACCTAGGTCTAATCATGGTTTTAGGGAGTGCGATGACTACTTTGGCTTACGTTTCCTGTGTCGCTTTTGACCTGATTCCATCCCGCTTTATAGTCCTCGATAGGTTCTCGGTTTATATGACTTGTATAGTAGGAATCAAGCATCTCTACAAGGACAATTTTTAAGTCTCTTGGAAGTGCTTACCAAAATTTCTGATTTTTTTATAGCGTTATTATCCTTGTGTCAGATGTATGAGAGCTATCCTTGTGAGATAACTTAGTCTGTTTTAGGACGTTGCGAGTTTCTTGTGATCAGCAACAAAATTATTGGTAGATATTATCATTTCTGAGTTTTCGCAAAAGGTACGTATTTTAAGAAAATGTTCATGGTTTATAGTCGCGGGCAGACTGTTTGCTTTATAGTCCTCGATAGTTCTCGGTTTATACGACTTGTATAGTAGGAATCAAGCATCTCTACAAGGACAATTTTTAAGTCTCTTGGAAGTGCTGACCAAAATTTCGGATTTCTTTTATAGCGTTATTATCCTTGTATCGGATGTATGAGAGCTATCCTTGTGAGATAACTTAGTCTGTTTAGGACGTTACGAGTTTCTTGTGATCAGCAACAAAATTATTTGTAGATATTTGATATCACTCAAATATTTAACCCTAAGGAGTGAATTACTCTCTCAAATAAGAGCTTCAGTTGTAGTACTTAGGGATCGAATCCATAGAGACTCTAGGATTACACAACAGATTATTAAGTCTTTGAAATAAAGCTAGACAGCAGGTTTAAAATAATAACTTAAAAGGTGACCAAGCAATTGCTTGATTGGTAGATTTGTTTGTTAAGAGGAATTAAGGTAGTTAAACTTAGGTGTTTTCTTAGGTATGACAAACATGCAAGTTATAAAGGGTTTTTATTATTCATAGTTCTGAATTCAAACTTTTAAGGATTTGAAGAATTAATTCTTACTGGATCTCGGATCAAGAAATATCGTTCGATGACCTTGAGTGAGTATCGATCGATTGTTCGATAGAAATATCGATCGATTGTTCGATAGAAATATCGATCGATTGTTCGATAGAAATATCGATCGATGACGTTATGCTATATCGGTCGACAAGACGTTCGTCTCGTCGAACGATATTGCATCCAGCGAGTTCTAACAACTGGTTTGAAAGGTTCTCTAGTCTTCACTAAATAACTTAGACTCTAGGTAATTGCCAAGTTCTCGCTTATCCAAATTGATCCTAAAATCAGAGGTAAGGGTGATCAATCCTTAATACTAGTATTTATGATGATTAGATTGAGAACTATATTTTAAACACCCTAATAATGGTTACTTCAATGCATGAGTTAACCCTAATGAGAAACCTAAATCTAACAAGAGAGACTACTCAAACATATTTATGAGAGACAAAGTCATAATGATAATAATAGCAAGAGAAACAGTAAATAAGTACAGCAAGAGAGTTCACACTACAAAAAAAAAATCTATTGTTACGAATTTTGGAGACTAAAAGTTTTCGTCACCTCTTTGTCACATAATAGACACTAATTTTTGACTAATATTTTATGTAAGAAAAGAGTAACCACTTGGTCATAATATTGTGACGCGTTTTATCGTAGCCAAAATTTGTCACATTTAGTGACATAAACATGACGGAAATAGACGAGACACAAAATGTGACACAATTGTTACTATGTTTATTGTTACCATAGTGATGATAATGTGACTAAATCATTATGTATCCATTTATGACGACAGAAAAACTAAATGTTTGTAACGGATTTATACAAAGTGATGACAAACAAAAAATGTTGTAAATTGTGACTTAACAACATACCAAATCAGTCGCAATTGTCAAAACTATATAGTCAAAATATAATTTAGAAAATAAATAAAATCTTATGAAATAATGCATACAAACCTCTTTGTGGTTCTGTTTTAATAAAGAAAATTTATTATATATAGTGGACAGTGAATCTTATTACATAACCATGCAGAACCCATATATAATTTAGATACATAGTACGTGTATACAGAACCGACACGAAGATTTTTAATGACACAGACTAGATATATTTTTTTAATTGAAAAACAATTATAAAATAAAATAGTACAAAATAGTGATATAATCTATTTTTGAAAATTTAGCAATTTTTTATTTTAATTTTCACAGATAAAATGTAAGTGTAACGCATATAGTTTCTAAAATATACTCTAATTTTTTTTCACAAAGATTCCTTTAATTTAATAATAAATAATTATAGGAAAAAAATAATTCCAAAGATATTAATTGTGATCTCTGTTTAAGAATACTGTTTATAACAAGACTTTAACTATAAATAATAAAAAGAATAATATACAAAGAGAAAATAAAATAAAATAACATGAACCGTTTTATGATTTAGTTGTGATTAAAAAAATAAGTATCTAAAGTATTAGTATTATCTAGGTTCAAGTTAGAAAAACTATTAAAATATATTCCTTAATAATAATCTATTATATAAAGTTGTGCATCCTTCCTTCTAAGGGATGCCACATCAGATACCATGTCACAAAGTCCATGTCAGCACATTTGTTTTTGGGCCTCAAATATTTGGGCTTTTCCCCCATTATTTTGTGTTCTTTTTTGTATTGTTTTTGGCCCAGATTTTTGTGTGTCTCTTGGTGTGTCTTCTCACAGTATACAGACGGTTATTGTTTTTGTGTGTTTATTCTCATCAATTCGGCGTCTATGAGGTCTTTAATGCGTCAATCTCGATTCTCAGGCGGTGTGAAATTTGTATAAATTTTGAGTCTTTCTCATTTCTAACTCATTCTCTCTTTTTCCTCCTCTGATATACTCAATCGTGTTGTTATGGCAATTTCGAGAGTTTTCATCTCCGACCTAGAGTCAGGCAAGTGCTCCGGCGTCGTCGAGGCTCGGCTATCACGGTCCTGGGAGGCAAGAAATGTGAAGCACGGTGGTGAGCTCATGTGGGCTGACCTTAGGTTACGCGGGTTCGATCTCATCTTGGTAAGTATTCAATTATTATCTTTCAATTTGAGTAAAGATCGAGTCTTTTATGGTTTTGATCGAATATGAATTTGAGTATGATTGATTTTGACTTTTGAGTGAAGAAAGTTCTTTTGCGGTATCAAATTTGGGTTTTTGAACGAATACAGTTTAGAGTATAATTGGTTTTGAGTAAAGATGTCTTTTTCATGTTTTGTTTTTAGTCTGTTAAGTATCTGAACATCACCGGAATTCTTGACCTTACGTTACGTGCAGGATTGTGGCGGATATGATGACATGCAAGATTCTAGAAGAGATCTGCACGCACTTCACCATCAAGAATGACTACATGCCTGAGGAAGAAGCCGAGGTTTGCAAGGATATTATTCTATTAGTTGTCTCATTTCTTTTCTCTTTTGGTTTGAAGTTTGTCAACTAACACTTAATGATTTGCTCTACTAACAAGTTATGTTGATTGTTTTTGTTTTATCATAAAGTTTGGGTCTTTGTGCTTTTTTTTAATCTATAATTGGTTGCTATCATCATCTTTACTGGTGATTGGAATATATACCTTCACACCAAAAAACTCTCTACATACCAGTAGACCATGTTAATTGATCCAAACGAATGTTTCAAGTGTTGATGTTGATGATCAAAAAGATTACTTGGTAGCTTAGTTTATCTCTCTTCTTGACCTGTAGCTTCTTTGGTATATATGATTCATGAATATTTTTCTTACTTTGACATTATCGACTGAAGGATAAGATAACGTCTCCCTTTCATACATCTCTTCTCGACACACACCGGTAGACACGGGATTCAGTTCAACTCTCCTCTGGGTTATCGCTTTATTATATCTTCTGTTTCTCTTTTTAGTGTTACTGTTCCTCACCAGATCATTTGTTCTTGGCTTCTTCTTTTGCTTCTGAAGTTTTAATTCACAAAAATTTATTTTGACTGCATAGACGTGAAGATTAGAGAGAGATAACATTTGTAGAATATGACAACATTATAATATTGAAAGCTTGCAAGTTTAAATAAAAAAAAATTAAATCCAATCAAGAGAGCTTCCTTATCATTTTCTCTGCTTTTTCCTCTTGACATGTTCGTGATTGGTCCGAAACTGACGAGAAAAAAACAGACAAGAACCCACGATGTTACTATCCAAAGCAAAAGAGCCTTAACAACGGAGCTCCAATCCCAAATCCCCATCTTCCGCCCCAGCATCCACGCCCGGCGAGCCAGCATCGTAGTCAAATTCCGGGACCTTTACGGTTTCACAGTGGGAGGAAACGTTGACGACGTCAACGTCTAGAACGAAGTCAGAGAGAAAGTGAGGAGCCAAGGGAGAGTCTGTGGGCTCTCGAAGCCAGCAAAGGAGCTGACCGGTATCTCCAGCCGGATATTCTTTTGATCGGAGACGGTGGTATCGCGTTGAAGACGTCTCTGAAGATCTCTGCTTTGAGTAAGGCGATAACGTTGAAGAGGTTTGTTTAGGAAAGGGCTACCTCCTGTGCTGAGGCCTAAGGTTTGGTTCTCTCTCTGGTGCGGAGAAGAAGAAGTCTACTGTTCCGGAGAGTTATTACAGTAATTTGACTAAGGCTGTTGATGGGATGGTCACGCCTGCTACGCGGCAGATTGATCATGTGAGTTTGGTCTCTATCTAAACTCTGATCCTTCGAAAACAAATGTAGATGCTCATTATTTTCTTTTAACGGTTTATCTTATTGTAATGTGATTTTTCACTAGGTAGAGCCAAAATCAATATAAGATACTCAAATTTTATGTAGACAACAATTATTTTATTTTGAATTTTGGTAGATTATAAAAAAATTAATTCCTTCAATTTTTTTAGGAAGCAACTATCCATTTGACTTATTATATGTATACAATTATTAGTTTTAAGACATTGGTTTCAGATTTGGAGTTAATTAATAACTATTTTAAGAGATAGTATTACATAATAGATTTTAAAAAAATTACCACAGTAAAAAATTATAGATAATAAAAAATCAAATATATTTGTTTGGAAAATTGAATAAAATACAGAAATAAAAAAATAAATATAAAAACAAAACAAATATTTTTGTAAAACAAAAGAGATATTTGAAGTTATTGTAACTAAATAAATGTAGAATGTATTTTAAATATTAATGTCAAAAATTCTAAAAAAAATACTATAAACATAGATCCACACCTGTGTAAAAATAAAATATAATTATACAATCGAATAAGAAACATACGATATAAAATAATGTAAGAGAATGAATAAAATTAGCTAACTTCACATTAAACAAATAAATCAACAATTCTACACCATAGAAATAAAAACAGAATAAAACTTCAAAAAATTATCTTATTTACCGTAAGAAAAAAAATTTAATTAATTATAATAAGAATGGAATTGAATAAAGAATAACAATCGATAAAGTAATGATTCATTCTAACATAAAACAAAACATTTAAAAAATATCAAAAAAAAAAATTAATCTTACTATTAACATTATTTTCAAATTATCATCTCGCCCGTAGGGCGGGCCGGTCCTAGTTGTTATTAAACCAAACCAAGCTTTTCCCTTGGATTACATGTATAAATATATATATCTCTTCATCTTTATTGACCTAATGGACTTCACGTGAAAATCCAGCCGCTTAAATCATCTCTATCATTTTGTTTCTCTTCTTCTATATCAATCACTTCATCTCCTTCTCTTGGCCTCTTCCCTCTTTCTCTCATTCTCTTGTCTTCTCGCTAATCTTTGCGGATGTCATCGAAACCGGTTGAGGATTAGCGCCGACGTTATCATGCCATCACCAGAGCATGCCACAGACAGATGCATGCGTCATAGATCCATGGGGGTTTCCATGTGTCGGGCTTGCTCTGATCAAGAAGTTAAGGCCTGGAGGGGAGACGAGCAAGCTGTATTCATGAAGTCTTAAACCACCGATGGTAGATCTGTATATTCGCGAGTGACAACCCACTGGTTGGGCCTACGTCTCATTGACGTTACATAATAGTTTTTCACAGATAAATCTGTGTAGTTTGTTTAACAATCATCGGCGTATATGTGTAGATTTAAGAAGGAAGAGGAGGAAAATAAGCAAGGAGGTGGCTAAGAAGATGATAGAATAAGCAATTAGGTTTAGATTTTCTGTTTTGTTTTTGTTCTTCTAAATTTGGTTTAGTCTAATAAACCAATCCTTATTTGTAAGTTCAATTTAATATATTAACCAATTTTTAAATTGGTAAACAAATCTTATTTTGTATGTACAGAATTTTAGCTTTAATTTTAACTATAATTTAAAATATTTTATTATAATTAATTATATTTAAATAATTTAATTGGTTAATTTGTTTATAATTTTTATTAAAATAAAAAAATTGAATCGATTGATCTGATATTATTATAATTAATAACATTTACATTCACATTTATTAAATATTTGTGACAGTGGATCCGTTACTACAAGTGACATAATTGCCACATTATAAACATCACAAATTAAGACAGATTGACACAGTTCAATATGTAAGAAATTGTAACATTGTTGTTACTATCACCTAACGTAACTATGTGTGACGAGTTGCTACAAATATTAGTAGACACAGATATTGTGACATTTTTGTTACGCCAAAACATTTGTGACACACGTATTGCTACCATAAAAAATTAGTAACAAAGACGTAACAATGACAATATTGTTACGAATTATAGTCTATTGTGACAGAATATTTTGTCACAATATCCTTATTTTCTTGTAGTGTCAAGATCTTCTCTGGATTGGTAGTTCAGATCTCTCTCTTAATTCCTAAGCTCTTCTCAAAGTATAGCTAGATGCTTCTCCCAAAATTAGGTCTAAAAGGTCTCTGAAGAAGTCTGCATAAACTAGTACAAAACCCTCTTAATATAGCATAACAGGCGGCCTGGGACTTAAAGTGTAATTTATTAAAACTCTTGTGAAGCAATTAGGGCTTCTAATCTTCATTTAATCACTCGGAGGACTTTTGTATCGATCGATATAGAATGTCTTCTATCGATCGATGTGGGTGATCTTTTATCGGTCGATTGCTCTCAATGCACATCAGTCGATATCTATAACATGGTTTTGCTCATATCTTCATAAAGTCTCCATTTTAGCTCCTTAATAGCCATTTTACACCATTGAGTACCTGAACCTGTAAAAGCTCTAAAAAGACACTAGAAGTATCCTTTTGTTTCCAAAAACATATATAAATCATGGTTGAAAGTGGGTAAAATCCATGATATATCAACTCCCCCAGACTTATCCTTTTGCTTGTCCTCAAGCAAATAATAGAACATTGGTCTAGAAAAGGTTTGAAAGGCGGAAGCTCCTATAATTCTAAACTTAGAACCATCACCTCTTTAATTATTCCAAGCCACTCCAGATATCTATCAATCTCAGAAATACATTACACCATATCCTAGCTTAGAAACCAAATTCAAATAGCCAACAACTTAATGATCATGTTTGTCTATCCCCTCTGCCGATCTCATTTATGCAGAAAATAAAGGTGTAGGCTTTACCTTGGGAATATCGATCAAGGGACACTTGGATTCAACTCAAACAAGTTTCAGGCATTCTCATTCTGGTTCCTTTTCTCCCTATATCTCCCTTCTTTGAATCCAAAATTTACTTTTTCTTTTATATCAATCCAAATGAACAACTAATGTTCATCTTATTGATCTTTCTACTTTTTGTAGCTTTTTCTGGCAAGTGTAGGCGAATAGTAGGGTCATAGGTAATTTACCTCTCCCTCGCTTCCACAATGTATGATTATTCCTTTGAATTAGAATAGTGGGGTCATGGGTAATGTACCTCTCCCTCTGCCTCTCAGGAAATCATCTCAATCTTTTATTTTTTTTTATTTGGATGCCAAAGGGAGGAGATAAAGAAACCAAAATTATTAAGACTTTTACCTTCCAGACTTGCAAGAGGATTCCGATCCCTTGTATACCAAGCCCCAAGACAAGCAATAGATGTCAGGTTAGGTTGGAAATCGGCTTTTGTTCTTCCAGACATTTTCAACAAGTGTTGTCATAGCTGACAGGTGATCCGCTTTAGCATCTCTAGTACCTTCTGTAACTGACAAGTCTAAGAGTGGTGCTAAGAAGTGGTTAGGTAACAAGTCTGAATCTATATGATCATTGCTTCCTTCTTAGTAAAACATTTTTTTTTTTGTTTTTTTTTTGTTTTTTTTCAAAAGGGAAATGAAAAATGAAATGAAAATGTTAGTAGATACCCCCCAGACTTAAACAACACTGTCGCCAGTGTTATTTTGTCTAAGAGAAAAGAATAAAAATAAATGTAGCAAAAATATTCATGTAGTAGGAAAAATCGTACATCTACCCTTACATATCGATCGATACAAACGGTGTACATCGAACGATGTAAGGTGACCTTGTCGATCGACATAATCAGGTTACGTTGATCGATATAGAGTGCCTTCACCTATCGTGTTGTTAATCCATCAAACTCACCATCTATGAGTTATGTAACCCTATGTTAGCTCTGTTAGACATTCTCAACACACACGAATAGTTAGATAATAAATAATAGCAGGCATAGTCATAAAAAGTACGAATAAAAATCCTACAAGTCGGAAAATAAGAGTAAAAACATAATAGTGCAAGATAAGGGATAGAAATGAGCAAGTGAATCAGTCGTCACTGCTCTCGTCATCGTCCTCGTCATCCTGATCAGACTGGTGAGAGGGACCTGCTGCGGATGGGTCACTGGCTGAAGTGCTCGTTCGGCTCGAACAGCGGCATCTCGAGACACTGGACCAGATGGCCCGAAGAGCATCCAACACTCCTCTCCTGAAGGCTCTCTCATCTCCTGCCTCGATCCTGGAGAGATCTGGGAAATGGGGCGCTGCTGGTGTAGCCCGAGAGGTACCCGTGTTGCGGACTCCTGTATCATGGCGTACCGCAGGTAGGTCGAGGACTAGGCTCAGGTCTGGCTGGAACTGAAGCCTGTTGAGATTACCTGCAAAGGCAGTCGTCGCTGGGTGAGGCAGAAGGAACCGGCGTGTACCAGTTGGAGTCCCGGAAGCCCAATGCTGCTGCCTGTCCAACCACTGGCTGTTACTCAGATGATCTGCGTCCAGGTAGGCCCGAGAAGTGTATGCGCTGTCCTCGTCAAAGCGGATCCCACAGTACTGAAAGATCAGCGTCAGCAGACTCCCTACTGTCTCTATCTTCTTTCCTGATCAACCGGAAAAAGGCTTCGTCTTTAGGCTGACTAGATGCTCAGCGAAGACGGCACCCAGGTTAGGTGTGGCCATGAAGCGCTCGGGGTCCAGGAAGGTCATATCGACCAGTTCGTCAAGTGCATGGTATAGAAGTGTAAGCTCGTAGATCCTTGTTAGGCTCCATCTTGCAAAGCAGAGTAGAGGCAAGGAGCCGCATGAAGTACCGGATAGTCGGGTGGCGGATATCGGTCTGAATCACCGTGGCTGTGCTCCAGGGGCCTGTGCCAAAGATCTCCCAGAACGCCTTAACTTCCGGGAAGGCGGAGATAGTACTGGAGGTGGCTGTGGGGTTCTCAAACCCGTAAATCGTGCAGTCAGGGACAGAGACGTAGTACTGGATGCCCCTAGCGAAAAAAGAGAGAACGCCATCACAAGCAACAGTCGATGGCTGGTTCTTGTACTCGAAACGAACAGTGGCCATGAACTGCCGGACAAGCGAAGGGTAGAGGTCATAGGATTGGAAGGCCATGGTCCCAAATCCGAGCTGGATGAGCATCTTGATATACCATGATTTTGACCCACTTTTAGCCATGATATTGATATGTTTTTCTGATATATATATATATATATATATATATATGTGTGTGTTTTGGAGTCTATTAGGTATGTTTTCAGATTCAGGAGCATTTTGGAGTAAAGTGATGATATGGAGCTTAAAGGAGAGTTTTCCGAGAAGACTATGAAGATCAGACAATAAGGTCAATATCCAGATATACATATCGATCGATACACATCATGTGTAATCGATCGATGACGCTTCCATAGCAGAAGTCGAGATACTCCATTGATCAATGTACACCATGTACCATCGATCGATATGAAGCGTGAAGAACAAGTCTAACTTGGCCGACTTGAAGCCCAAATTTTCCCAATATTACAAGATTGCCCCGGACGAGGTTTTAACCTAATGGAACTCATATTTATAGTTTTTGCCTATGTGTTTTGGCTATATGTGCTTTTATGTTTTGAATACCTTTTGTTACTTCTTAAGCTTTGCTTGTTTTTAATTTAAGTATTCTTTTCATCTCAATTCTCAAAGGTTATAGAATTCTAGATTTAGAAGAGACACACAAAGAGATTTGTTGTTCCAAAGAACCAAGAGTTCAATCTTCTAATCTTATGAATTTCTATTATTACCTTGCTGCTATGAATTACTTAGCCATGTCTGAGTAGATTCCTTTGTTAGATTTAGGGTTCAAATAGTTATGAGGGATTAGCCCCAACTACGGAATGTCAAGTTGTGATATTCATTATCCAAATGAACCCTAATGCTTACTCTAGAGTAGCTAACTAGAGTATGATCATGGAGTGATTTAACTTGTTAATCATCATCCTGAAATCATTTGGCATAGGCTTAGATCCTCTAGGGATGTGCGAGAGCCGGTCTATGATCTTGGTGAACACAGAATGGATTCGATCTTATGCTATATCGATCGATACTCCTATAGACTAATCGATCGACGGCAACCCATATCGTCTGATATCACTGTCAAAACATCAATCGATATTGCCGGCAGACAGATCAATGGACAAGTCTATTTAGCGACAGCTATTGGATCTGTCTAAGAATCGAAGTTCTTATATATCTTGCAAGCAACTTACTAAAACATCTGTAGCATTATAATCCTGATTATCTGAATAGCAACGTTGAATCTAACTACTTTCTTTTATTGTCTTAAACCAAAACCTATTCTCTTGAGCAACTTACCATTTCTCACAACTGCAATTTACTATTTTAACTGAATCAACCTAGCATAATCACTTAGGATTACATCTTTTGTGTTCCTCAGTTCCCTGTGGATTCGATCCCTAAGTACTACAACTGAACCTCTTATTTGAGAGAGTAATTCACTCCTTAGGGTTAAATATTTGAGTGATATCACATCTCGCCAAGATCTTTCTCGATCCCTAGACGTCGGACGGTGGCAGGGTCGATGAATCGTGTGGGCGCAACCTCCACATCAAGCCATGCGTTGTAGAGCAGACTGTCGTAGTTGTCCCAAAAGTCACTCACAGGACGGCGCAGGCACTCAGTGCTCTTGGCTGTGGCCCGCGGGTTAAGGAAACGCTGGAAGATCCGGATGGGTTTCCCATCCTCACGTGGCCAAGGGTCGTGCTCATCTTCCCTTTCCGAGGAGGAAGAAGATGATGGAGGGTGTCCTCTAGAGGTGCTAGGTAAGTCGAGTCTCCGCTTTGTTCTCCTCTCTTGGCCTGGATTCATCTGCAAAAATAGAAAAATCGAGAGTGTCAGCAATTCGCTCAGTTGGTCGATATCGATCGATGTAGAACGATGTATATCGATCGATATCGAACGATTTCGTGTTTTTCCAAATCCGACCAGAAGTGCATATCGATCGACAGGGTGAGACCGATGTCGATCGATATCGAGTCCCGAAACCTGCAAAAATCTCAACAACCCAAATCGCAATTTCATAGTGTAAATCCTTGTTTTAACACTCATAAACCTCTAATCTACCAATCCTAACAACTCAAATCGATTAAAAACAAGCCTATCGACCGATTTCTAGTCAAAATTTGTGTTAAACCTTGTTCTCTTTGAAAAGCTAAAAATCAAAGTATTATACCTTGAAGGATTTCGTATTTGAGAGTGAAACCGAGATAGGATGGGAGTTTCGAATCGATTGAGGTAAAAAATGGTTAGAGTCTGTGAAGAATCGAGAGAGAAAGAGAGGTTTGTGTGTTTCAGGGGCGATTTGCGATTGTGAGGGAGAGAGCGGCGCGTATCGACTTAAAAGGGGTTCGCCCTCGATATATCTATATCGATCGATAGAGATAGGTGTATATCGATCGATATGACTCGATTAGACTAATATGTTTACTGGTTTTGCTTAAGGGTTAAAGAACTAATAATTAAAACTAAAAATATTAATTCTAAAAGCATGATAAATTAAATCCTAATGGTGAGTTGCCTCCCACTCAGCGCTTATTTTAAGTCGTTTAGCTTGACTTATCTATTCGGTACCCTAGGTGGAGTTAGGCATACCTAACCGAAGGGGTTTATCAGTTGGGGGTTTAACCCAATACTGCTTCACTCGTTGGCCATTTACTGTAAATTCTTCTCGTTTCTCATTCATAATGGTAACGGTTCCATTTGGTGGGACCGCTGTGACAGTAAAAGGGTCAGACCAACGAGATCAAAGTTTTCCGGGAAATAAAGTCAAACGAGAGTTATATTAGTGAACCTGATCATTCGGGATGAAATGTCGAGAAATAATGTGTTTGTCATGATAAGCTTTGGTTCTCTCTTTATAGAGCTTAGAGTTCTCATAGGCCAGATGCCTTATTTCATCCAGTTCACTAAGCTGGATGAGTCTTCTTTCTGCAGCTGTCTTTATGTCAAAAGTTAACAATTTAGTAGCCCAGGCTGCTTTATGCTCTAACTCAACAGGTAAGTGGCAAGATTTGCCGTAGATTAAGTGAAATGGAGTCATTCCTAGTGGCGTTTTAAAGGCGGTTCGGTAAGCCTAGAGTGCATTATCTAATTTCCTAGACCAATCCCTTCTTGTGGCTCCCATAGTCTTTTCTAGAATTTCTTTGACCTGTCTGTTGGAAACTTTGACTTGTCCACTTGTTTGCGGATGGCAAGATGTTGCAACTCTATGGGGAACTCCGTTCTTTTTGAGTAGATTCTCAAAAATTTTGTTGATGAAATGAGTTCCACCATCGCTTATAACTACTCGAGGAAGTCCAAATCTTGGGAAAATGATGCTCTTGAAAAGTTTGATAACAACAGAGGCATCATTTGTGGGTGAGGCTATTGCTTCAACCCATTTGGAAACATAATCGACAGCAACCAGAATGTATCGGTTTCCGTAAGAAGTAGGGAAAGGACCCATGAAGTCGATCCCCCAGCAATCAAAGACTTCTACTTCAAGAACGAATTTTTGTTCCATTTCATGTCTTTTGCTGATTTTTCCTCGACGTTGGCATCTGTCGCACTTGACGATAAATACATGAACGTCGAAGAACATTGTAGGCCACCAAAATCCAGCTTGGAGAATTTTTGAAACCGTTTTAAAGGTTGCAAAATGTCCAGCGTATTCGGATCCATGGCAGTGGTAAATGATATCTGAAATCTCAGTTTCAGCTACGCATCGTCGAAATATGCCGTCGGCGCATTGTTTGTAAAGTTAAGGTTCGTCCCAATGATACCTCCGTACTTCTCTGAAGAACTTCTTTCTGTCGTAGTTTTTAAGCTCTTCAGGTTTGACGTTTGCGGCAAGATAGTTCACTGCGTCAGCGTACCAAGGTCTCTCGCTAAATCGCTTTTCCACAGCGTGCGTTTCGTGCTCAATATCTCCATTCTGGGAGTTGTTATGTTTATCTGCGAGTGTTTTGCATGCCACAGTCGCGGTCGTATCGATGGTGATCTTTAACGTGATGTTTCGTAAGTCAATATCGTCGTTTCCATCGATCGACATGGTATTACTTGTATCGATCGATTCAACTGATTGTCCATCGATCGATGTCAGGTCTCCGAAGTCAACTATTTCAGTATCAACGGCTGATGCAAGTTCAGATGAGAGTTGTATCTGGCCGATGAGTGATGAATCTGTGAAGTACACATTTTCAGTTGGTATGAAATCATTGATAGGGACTTTTTCGTCTACTCTGATCTGCGAAAGATGATCTGCGAAACCATTGTCTACTCCTCTCTTTTATTTTATTTCCATATCGAATTCCTGTAGATGGAGTATCCATCGAATAAGCCGTGGTTTCGCATCTTTCTTCTGCATAAGATACTTAATAGCTTCATGATCGGTGTGAACAATGACTTTCGAGGCCACTAGATAGTTACAGAATTTCTCGAAAGCGTATACTACTGCAAGTAGTTCTTTCTCAGTTGTTCCATAGTTTCTCTGAGCGTCGTCCAGAGTTCGGCTGGCGTAATAGATAGCATGTAGCTTATTCTCTTTTCGTTGCCCTAAGATCGCTCCTACAGCGAAATCGCTCGTATCGCACATTATTTCGAATGGAAGGCTCCAGTCAGGTGCTTGTACGACGGGGGCAGTTATCAATGCTTTCTTGATCTTTTCAAATGCCTGTTGGCAGTCCAGTGTGAAATCAAATCTAGTGTCCTTACAAAGGAGGGTAGTTAGGGATCTGGCTATCTTGCTGAAATCCTCTATAAATCTCCTATAAAATTCTGCATGTCCTAGAAAGCTTCTGATGTCCCTTATGCTAGCTGCGGGTGCTAGACTCGTCATCACTTCTATCTTTGCTCTGTCTACTTCAATTCCGGCTGCGGACACTTTGTGTCCGAGTACGATTCCGTCATGAACCATGAAGTGGCACTTTTCCCAGTTTAGGACTAGATTCTTTTCCACACATCTCTCCAAAACCTTGCATAGGTTGTCGAGACAATCTTTAAAACTTGATCCATAAACTGAGAAGTCATCCATGAATATTTCCATGAAGTTTTCTATCATATCAGTGAAGACTGACATCATGCGACGTTGGAAAGTAGCTGGGCGTTACACAGACCAAATGGTATCCTCTGATATGCGAATGTTCCATAGGGGCATGTGAATGTTGTCTTTTCTTGATCATCCGGATGTATCATGATTTGGAAAAATCCGAAATATCCATCAAGAAAATAATACTATTGGTGATTTGCTAATCTTTCCAACATCTGATCAATAAAAGGCAAGGGAAAGTGGTCTTTCCGAGTTGTGGAATTCAGTTTCCTATAATCGATACACATGCGATGTCCGGTTACAGTCCTTGTTGGGATAAGTTTAATGATTTCATTCTTTATGACTTCCTGGAGATTCGGGTTTAGTCGTCTCTGATGTTCTACAGACTACTTGGATTCGTCCTCCAGATGAATCCGGTGCATACAAAGGTCAGGAGATATGCATGGGATGTCATCTAAAGAGTATCAAAGTGCTCTCCTATGCTTGCGAAGCTTGTTCAGTAATATAGCAAGTTCCCCATTAGTGAGATTTGCGTTAATTATCACTGGATAGGAATCATCCATAAGGAAAGTGTACTTAAGTCCAGCGGGCAACGGCTTAAGCTCCACTTTTGGTGCTTTTTCCTTTGTGAGATTTCCAATTGACGGCGGGTGTCGATCGATATTGTGGGAAACGAAATTCACCTACTGCCGATTTCCGTAAAATAAGGAAATTTAGGAAAACCCTAATTTTCCAGAGGAACCGATCTCTGCGAAAGCCAATGACAAGTAACCAAATAAATGCAGAAAAATATGAAAAAGTAATAAAACGAATTTATAGAAAAAGTAGATCTTATTTCGATTTCGCGTAAGAGCGTTGCGATCATTACAAGGTTTTACAAAGACTTTGGCCGCAGGGCCATCAGCGAGTTATCAACATAAAAACCTTAAACCTAATTGAGTCGCAGCTTGACAACAAAAGACGGAAAAAGATAAGAAAAAGGATTTGATTGATTTCGGACTGAACCTTATGAAAGGCTGCCTACGTACCCCTTACGAGGATCAAGTCGAAAGTAGTTCAGTTGATAGAGCTGGACCAGAGATCGAACTGCCTGGGCGAGTTCGTCTTGTAATTGAGCGCCCAGTCATAGAAACCGAACTTGTCGAGAAAAAAGCCTAAGTTTCTAAATACGGAAAATTCTAAGTCTAGAAAAGTTGTAAAAGTCTCTGAAGAGAGCTCTGAAAATCGTCCCTTTGCTTCTGCCCTATGCCTCTTGCTTATATACTCCCTTTCTAGGCGGTTTAGTCTTTCCATTTCACCCGGATTCGAGTTTATCGGGAATCTTCCATTTATCTCGATCTTTCTTTTTTTTTCACGCGGAAATCTTCTATTTATCCTCAAACTTGACATTTATCTTCAACTTTGACATTTATCTTCTTTCTGCGAGTAAATCACGAAAACGTCATCGTATCTTCGGGTTGGACTTTGTTTAAAGTCGTGAGTGGCTTTTATCGCGTCTTAGGACTTTCTGAGCCGTTTTTCGATAAATCCGTTTTACGACTTTAGACGAGATCGTTTCCTGATACGATGTCGTTTTTAGATAAGTTTCTCGAGTTAATCGCAAAGCTAGGCAATGTTCGATGTTTCGATTAATCGTTGGCATTTTCTATGATTTACTCGGTGTTTTATTAAAAACGCGTTTTGTACGATTTTTACGAAAAATCTCGAATAAATCGTATAGTTTAGGCAATATTCAGTGTTTCGTTTAACCGTTGCCGTTTTATACGATTTCCTCGAGTTCTTTTCGAGAAAACACGGTTTTACGGTTTTTATCGTAAAACTCGAACGATAGGGCGGATCAAGACGAAACGGGAGACATTTCGACCGTGATGCGGAATATGATCGTGTCGAAGGACGTATGCCTTGAATCAAGGATGTGGGAGATCGAGGCTCGGAAAATTCATAGAAACCGAACTTGTCGAGAAAAAAGCCTAAGTTTCTAAGCGCGGAAAATTCTAAGTCTAGAAAAGTTGTAAAAGTCTCAGATGAGAGCTCTGGATTTTCGTCCTCTGCTACTGCCCTATGCCTCTTGCTTATATACTCCCTTCCTAGGCGATTTAGTCTTTCCATTTCGCCCAGATTTGAGTTTATCGAGAATCTTCCATTTATCTCGATCTTTCCTTTTTTCCCGAGGAAATCTTCTATTTATCTTCAAACTTGCCATTTACCTTCAAACTTTACTTTTATCCTTCTGCGAGTAAATTGTCAAAATGTTATCGTACCTTCGGGTTAGATTTCGTTAAAATCACGAGATTGGCTTTTATCACGTTTTAGGATCTTCTGAGCCGTTTTGCGATAAATCCGTTTTACGACCTTATACGAGACTGTTTCCTGATCCGATGCCATTTTTAATAAATTCCTCGAGTTAATCATAAAGTTTAGTTACGTTCGTTTTTGGTTGATCGTTGCCGTTTTTACGATTCACTCGGCGTTTTTTACGATTTTTACGAAAAATCTTGAATAAATGACATAGTTTAGGCAATGTTTGGTGTTTCGTTTAACTGTTGCCGTTTTATATGATTTCCTCGAGTTCTTTTCGAGAAAAAAAAGTTTTACGGTTTTTATCGTAAAACTTGAACGATAGGACGTATCGAGACGAAACAAGAGACATTTAAACCATGGATCCGAACATGATTGTGTCGAAGGACGTATGCCTTGAATCGAGGACGTGGGAGATCGAGGCTTGGGATGGTCGGCTCGACGTACGACGAGCCGAACCGGACCGGTCCAGCTCGCCGTACGGCGAGCTACCCGTGAAGCGTCTAGCTCGCCATACGGCGAGCTACTTGGGACGGGGCTAGTTCGCCGTACGGCGAACTGAACTAGCTAGTCCAGCTCGCCCTACGACGAGCTAGCCGTGATGTGACTAGCTCGCTGTACGGCGAGCTAGTTCGAGGCCACTTAGCTCGCCGTACGGCGAGCTAGTTCGGCCGAACTAGCTTGCGGTTTATGGCGGTTGCGGTTTCTCGTGGTTTCGTGCTTAACTCGGACGATCGTGTAATCGACGTTTGTTTCGTTCTTCCGAGATAACAATTTCCGCGTTTTCCGCGGATTTCCTTTGTTTATAAAAGGATTTCTCGAGTTTTATAAAACGACTTCTCGAGTTTTATAAAACGACTTCTCGAGTTTTATAAAATGACTTATCGAGTTTTATAAAACGATTTCTCGAGTTTTATAAAACGACTTCACGAGTTTAATAAAATGACTTATCGAGTTTTATAAAACGACTTCTCGAGTTTTATAAAACGACTTCTCGAGTTTGATAAAACGACTTATCTAGTTTTATAAAACGACTTCTAGAGTTTTATAAAACGACTTCTCGAGTTTTATAAAACGAGTTCTCAAATTTTATAAAACGACTTATTGAGTTTTATAAAACGTCTTATTGAGTTTTATAAAACATATTTTTATTTTTCCGGAAACTTTTAGCCATTTTGATTCCGTCGTGACCAATTTTGACACCAACAGTTAGCCCTCCAGCTCGCTAGAACCTCGAGCATCTAGTGTTAGGTTCTTGCGAGTGGTTAGCCAGTTTTAGGTGAGTTAGGCGGAATTAGTGGTTGGAAAGGTCCATTGAAAGTAATATTTCCACTCTCCAGGGAACGGAAAGCGTTTAAGATTAGTGCTGCGCCTTGTGAAGGCTGCCTGCGTACCCTATTGAAGGGATCAAGCCTTTTGTAGTTCGTTTTGGAGTTAAGGTTCGTACGACCTGTTTCCTAGTAAGACCTTTACTGTCTGATTATGTGTATTGGACCTTTGCCGGCCTGAGACTAGCCTCCTGGGCTGTTTGCTATGGCCGAGTGTGGCTGTTATAGTTTTCGTACTGGCCGTGTGCAGCTCTGAGTCCTTGCCACTTTGCAGCTTTATTATAAATAAGTTTGCGTTTTTAAGAGCGTGTTTTTATTCGTATGAATGTAGCGAAAAGAATATGAGTTGTTATTGAGGGAGGTCCGCGAGTTGTCGTCTCGCATTCCTTTTCCTTTGTGCATCGCCTTATTCGTTTGCTCATTTTAGGATGTTTAGCAAATCGAGTGAGAGTTTAGATATAGAAGAAGAGACATGCCTTTAGGATTTCTATTCATGCCTTGAGACGTTAAAGACCAGTGTGCTGGGTTTAGGGCAAGACCTAGGTTTACTTTCGGATTGAGGCTATGCGATGACTAGTCGGCTTTCATTTTGCCTGTTGCGATTTTAACCTGATTACATACCGATTTAGAATCCGCGATATGTTCTCGGCTTATACGATTCGTCTGGTTGGAACCGAGCATCTCACCGAGAACAATTTCTAAATTTCCCGGAAGTGCTGACCAAAAGTTTGGATTTAGGGTTCAAATAGTTATGAGGGATTAGCCCCAACTACGGAATGTCAAGTTGTGATATTCATTATCCAAATGAACCCTAATGCTTACTCTAGAGTAGCTAACTAGAGTATGATCATGGAGTGATTTAACTTGTTAATCATCATCCTGAAATCCTTTGGCATAGGCTTAGATCCTCTAGGGATGTGGGAGAGCTGGTCTATGATCTTGGTGAACACATTTTCGATTCGATCTTATGCTATATCGATCGATACTCCTATAGAGTAATCGATCGACGGAAACCCATATCGTCTGATATCACTGTCAAAACATCGATTGGTATTGCCGGCAGACAGATCAATGGACAAGTCTATTTAGCGATAGCTATTGGATCTGTCTAAGAATCGAAGTTCTTATATATCTTGCAAGCAACTTACTAAAACATATGTAGCATTATAATCCTGATTATCTGAATAGCAACGTTGAATCTAACTACTTTCTTTTATTGTCTTAAACCAAAACCTATTCTCTTGAGTAACTTACCATTGCTCACAACTGCAATTTACTATTTTAACTGAATCAACCTAGCATAATCACTTAGGATTACATCTTTTGTGTTCCACAGTTCCCTGTGGATTCGATCCCTAAGTACTACAACTGAACCTCTTATTTGAGAGAGTAATTCACTCCTTAGGGTTAAATATTTGAGTGATATCACATCTCGCCAAGATCTTTCTCGATCCCTAGACGTCGGACGGTGGCAGGGTCGATGAATCGTGTGGGCGCAACCTCCACATCAAGCCAGGCGTTGTAGAGCAGGCTGTCGTAGTTGTCCCAAAAGTCACTCACAGGACGGCGCAGGCACTCAGTGCTCTTGGGTGTGGCCCGCGGGTTAGGGAAACGCTGGAAGATCCGGATGGGTTTCCCATCCTCACGTGGCCAAGGGTCGCGCTCATCTTCCCTTTCCGAGAAGGAAGAAGATGATGGAGGGTATCCTCTGGAGGTGCTAGGTAAGTCGAGTCTCCGCTTTGTTCTCCTCTCTTGGCCTGGATTCATCTGCAAAAATAGAAAAATCGAGAGTGTCAGCAATTCAGTTGGTCGACATCGATCGATGTAGAACGATGTATATCGATCGATATCGAACGATTTCGTGTTTTTCCAAATCCGACCAGAAGTGCATATCGATCGACAGGGTGAGACCGATGTCGATCGATATCGAGTCCCGAAACCTGCAAAAATATCAACAACCCAAATCGCAATTTCATAGTGTAAATCCTAGTTTCAACACTCATAAACCTCTAATCTACCAATCCTAACAACTCAAATCGATTAAAAACAAGCCTATCGACCGATTTCTAGTCAAACTTTGTGTTAAACCTTGTTCTCTTTGAAAATTTAAAAATCAAAGTATTATACCTTGAAGGATTTCGTATTTGAGAGTGAAACCGAGATAGGATGGGAGCTTGTTTTGTTGCTCTTCCCGTGGCGAAAAGTCGCGAGTAGGTTTTCAATTTAATTAAGTACTACAGCGTTTGCGTGAGCGTTGGCTATAGGAGTAATCGCTGCTGGAATTTTTCTACCAGCATTTTTGCGACTTGTGACTCTTTCTTTCATATATCCAGACATCGTTTTGACCAAGCGTTTTGCGGTTATGAGTAAGAGCAATCCGACCCCCCCTCCTTCTAGCGCCAAACTGTGGGAACCGAAATTCACCTACTGTCGATTTCCGTAAATAAGGAAATTTAGGAAAACCCTAATTTTCCAGAGGAACCGGATCTCTGCGAAAGCCAACGACAAGTAACCAAATAAATACGGAAAAATATGAAAAACGTAATAAAAAAAATTTATAAAAAAAGTAGATCTTATTTCGATTTTGCGTAAGAGCGTTGCGAACATTACAAGGTTTTACAAAGGCTTTGGCCGCAGGGCCATCAGCGAGTTATCAACATAAAAACCTTAAACCTAATTGAGTCGCAGCTCAATAACAAAATACGGAAAAAGATAAGAAAAAAGGATTTGATTGATTTCGGACTGAACCTTATGAAAGGCTGCCAACGTACCCCTTTCGAGGATCAAGTCGAATGTAGTTCAGTTGATAGAGCTGGACCAGAGATCGAACTGCCTGGGCGAGTTCGTCTAGTAAATGAGCGTCAGTCATAGAAACCGAACATTCTTCGTCTAGTAACATTCTTAGGTTTTGTCGAGAAAAAAACCTAAGTTTCTAAGTGCAGAAAATTCTTAGTCTAGAAAAGCTGTAAAAGTCTCAGATGAGAGCTCTGGATTTCGTCCTCGGCCTCTTGCTTATATACTCCCTTCCTAGGTGGTTTAGTCCTTCCATTTCGCCAATATTCAAGTTTATCGAGAATCTTCCATTTATCTCGATCTTTCCTTTTTTCCCGCGGAAATCTTCTATTTATCTTCAAACTTGCCATTTACCTTCAAACTTGACTTTTATCCTTCTGCGGGTAAATCGTCAAAACGTTATTGTACCTTCGGGTTAGATTTCGTTAAAATTGCGAGATTGGCTTTTATCACGTTTTAGGATCTTCTGAGCCGTTTTGCGATAAATCCGTTTTACGACCTTATACGAGACCGTTTCCTGATCCGATGCCATTTTTTAATAAATTCCTCGAGTTAATCGTAAACTTTAGCTACGTTCGTTTTTCGGTGTATCGTTGCCGTTTTTACGATTCACTCGACGTTTTTTTATAAAAAACGTGTTTTTAATGATTTTTACGAAAAATCTCGAATAAATCGTATAAGTTTAGGCAATGTTCGGTGTTTCGTTTAACCGTTACCGTCTTATATGATTTCCTCGATTTCTTTTCGAGAAAACAAAGTTTTACGGTTTTTATCGTAAAACTCGAACGATAGAACGGATCGGGACGAAACAAGAGACATTTCAACCATGGTTCCGAACATGATCGTGTCGAAGGACGTATGCCTTGAAGCGATGACGTGGCAGATCGAGGCTCGGGATGGTCGGCTTGACGTACGATGAGCCAAAACGGACCAGTCCAGCTCGCCGTACGGCGAGCTACTTGGGACGGGGATAGCTCGCCCTACGGCGAGCTAGTTTGAGGCCACTTAGCTCGCCGTATGGCGAGCTAGTTTGGCCGAACTAGCTCGTGGTTTACGGTGGTGTCGGTTTTTCGCGGTTTTGTGCTTAACTCGAACGATCGTGTAATTGACGTTTGTCTTGTTTTTTTTCCGAGATAACGATTTCCGAGTTTTCCGCGGATTTCCTTTGTTTATAAAACGATTTCTCAAGTTTTATAAAACGACTTCTCGAGTTTTGTAAAACGACTTATCGATTTTCATAAAACGATTTCTCGAGTTTTATAAAACGACTTCTTGAGTTTTATAAAACGAATTATCGAGTTTTATAAAACGACTTCTCGAGTTTTATAAAACGACTTCTCGAGGTTTATAAAACGACTTCTCGAGTTTTATAAAACGACGTCTCGAGTTTTATAAAACGACTTCTCAAATTTTATAAAACGACTTATTGAGTTTTATAAAACGTCTTATTGAGTTTTATAAAACATATTTTTATTTTTACGAAAACTTTTAGCCATTGATTCCGTCGTGACCAATTTTGACATAAACAGATATCGCTATTAAGATATCGATCGATATCGATCTTGGATTCATCGTCGCCTTTGGTTCCGATACCTGAGGATCCATGACTAGTTTCTATGAGACGATCGCACTCGGTTGCTCTACTATCTATGCTGAAAACTTCGTTGTGAGCAGATACAAGGGCATCTTCCAAATGATCATCCGAGTACAATGCCTCAAAAGATTCTTGGGTCAGTTCATCCATCTCGTCTACATTAGATGATTGTTTATCTATCAAAGGCAGTGTGATGACCTTCTCCATATCAAATATCATAGGGATGTTGCCTATGTTAAGATTTATTCGTCCTTCCTTGACATCGATAATAGCGTTTGCAGTATCAAGGAATGGTCTACCTAATAGAATCGGATCTCTTGGTCCGTTCTTGTAATGCACCACAACAAAATCTGTTGGGACAGTGCATCCGTCGATTTTTACTGGTACATCTTCAAGTACACCTCCCGGGATCCGAACAGATCTATCGGCGAGAACTAGTTGGATGTTGGCCGGTGTAAATTCAGTGTACCCGAGGAATGTTGCAACGGAGTGCGGCATTAAATTCACGCTAGAGCCTAGATCACAGAGTGCTCTCAGAAATAGCTGGTCCCGAATTGTGCATTTGAGAACGAAACTACCAGGATCGGGTCTCTTTTCTGGGGTTTGAATTATGGCGCTAGCTTCTGCAGAAACCATCATGACACTGCGTTTCTCTGTTGAAAAAATCTTGGTTGTCATTCCTTTGACATACTGTCTTATGGTTGGTGACATTCTGAGGGCGTCAATAAGTGGTATCAGTGGCGCCTGATACTGAAATCCGTAGACGAGCCTTCGTTCGATATCGGTGTCTTTGTATCGATCGACATCGGCAATTTCCTCTTCATCGCGAATGATTACCGGCTCCTCAGTTTCCTTAGAAGTTTTATTCTTTTCTTTGTTCTGCGGGAGTTCAGATTTTGAATCGCGGAGTAGCACGGGGTTAGGACTGGATTTCTCCGTTTCTGGAATTTCAGCATTTCCTTCCGAAGGGGTGCTTTCTCTAATAATCGGTGTTAGCTGTTTTCGGTTCCTCAACATTACGGCACTTACATGGCGTCTCGGTTTTGTATCAGTCTTCCCTGGTAGACGCCCTGTTTCTCTCTTGATACACTCAGCATTATTGGCAACATCGCTTTCTAGACTTCTAATTTTCTCATTCAAAGTGTCGAATTTCTTCGACATTTTGCAGTAAACAGCATTCAGCTTGATGTCTAGGTCTTTGTTCAGCCTCCGGTTTCCTGTGAAGACATGGTTTAAAATGGTTTGGGCTCTCCCTCGGTGTGATCCAGTGAGGGTGTCGTAGTCTTGGGTAAAACTATCTATGTTAAAAAGGTCCTCTTGAGGGCTTTCATGTCTAAAGTATGTCTTCTCAATGGAATGGACATCCTTATTGCTTTGGAACATACCAGGTTTCTTTTCCTTTGTGAAAGAATGAAGGAGATCTAGAGATTTTTTTATTTCATCTATTTGAAGGTCGTTCCTGGATCTAGCTTCTCTTTCTTTATCTTTATTTTCATAAGATTTACCCATTCCTATGTTTTCAATCAGACGATTTGCTTCATTAGAGTTCCTGGAGCTAGAATTTCTGTTATTCGCATTATCTAGCGTGATCTGGTAATCCAGCTCGAGGCCTCCGTAAAAGAATTTAAGGAGTTCTGGTTTAGAATAACCATGGTGGGTACAATCTCGCTGGTGATTCTTAAATCTAGTCCAAGCATTTCTGAAAGATTCTCGTGGGCTTTGAAAGAATGTGGAGAGTTTATATCTCGCGTCCCAATATCGAGTCTCATCGAAGAATTGGTTGATAAAAGTAGTGTGAATATCTTTCCAGCAGGTTAAAGATCCCGCTGGTATTTGTTTTAACCAATTTCTGGCTCCCCTCCCTAAGGAGAAAGGGAAAAGTCTACAACGATTATTATCGTCGAGTGCTAGTTCTTCCAGATAGTCGATGTGCTCGTGGGGGTGCTCTGAAGCAGATCCACAGAATGGATTTTTTTGTACAAGATAGATGTAGTCAAGATGAAGCGTAGACTTATGTGCTTTATCCTCTGGTAGTTTAATAGCTGACCTATTGGAATAGGTCTTAATGGGGTCTAAGTAGTCTTGCAGTTTTTCTGAATCTTCAGCTGAAGATCGATAACATTTGACAGGGATTGCAGTCCCCTGTTTAACTGTAATTTTTTTGGTTTCATTGCATAACTGACCTAATGGTTCGTTTTGGAAGTAAAGACTTACCTGCTTCCGGCTGGGTTACATCGATCGATGTTTGTTGGGTTATGTCGATCGATTCCTTGGTCAACAAATCGCTCGATGTGTGCGTTACATCATCAGGTGCTTGGCCAAAATCTGTCTTTTCCATCTTGAGTTCCCTGTGATAGCAGAGAAAGAGGAAAAATAATTAAGTAAACAAAAATAAAATCTAGACTATATTCTAAACTAAATCTGATGGTAATAAGAAAGAGTCCCCGACAACGGCGCCTAATTTGATGTCACTCAAATATTTAACCCTAAGGAGTGAACTACTCTCTCAAATAAGAGGTTCAGTTGTAGTACTTAGGGATCGAATCCACAGAGACTCTAGGATTACACAACAGATTATTAAGTCTTTGAAATAAAGCTAGACAGCAGGTTTAAAACAATAACTTAAAAGGTGACCAAGCAATTGCTTGATTGGTAGATTTGTTTGTTAAGAGAAACGAAGGTAGTTAAACTTAGGTATTTTCTCAGGTATGACAAACATGCAAGTTATAAAGGGTTTTTATTATTCATAGTTCTGAATTCAAACTTTTAAGGATTTGAATAATTAACTCTTACTGGATCTCGGATCAAGAACTATCGTTCGATGACCTTGAGTGAGTATCAATCAATTGTTCGATAGAAATATCGATCGATGACGTTATGCTATATCGGTGAACAAGACGTTCGTGTCGTCGAACGATATTGCATCCAGCGAGTTCTAACAACTGGTTTGAAAGGTTCTCTAGTCTTCACTAAATAACTTAGACTCTAGGTAATTGCCAAGTTCTCACTTATCCAAATTGATCCTAAAATCAGAGGTAAGGGTTATCAATCCTTAGCACTAGTATTTATGATGATTAGATTGAGAACTATATTTTAAACACCCTAATAATGGGTACTTCAATGCATGAGTCAACCCTAATGAGAAACCTAAATCTAACAAGAGAGACTACTCAAACATATTTATGAGAGACAAAGTCATAATGATAATAATAGCAAGAGAAACAGTAAATCAGTAAAGCAAGGGAGTTCAAGATCTTCTCTGGATTTGTAGTTCAGATCTCTCTCTCAATTCCTAAGCTCTTCTCAAAGTATAGCTAGATGCTTCTCCCAAAATTAGGTCTAAAAGGTCTCTGAAGAAGTCTGCATAAACTAGTAAAAAACCCTCTTAATAACAGGCAGCCATGGACTTAAAGTGTAATTAATTAAAACTCTTGTGAAGCAATTAGGGCTTCTAATCTTCATTTAATCACTCGGAGGACTTTTGTATTGATCGATATAGAATGTCTTCTATCGATTGATGTGGGTGATCTTTTATCGGTCGATTGCTCTCAATGCACATCGGTCGATATCTTTAACATCGTTTTGCTCATATCTTCATAAAGTCTCCATTTTAGCTCCTTAATAGCCATTTTACACCAGTGAGTACCTGAACCTGTAAAAGCTCTAAAAAGACACTAGAAGTATCCTTTTGTTTCCAAAAACATATATAAATCATGGTTGAAAGTGGGTAAAATCCATGATATATCAATATTACCATTTCTGAGTTTTCGCAAAAGGTACTTATTTTAAGAAAATTTTCGTGGTTTATAGTCGCGGGCAGACTGTTTTGTTTTCCGAGATGGTGTTCATTTCTTTTTGGAGTGTTTTAATGAAAAAGCGTTTCTTCTAGCAATAGAGACGTCTTGATGCGTCGAATGTTGAATCTTTTTGCATTGTTGTTTAAGCGAAGCGAATTGCGAAATGGACTAAATGGATTTTGAGAGCTTTTCCATTTTATTAACAAGTGTTTTGAAAATTTTGAGGGGGACAGCTGAGCTCTTCATGCGATGAAATGCGTATGTACCCTGATCGGGGATCAAGCTGTCTCGTAGTTCAGTTTAAAGTGTTGCTTAGTGGTAGTACTTCTTCAGGTGCATCATGTTCCAAGTTCTTGGAATTTTGATGCCCTCCATGTTAGCGATTTCATACGAGCCTGGTCGGATAACTTTTATGACTTTGTATGCTCCTTCCTAGTTCGTTCTGAGTTTTCATGTGTTCTGCTCAACGGTGTTTTGGAATACTTTTCGAAGGACTAAGTCGCCTTCTTTGAATCTGTGGCTGCGTACGTTAGCGTTGTAATACTTTGCCGCCGCATGCTGATAGTTTTGAATTTGTATGAGGGCCTGGTCCCGACGTTTGCTGATTAGGTCGAGCTCGTCGAGCAGCATCAGATTGTTTGAGTCCTCTCACTCAGAGCAACTTTCTGTGTACTCCGGGAAATTCCACTTCTACTGGGATCATACATTATGCCCCGTAAACGAGGGCAACAAAAGTTTCTCCTATTGCGCCTCTCGAACTCGTACGATGTGACCATAAGTCTCCTTCGAGTTCTTCTTCCCTTATGCCTTTCTTAGTGTCCAGACGTTTTTAAGCCTATCAAGGATGGTCTTGTTAGTAGTCTCGGCCTGACCGTTGCACTGCAGGTATCTCGGGGTTGACTTGGTATGCCGCATCTTCCAATTTTCATAGAAAGCTTTGAATCTAGTCAAAATAAGATCCATTGTCTGTCACAATTTTTTATGGGACTCCGTGTCTACAGACGATGTTTCTCCATATGAAATTTTTGACATGGGCGTCTTTGATGCTTGCATAGGATTCTGCCTCGACCCATTTAGAGAAAAAGTCCGTCAAGACCATAAAAGTATTTTTGCTTAGATCTATGCATGGGTCTGACTATATTCATGGACCATCGAATGAATGGATATGGTGCCGAGATTGATGATAGCATCTCCGCTGGCTGATGGATGGTGGGAGTGTGCCTTTGGCATTTTTCGCATTTTCGGGCAAAGTTCTCGCAATCCTTGATCATTGTTGGCCAATAGTGTCCATGGCGTTTGATTTTAACCGCGAGGGATCTTCCATTGAAGTGATTTCCGCACCAGAGTGGATTTATGCCATTATCTTTCGTGCTTTCTCGCCTTCTATGCAAGACATGAGTGGTCCGAAGAATCTCCATTTGTAGAGTTCTCCTTCTACCAATACGTATCAGGCAGATTGGACCTTGATTTTTCGGGCCGCCCAATTCTCCGACGGAAGTGTTCCGTCGGTGATGTATGCTAGGATGGTATGCATCCATGGTTGTCGAAACTGTATTCGATTCTCCCGTGTTCCTTTTCTGGTTGGGCTTCGATTTCATCTCCGCCTTCGTCCTAGGGGTCATTACATTCATGACAATGGGTGGTCTGATGCTAGTATGCTTTATGAATTCCACGAGAATTTCCCTGCTTAGGCCTGGGTCGGAGCTGGAACCTAGTGCAGCCAAGGAGTCTGTCTGGGCGTTTTCCGCGCGAGGAATTCGTGTTAGAGAAAATTAATCGAAGCTTTCGGTTAAGTCCTGAAAAACATTCAAGTAGGCATCCATCCTTTCATCCCTTGCCTCATACTCTCCACTGTACTGATTTGCTATCAGCTTTGAGTCGCAGTACGCATGGACGTTGCATATTTTGAGGCAGGAAGCCAGTCATAAATCGGGAATGAGAGCTTTGTATTCGGCCTCTTTGTTGGAAGCCGAGAAAACCAACCAGAATGATTGTTCCATTACTTCTCTGGTTGGTGAAGTCAGTCGGATTCCGACCCCGGATCCTTGTTTGGATGATGATCCATAACCGTGGGGTGTCCAAGTTGAGTCCGTCTCCTAGTTAGTCGTACATCCTGTGGGAAGTTCCACCAAGAACTCAGCGAGCACTTGTTATTTTGTCATGGTTTCGCTCGATACTCGATATCGTATTCGATTAGCTCGACCGCCCACTTAGCCAACCTTCTGGACTGGCTAGGGTTATGTAATATTGTTTGTAGAAGGAACAATGTGAGTACCACGATTGTGTGCGACTGGAAATAATGATTGTTCCAATACTTCTTCGGTTGGTGAAGTCAGTCGGATTCCAACCCCGGATCCTTGTTTGGACGAAGATCCATCAATGTGGAGTGTCCAAGTTGAGTCCGTCTCCTGGTTAGTAATACATCCTGTGGGAAGTTCCACCAAGAAGTCAGCGACCACTTGTGATTTTTTGCATGGTTTCGCTCGATACTTGATATCGTATACACTTAGCTTGACCGCCCACTAAGCCAACCTTCCGGACTGGCTAGGGCTATGCAAGATTTTTTTTCATGGAAAAAATGTAAGTACCACGATTGTGTGCGATTGGAAATAAGGCCTTAGCCTTCGTGCTAAGATTACGACAGCGAGAACTAGCTTTTCCATTAGCGGGTAACACGTCTCCACTTCCAGTAGGGTTTTGCTTACGATGGGATTTTGTTCGCCTCGCTCTTCTCGGATGAGGACCCCACTTACGGCCGTTGTGGACACTTCGATATACAGAAAAAAAATTTCTCCCTGTACGGGTTTCGCGAGCACAAGGGGAGTTACCAGGTAGTGCTTCAGCTGTTGGAAAGCTTTTTCACAGGCCTCAGTCCCCTTGAACTTTTTATTCCCCTTCAACATGTTATAGAAGGGTAAACATTTGTTGTTGATCGTGAGATAAAAAGATTGAGTGATGTGACTCACCCGGTTAAACTTTGTACCTCTCGTTTTGTTCTCGGAGATGCCATTTTGATCAGCGCGGTGATCTGTTTCGGGTTGACTACGATTCTGCGGAAGGTGACGAGATAACCCAGGAATTATTTCGATGCTACTGCAAACCTACATTTTGCGGGGTTGAGTTTCATGTTATGTAGGTTCAGCCTGTCAAAGCACTCTTGGAGATAAGATATATGATCTTGCTCCTCAAGGGATTTTACGAGCATGTTGTCGATGTATACCTCCATTGTTTTTCCAAGTTTTTCGGAGAACATACGATTAACGAGCCGTTTCTATGATGCACCGGTGTTCTTGAGACCGAATAGCATTACCTTGTAACAGTAAGTGCTGCGGTCGGTTATGAATGCGGTTTTTTTCTCGATCGTCGGGGTTCATCATGATTTGACTGTACCGAAGAACGCATCCATAAAGGATAGGAGTTTATTCCCAGCTGTTGCTTCTACCAAGCAATCAATGTGTGGCAGCGGGAAGCTTTCCTTTGGGTATGCCTTATATAGATCAGTGAAGTTGACGCATACTCGCTACTTTCTGTTCTTTTTTTTTTACAACAAATGGGTTAGCGAACCAGTCGGGGTACCTGACCTCTGTTATTGATCTGACTTTGAGGAGTTTTTTTAACCTCATCGTTGACTGCACTAGCATGTTCTGGTCCTAACTTCCGTCTCTTTTGGCTGACAGGTTTCAAACTTGGATCTAAGTTGAGCTTGTGACAGGTAATATTGAGTTCAACTCCCGTCATATCTTCGGCGGCCCATGCAAACATGTGTAAGTTCTTTTTCAGACAAGCAATGAGCTCGGTTTTTAGAGACTCGCTCAGGTTCGCACTGATCTCAACGCAGCGTTCAGGAAATGCTTCGGCTAAGTGTATCGTGACGACGGGCTTGCAGGTTGGCTCGCGTTTTCCTTCCAAAGCTTTGGCTACCCATGACTATCAAAAGATTTCGCCTTGTTCTGGGGCGTTGTCAACGGCAAGCGTATTTTTTTTTCTTTTTAGGTAGGACATCAACTGACGGATTTTTTTCGTTTTAATTCTGCAGCGAAGAAGACTTGCAAGATTCTTCTGTCCCACAAGTGGTCTCGATTACGCGAGGGGTTGGGAATTTGAGACACATGTGTTATGTTGATGGGACTGTTCACATTAAATTTAGCCACAGATTTCCTACTATCGCGTTATAAGACGTTGGTCGATCGATGACTAGGAAATCCACGATTTTCGTCATACTACCGGCTGTAATCGAGAGGTTGATCGTGCCAAGAGTCATGGTAGCTTCTCCCGAGAGTCCTACTATCGGGTTCAGGTCTTCCGTGGTTTTGGATGAATTGATCTCCATTCTCTCGAGGTGTCTTTTAAGATGATATTGTTCGAGCTTCCGGTGTCGATAAATACTCTCGCGACATCGATATTCTGGATTGTCAGTTCGACGACAAGGAGGTCGTTCAGAGGTTTGACCTGGTTGGCCGTTGCTCTTTCCTTGAAGGAGATGACATCAGTACCCGTTTGATTAGGCATATCGTTTCTCAGTCGTTTGGTGGTTTTCCAGTTAGAGAATCCGACCCCCCCCCCCTCCTTCTAGCGCCAAACTGTGAGAATCAAAATTCGCATAGTCAATTTCTGTAAAGTAGGGAAAGTTAGGAAAACCCTAATTCTCCAGAGGTTTCGGATCTCTGCAAGAAATGCACGAAAAAGACAAAGAAATGGATAAACAAAATATCGAATAAGAATCGCGTAAAAGTTTTTATTGATTATTGCGAGTAACGATACAAGAAATAAATGAAGAGATTCAAGAACTGATTTACAAAGAAAATTGCATAAGTAAAGCAACAAAACGTTTCTAGTCTCTTACTTGCTAGTATAGCCGCCTAAGTCCTAATTTTTTCTAAGCTAACCAGGGTTCTCTAGGTCTAAAAAGATATCTCTTTCTTGTTCCTCCCAGCTCTTCTTATATACATCTTTAGAATTGGCCATTTTTTCGTATTTGGGCCAAAGTCTATCCTTTTGCGAACTTCTTCCTTTTTATGACCCTGTTCGTGTTGTTAAGCAACATGTTAACTTATTGGAGACTGGAGAAGCTGGATTCATCGCTGCATGCCATTGTGGAGCAGAGTATGAAACTGAGTATTCCAAATCGATCAAGACTCAATCAACTACATCGATCGGTTCCCTCAACCAGACGGCAACTGATGCAACTCATGACGCATCGGTCGAGAGAAAATCCATGCTTGGAACCCTGTTAGATTACTACTATATGAACTTTGCCTTACAAGCCACCTGCAACAAGCATGATGACTATTCTATAGGCAGTTGGGAAGACAGTGGTTTCCATGAGAGCTTTGCAATAGACACGGCAATCATATCAGATTAAGAGGACCACAGAGAGGAGCATGATGAGAATTATCATGAGGAGTATGCCAGAGAAATCTATGCCATTCTTACAGATGATAGACTCTTACAACCCATAAACATGACGAAGCCCACGAAATCGATGCACACGGTTGTACCAGAATCAATTGATACTCAGCCACATCAGGGAAACCGACATCAACAATCGATCGACACACTCACTTCTCCATCAATCGATTTCAACACCACCTACTGCAGGAAATTTGGCAATTTTCTTATTTCCTAGGGCACCTGATGAGTATAAAGGAGGTCTTGCAACCAAGAGGACGACGTCTCATACCATCGAATTAGAAAAGATGCAAGCACCTACTACCTTTGGGAGACAGAGAAAGAGCGGCACCAGCTACAGAGATCATCATGGCAAAGCAACAAGTGTAACATTCAACCAGCGAAAGGTCACCACCTCTCGTCTACCATCGATCAACGTTGTGGCTAGTACATCGATCGATTGTAACATTAAAACTTTTATTTTAACTAAAGATTATTATCTTGATGAGTTTCTAAAGCCATATGAATTTGGATTAGGGACCCAGAAGGTAATGCACGAGCCATAGATGGAAGGATTCTCCAAGTTTCCAAGGAAGACATAGCAGAAATCCTTCAGATCGCCAATGGACCAGAAAATCTCTTTCAGCAGCAACTAGGCGTGATGCAGAAACCATTGACTGACACAAATCAGCCACCGTCGATCGTCAAGGATACTCATCCATCGATCGACAGGACGACACGCATATCAATCGATCACAACAAATTTCATGTATCGATTTTGGAACCGGAGCTTTACACCAAAGATGAAATCAATAAGATGATAGGTTGCATGATTGATTGGCAGAAAGAAACAGTGGGTAAGCTCACCAAAAATCTGGATACGGCCTAAGTGATTTTGCAAGGAAGCATTACTGGTATAACTGTGCGAATAAAAGAGATGGAAGCAGAACTAGTTAGTCTGAAGACACAGAGTGTGCCATCGATCGATGCCACTAAGGATGCATCGATCGACGCAAATGACGAACCAAAAAAGGATGAGCTGTCGACATAACAGAAATGGGACGAGGTATATATCGATGCAAGGATTGACGAGATACATCACCACCTCACAACCAACATCAACTGGTTAAGCATGAGGATTGAGTTGCTACAACATGATTTGCATAAAATCGATGAAGAGAAGCATGAGAAAAGCAAACCGATCGATACAGAGGCTACCAAATTGATCGATGCTAAGATTTTGGACACTGAAACACATAAGAATATATGCACAGATTATCATGATCACTACATGTCACCATTCATGCGGTACCTACACACCTTGGACAACCGGATGACTGCTTTACAACAAGAGGTCACCACCATTCAGATGCAACTCGGTTTCCACATACCATCCTCATCATCTATCGACAAACGTAGAGGCAAATCGATCGATGCGAAGAAGTTACCAAAGCAGAAATTCTATACCATAGCCGAAGTTGACCTGATCATTAATAGGATCTACAAAGCTCTGAATACCACCAAGGATAGGCTTGACAGGAGATGTGATGACATATTCGTCCCCTTCAACAACAGCATCAGTGGACTACACTCAAGAACAGAATGGCTGCAGAAGAAAGTCAGGACAATTCAGACAAGACTCGCCTGTCGACCTGAAACTGCAACATCGATCGACAAGGATAATGTTCAATCGATCGATGACGTTCCAACTGAATCAATCAACACCGAAGTTGTCGCAGCGATCGATGCCGAATCAGTACCAGGACAAGCGAAGCTGCTACATGAAGAATTAGTTAAATCAGCACCAACCAACAAGGCATTGGGAGAACTGACAGAAAATGTCTATGATAAGGTTCAATGGTACATCATCAACATTAAGAGTCTTAAGGAGAGACTTCAACACATTGCAGACACAAGTATAATGATGGATGAAAGATGGGCCAGAAGTGATGAAGCCAAAAGAGGTTTCATGGCTAATTGGTTCAACATCAACAAAGAAGTTGTGGATACTTGTTTTCCAACAAGTAGCTCCTTTTCCACACCATAGCTCACCCAGCATAAACAGTCAAGCTAAATGACTATAACAAAGCGCTGAGTGGGAGCCAACCCACTGTTAGGTAATTTTTATTTTGGTTTTCTTTTACTGTTTCTTTCTTTATTTGCATCATAATATAAACAAATAAGTGTTTATGCTTTTACCGGTGCAATTATTCTTATGAGAAGTTTATAATTAAAAAGTTTCATTTTTCTCAGATTATGAAAATGTTAGATCTATTGATTATTCTTCAGTAATGCTTTAAGATGTATAATCTTAATAGCTTTAAGATGTATAATCATACAATAAATAAAAAATAAATAAACTAATAACTCCTAAAACTCTCACAGAGAATCTACTATATCCTCTGAACTAACAATCTTCTTGAGAAGCCAGGTTGTTGGCAATACATTTGTAATGCCTCTCATCTCGAGAAGCTTGTGCATATTCTTGCTCGGTTTTCAATCTCTCCCCAGCAACTTCTAGCTCCTGTAAACCAAGCAGGTCCGAGCAAGATTCATATCTGAACGTAGCTTCTGCAAAATTTATGCAAACCAACTTCAAACTTAGTAATGTGTTTTTTTCTTACATAAAAACAGGGAAGTAGCAATTTCAGACCTCAACTGCAGCTCTTGGGATTCTAGACAACGGTCTTCTCCCTACTTTGCCTTCTACAGAGACTTTTTCTCTTTCACTCTGTTCCGCTATTTCTTTAACATCCTCATCTTTCTTACTATTTTCACACATAGTTACAACTGTGCTTGCTCCATCAGATTCCTTTTTTCTCTTCCTTCTGTCACTCGGACCCCAGTCTTCATCTTCACTACCTTGCTCTTGCAAGACAGCTTCCTTTCCAAACATTGTTTAACCACATCAAATAGGTGCATTCTATGACAGTTTATCATGCCTTTTAAATACTCATAAGAATTTTTCTGATCCAGATCCTCAAGAATTCCAGTGAGCCATGCCTCACGACATCTTAAGAACTGCACAGCCAAGAAGAGCCACTCAGAAGTGTAGGCGTAGCATACAGAATGAACAACTATATACAAAGGAACAGAATGCATGCAATGGAAGGATAACTTCAGATGGTTATAAGTTACAACTTAAATGTCAAAAAAATTTACCTGTAATGGCATTTCATACAATCTGGAGACATTCTGGCAACTGAAATAAAGAGCACCAAACATTGAGCCATTTAGATTTCTATAAACATAGTTCACTGAGATAGAAACAGAAAACTATATTCACATCAGACCTGTATATTGGAGCGTAGTTTCTAGAGAAGCTATGAGAGAAGTGACTTGAGTTATTTGTCTAACCTCAGCTGCAAGTGTTGGAGAACAGACAATCTTGACAATGACAGAAGATGAATTCTTAACAGCTAAAGCTTCCTTAAGAAGCCCAAAAAAATTGGATAACAAAAGAAAACCTTACTTGGGATGCATGGTTGCAAGTTTCAACACAAAAGCTTCCAGATCAAGAGCTTCATCAAAATTTCTATTTCCCACGCATCTGATAAAAATATAGTTCAATTTTTAAGAGCACTTTAAAGTTCCTTAACGTCAATATAAAATTCAGTTCTCACATGAAAGGGTATGAGAAGAGATTTGCTGGCAAGAGGTCTAGTAGCAATGACTGGTTAATAATCCATATAGTTTTCACCTCTCGTTCTGTTTCTGAATCATGATAAAAAAAAACTAATTTTTTATCTAGCAAGTAAAACGGAAAAAGAACAACGAAAAATCAACGTCTCAATTACAGACCAAACATTTCTACAAAACAAATAAACCAAAAACCAGAAATGGATATCGAGCAAGAACAGAGAGAGATCTCAGAATAAACATGTTCGTCGATGAGGAGCATCTCGAGACCATTGAGTATCTTCGAGAGTGGGTTTCAAGCCTCTCAAAAATGGATCAGACGAAACCTTAAATCGCTTTCTTGTGGTTCGAATCCGACATCTCTGAAGAAGAACACTTCATCGACTTTGGCGGAGGAGTCGGAGTGGAGAATCTCTTTGCCGTTTGGTTTCTTCGACATAGGATCGCTGGAGACAGGGTTGGTGGAGGAGACTCTGGTTTTGCCGGTGTTTTCGATCGCTGGGGATTTTCCATCGGGTTTCATCGCGGATTCGGCTTCTTGAGAGGATTTTGATTGAAACCAAGAAATGGTGAAGAGGTTTATAAGAAATAGTTAGAGAGGGAGTTGAAACGAAAGACATTAAAGATGAGAGTAAAGAGGAGGTTAGATTGTTAGTGGTGATGAAAATCGCGAGCGAGAAGGGGTAACATAAAAGAAGTGGGTGAAAGTGAATCGATCCATTCAATTTGTGGGATTAGGGTTTCTGAAATCGGGTTCAACAGAACCGTGAAATTTTCTTGTCTCAAGCAGTACTGACGTGGTGGATTAAAAGCTCTTGATTGGCTGATTTTTACATCCTACGTGGACACGTTAAGAGAGCTTTATATTTGACTTTTAGTATAGTAAGATGAAGTAACGTCGTGCTTAAAATAAAATTGTAGATCTACACAATGAAGAGAGACAATGATTAACATATTATAAAAGAGTGGAAAAAGTTGCATTGAGTTATTTTGATGTTTTGTGGTTAAAATGTCTCATCAAATGCTTATTACTATTGTATATATTCTGGTGTACTATTTTAATTTAATGTGATTTAGATATAGTATAGTATCATTTTTGTCCGATAGTGTTTAAGAAAATTTAACTTATGACATATGTAAAAAAATATGTATATTTTTATCAATAAAATTATGAGAATTATTCGATTGAATTTTATTTGAATCAAAAGATATGGTCAAATGAAATCGAAAGGGTAAGAAAACAAAACAAAAGAGAGAACAAGATGAAAAAAAAAAGATGAAAAAAATAAACAAAAGATAGAACAAGATGAAAGAAAACAAAGTAACTAAAAAGATGACTGTTAGAAAAAGAAAGAAGATCTCGAGATCATTTTGTAAATAGAAGTTAAGTGTACATGCTAACACGTAGAAGTGTTTCCAAATGTAAATAGACTGTTAGAAAAAGGGTGTCGGTGTAAATATCACTGTTAGAAAAAGTAAGAAGATCTCGAGATCATTTTTCCTCATTATAAACCCCACTAGTCCACTAGAGTAGAGAGAGAGAAAGAAATGGCTAGATTCATAGTGTTGATTGAGGCAGTAGTACTCGCTTTTCTAGTGGCAGCGCCGGTGCCTGAAGTGGCGGCGAAGAAGTATCTAGTCGGCGACAAGAAGTTTTGGAATCCAAACGTCGACTATACCACCTGGGCTAAGGGGAAGCATTTCTACCTCGGCGACTGGCTCTGTATGCTCTCACCCTCTTCTACTCTCGGATCTGTTTACGTTAGATCTCATTTTTAATGGTTTTCTCTTTAAATCTGGTAATATTTACAAAAGTTTCAACTTTTCTGCTAAAAGTTCTTACCTTTCCGAGCTTCTACTAAAAGTTTCCTTATTAGTTCAGATCTGGTAAGAACAGACTGTTAAGCTTGTCTGAGTGAGTAAATCCATGTCTTTCTCTCTTTGTGTCCATCGTCTGAATAAACAGTAATCTTTCTTTGTTAGATTTCGTGTACTACAGAGACCAATACAACATTCTTGAAGTAAACAAGACCGACTACGAACGCTGTATCTCCGACCATCCTATCCGAAACTATACACATTGTTGTGGGAGAGACATTGTCCCTCTCAATGTCACCAAACAGTACTATCTACTTGACGGAAGGGGTGGTTGTTTTCACGGCATGAAGCTCACTGTTACAGTTGAGAACCCTCCTCCTCCACCCAAATCTGCACCTGTTAAGAGGCATTAGATCAGTGTAAGAGTTTAAAAGCATCAGCTGGTTGTTAGCCTTCTTTTGTTGTCTGATTCATTTCGATGGATGATCTTGTTTCATGATTTGTTGTGTGCTCCTATGGTTTACTTTTATTTAAGCATAAAACATGAATTTCAAATGCCTAAAAATATGGATCAATAATATTCTTGCTGGTTTGTTTATGTGGTGTCAAAGTTAGTTCTCACTAACACATTTGGTGAAGAAAGAATATGAAATCTCACCTAGTTGTTGTTCTGGAATAAATTTTGAGTTTATTTATAATGATGTTGTCTTGGCTAGATCTTTATAAAGGGCTTTGACATGATATTCATAAAGCATGATCCCACTACTTTGGATGATATTTTTGATTGGGTTTGATTTTGGTTTGGGCTTGAGTTTTTTTTTAATCAAAATTTGTTAGTTTTTAATAATTTAGGCCCATGAAAATAGGTTTATCATCTTCTTGCATTAGTTTTGTTTCTCTATCGACCAAAGTTGCAGAGATCAAAGACACAAAAGTTTTCATTGTAACAAGAAGTGGAATGAGTGTTTAATCACTAAAGTTTGTTCACAATCTAAACATTTCATAAATACTCTGCAATCCATCAAGATAAGTAACATAACACCACAAAAACTCCTAATCCGCTAAAATCAGTGAGTGAATAAAATTAGAGATTTTTTAAAAGCAGATTGAGAGTGGTCGGGGAACTATGGAGACTCCTCTGGCTGCTCTTCTTGCTGGGCTAAAAATAGTGTTGCAATACAATAGGAAATAATACCGTTGATTCAGCTGAGTATAGAATCTTTTTTGAAATTTTGCAAGAAGCGTTGATAAATAGCTTACAATCAGATTTTTGTCCAGCTCAAAATTAGTTTCTCACACTGAAAAACTATTTAAAGAAGCCAGTCATGAAGTTCTCTGCAAGTTGTAAGAAACGAAGAAATATGATACCATTTTCGCATTGTGAGTATAAGAATTGTACCTCTTTTGGGTTTTAGTTTTTCATAAGTCTAATGATAATAACATCTTCTTTTTCATGATATTTAAGTAGTAGGCATATGTGTCATGGAAACATTACAAGGAGATACAAAGCTTTAAATCTAATCGAACTACGGTAGACACGGAACAGAATTACTCTGTCAAAACAGAGACTTAACTAACTTTCATGGAGATATTTACTATCGAGTGATAAACGGGACATGAAGTGAATTAAAGGGAATGTGGTGTGTAGAGATGCCAATTTCACTAAAAATAAACATAACTTCTACTATAAATTTTTAGTTTATAAACGATGTACAAACACTAATATTTTTCTTATTTATTAGAAATAACTAAATTATTAAAAGCCATATAAATAGAAAATACATATAATATACAAATAAATTATGTATTATCATGTAAATATATTATTTACGAATTTTTACAAATAATAGGGGAATAAAAATATAATACGGTAATTATATGATAAAAATGTAGATAATATAGATTATGATTTAAAAATAAAAAAAAACCAGTCAGCATAAAATATAAAATTATTATGTTTAGAAATTTGAGTGATTTAATATAATATATGTTAAAAATATATAATACCATTTTATGTAATAAATATTTATTAAATAAAATTAGATATTTGCAGTGCGGATCAAGCTCTAGTATACGTTCTTATACAAAAAACATGAATATCCAAATCCCCTAGATATTAAAGGAGAAGCATTTTCTAAGAGTTTCCATAATTGTCTCTTGGTCGTGTTTGACGTGGCTTCATCAGAATCTGTTACTCGAAAATTGCATACGTGTCGCGTAGAGAGTGTCTCTCACTAAAACGGTGAATTTATTGCAAAAATTTGTTTCCTTTTTCTTATATTTTTTGTTCCGTAGTTATGAAAGGACAAGTAATCCCGTAGCTCACTAAAAATAAGAAAATGGAGAATGATAATCACGTAAGAAAAGACATGTCTTCAAAATGATGCGTGGGACAAGAGGTTTTAGTGAGTTTATCACTTGCGCGGATCTTCGCTTTCTTACGTGATTATCACTTGAAGACATGGTTGGGAAAATAAGATGACAAAACCAGGGAGAGAAATGAACCACAATTATCACTTGAAGACATGGTTGGGCTTATGGTTAGGCAAATAAGAAGACAAAATAGAGGAGCTCACGGAAAGAGATTGTCTCGAGTGGTAGATCGAACAAATCTCTACTCTTGGTATTAATAATTGATGCATTACTCTGATGCATTACTCTTAAGAATCACTAAAAGGTGTTGTTGATAGAACTGTCAGGAGAAGACGAATATTGTTGAAGCCAT
The DNA here is from genome assembly GCA_932364175.1 of Eruca vesicaria subsp. sativa. Classification (NCBI taxonomy): domain Eukaryota; kingdom Viridiplantae; phylum Streptophyta; class Magnoliopsida; order Brassicales; family Brassicaceae; genus Eruca; species Eruca vesicaria. Next base: position 43,753 of record CAKOAT010083599.1, read on the forward strand.
TGTAACCCTTTTGCCGAGTGACGAGAGAGGATCAATCATCCCTCTCAATGTCCTCCTTATAATGTTAAAGATCAGATTTATATCATATATAGAGATCTGCCGGAGCTAGAATGTAGAATACTGATATCACTCAAATGTTTAACCCTAAGAAGTGAATTACTCTCTCAAATAAGAGGTTCAGTTGTAGTACTTAGGGATCGAATCCACAGGGAACTAAGGAATACAATAGATATAATCTAAATGATTATGCTAGGTTGAATAGGTTTAAAATAGTAAAATTGCAGTTTTGTAAGCAATGGTAAGTTGCTTAAAGAGAGTGGGTTTTTGGTTTGAAACAATAAAAGAAAGTAGTTAGATTCAAGGTTGCTATTCAGATAATCAGGATTATAATGCTATAGATGTTTTAATGAATTGCTTGCAAGATATATGAGAACTTTGATTCTTAGATAGATCTAATAGCAGTCGCTAAATAGACACATCCATTGATCTTATTTCCAGCAATATCGACATATGTTTTGACAGCGATATCGGACGATATGGGTTGCTGTTGATCGATGACTCTATAGGAGTATCGATCGATATAGCATAAAATCTAATCAAAACTGTGTTCACCAAGATCATAGACCGGCTCTCGCACAACCCTAGAGGATCTAAGCTCATGCCAAATGATTTCAGGACAATGATTAACAAGTTAAATCACATCCATGATCATACTCTAGGTAGCCACTCTAGAGTAAGCATTAGGGTTCATTTGGATAATGAATATCACAACTCAACATTCCATAGTTGGGGCTAATCCCTCATAACTATTTGAACCCTAATTCTAACAAAGGAATCTACTCAGACATGGCTAAGAGATTCATAACAGCAAGGTAATAATATCTAGAAATTCATAAGATTAGAAGATTGAACTCTTGGTTCTTTGGAACAACAAATCTCTTTGTGTGTTTCTTCTAAATCTAGAATTCTATAACCTTTGAGAATTAAGATGAAAAGAAATACTTTATAGAATAGAACAAAGTAACAAGAAAAGTATGTAAAGCTTTTCAAGTACAAAAGGTATCAAAAGGTATTAGAAACATAAAAAGCATGTCTAGCCAAACACAATGGAAAAAACTATAAATAAGAGTTCCATTAGGTTAAGAACTCGTCAGGGGCATTTTTGTAATATTGGGAAGACTTGGGCTTCAAGTCGGCCAAGTTGAACTTGTTCTCAACGCATCATATTGATCGATGGTACATGGTGTACATCGATCGATGAAGTATCTCGACTTCATCTTCAATAGAAGCGTCATCGATCGATTACATAGGGTATCTATCGTATGTGTCCTCATTATCTGATCTTCATAGTCATCTCGGAAAACTCTCATTTAAGCTCCAAAAGGGCACCTAAATCATCATTTTACTCCAAAGTGCTCCTGAACCTGAAAACATACCTAATAGACTCCAAAACATATATAAAACTCATAAAAACATATCAAAACCATGGCTAAAATCGGGTCAAAATCATGGTATATCAAATACGTCAGCAGTTATAGAGCATGAGACTTGATGATCTGCTTTACTTTCTGTAGGAAGGGAAGTGTCCATGTATTACGTGCATACTGTCTATAGGATGCTCACTTGCTTTCTTGAGAGGGTTTATGAATAAAATGAGGAGAATGGTTATGATACAGACTCCACTGGTCATCACCATGGTTCGTTGCTGAAAGTGGGAAGGATCATGGATCCATACCTGAGTCTACAGAAGTTCACAGCCGTTATAGAGAGGTTACCTGATTATGCACGTATGTAACCCCTTTCAAATATAACTATAAAAATGTTGATTATTCCGACCCAAATTTTATATGTTTTTGTTTTAATGATGGCTTGAGTTTATTTTGTTATGAGTGTATGTATTTGATCTGCCTGAACCTTTGCAAACAAGCATTGAGCAATAGATGGCTCCTAAACTTTCACATAGCAGATTTTGGCAAACACCTGTTCTTTCAAGTTTGCAAATAATATTTAGTTTTATAGTATTGTATAAACCCATGTGAGCTATATGGACCTCCATCTCATAGCTTTACTCATGAAAAATTATAAAGATATGAGTTCACTATGATAATCCATGTCAGAAATTTGTTTGGAATACATTCAAAATTAAATAGCCCTTATATATTTTACTTAGTTTGACATCAAAATTCAACCCCACAGACAGTTTCCATGTAGCTAGAAGCACTTAAATCATTGATGCCATTTACTTTTTTTTTGTATTTATGATTGTACATATTAAATTGGAGAAGTTTCTTTAAAATCAATCTTTCCATATGTCTATATATACAATATATTCTTATTGCGTATTATGTTTTTAAAATTTATCATTTTTTTATCACTAGAGTCTAAGACCCATATCAAGACCATATATTGTATTCTATTATATATGGACACGGTCTAAATGTATAAGTTATACGATGCTTGGAGAAGTTTCTACACTTTTAATATAGTAAAACATTTGTAGCAAACCTTATATATACAACCATCCTAAATTGGCAAACCTTAAATATACGAAATATAAATATCATTTACTATGATGTACCTATATAATACCACATGATACACGAGTCAAAGATTATTATTTTTCTCACTCTAAAAAAATCGACAACATCTATAATTTTTAGGCCACGTCATTGGTTGTTTTCACCTATGTTTCTAATTTGAAACCATTCAAATCTCTAAGGAAGGTAAATGTCAAGATCATTTGTTTTGGAAGCAGTATTCAGATGTCGGTGGACTAACAATTAAGACGGTTTTCGTCGACGTTAAGGTGAATAAATAATGTATTCATATGATTAAAACGTTTATTTCCATGTTCTTATATGAAATGATTGGTTGACATCAGAATTGTTAAAAATTCATATAACATGAAACCAAATAAGTATTAATAGTCTATAGGTTTTCACAGAAAAATAAAAAACTTCAACAATTTTTACTGAAAAAATAATAATGAATTTAAAATTTAATTATATAAGTGCATATTAAACCCCAAAACAACCAACCAAAACAAACTAATATCAAAATAAATCAGATGTAATGTATTTTTTATCTTTATAATTCAATTTGTTTGTAATCAAAATTCAAAATTGTTTTTTTTGTAATGCCGAAGGAAACACTGCATCTATTTTGTGAAAATGATTTTGCTACCTTGAGTAATTGGTAAGGTTGATTAATGATAAGAGATTTTCCTATATTTCAAAACTTTGGTTTATGGTAATATATACATTCTTGTGGTTGAAGGGATTTGCTGAGAAAGGCACAAATATATGACATTTAATTCTTTTTTTCGAAGATACATCGTTACTTGCATTAGGGTTTTTAGACTTATATAAGACTCATGTCCCCACCTTTTTTACTCATAACCTAAACGCAAAACGTAAGTATTCTTCCCTCATTCTTCTATAATGGCTGCGATAACTGCTGTTGGATATGAAAATGTTCATGTCTATGGAAGATTAGGATGAAGATCATATGTTTGTGGAAGCAGTATCCTGCAGCTGATCGTCTAACGATTGAGATTGTTCTAATCGACTCTAACATAGGCCTCGTTTACTCTTCATGTTACTAATCTTAAGTATGCTTAATGTGTCATTACGCTAATTTCTATATTCTTGTGTTTGTATGGTCACATGATTTCTGTCACAGCATAATGAATTCAGACTTGAAGAGTTGATCAAGCTTGAAGACTTTTTCGTTTGCTTAATACCCTATTTTCATTTTACCTAAGAATGTTGTTTTGTCTTTCAGAATTTTGGCAAAGAACTCTTTATTATAAGTTTTATAATTATATACCTTAATAAAAATTGAGCTTTTTTAGTTATAAGAGTTCTTATACAACTTTCTTGATCGTTAACCTCCGACACTTTTGTGATGGCTCCAATCCTATTTTTATTGTATGCCCAAAGAATAAGTAAAAACTGAATAGACACACTATTATTAATGACTCATATATATCCTAAACCTCTACACATAAGTTGTGACCAATGAAAAGGATTAAAAAGTGAGATATTTGCCGAATCCCTCTTGAGCAGAATATACTGGTAAACAAGATCCATGTACAGCTAAGGTAAATTATCGAGCTCCTCTGTTTTGAACTTGGATTTTCCCTCCTCCATCTTCGTACTACAAACTTTCTTTGATGTTTTTTAAAAGTCTATTGGACGAACTGTAGCTATATGTTGCTCCGGGTTCATGAATCCTGTCTGTGCGGGTCAACCAAGACCATTTCTCCCGAGATTAACAAAGAAAGAAAAAGGCTGTGTAGACATGTTTTACAGAAAACTACAAATGTTTTTTTGGCTTACCTCATTAGCACGATAAAAGAAAAAAAAGCAACGAACATATTCTTTTGGCCACCAACTTAACCACCATTCCACACTCCACCAAATGTGCATTTCATGTTATTACATAGTGTATCATTCATTTTTAGTGCGCCAATCTTTAATTTCTGACACTCATCATGTATACACTTATAAAATTTTAAATATGTTTTCATAATAATCTCACCCCGTGCAAGGCATGGGTTATCATCTAGTCTTATAGTATTTAAAAATAATTAAGAATTTCTAAATCTTATCCTTGCAATTTTTTTTTTGTTTTCCCAATTAAGGTCTGTTGGGTAATGTTTCTGTAAATTTCCCTCTTCTCAACTTTGTTTTAAAAGATATTAAATTTTCCACCTGCTTCTGTATCTGGAAATATCCTCGATCGTGTCCTTAATCAATTCATGTGTATAAGAAATTGAAATGTACAATTACTTTTCTGTTTCTGAATTAGATTTTCTAGTTGTTTATAATTATTATTTCTAAATTGAGAAAGAAAAAATCCATCATAAAGTGCTTTAACTTTATTCAAGCCTATAATATATGGAAAATTGGGTTGTATGACGCTACAATAATGCATAATTAGGTGAATAGACAATTGCCCTAGTTTTTCTATACACGGACAATTTTTATGTAATATTGATGTTTTGTCCCCATTGCCAACCAACAAAACCTGCTGAAAAGAAAATTAAATTCTTTTTAGTTTTTATTTGTGGAAAGTAACTCGTGGCTCTATTATCATCACATTATCTCATTTAACATGTTTTGATAAATTTTGAGAAATCCAAAAGTTGTCGTCGATGGTTTCACCTTCTTCAAATCCACTAATATTCTCTCCACAGTCACCACATTCGATTTCCTATGTATTTCTTCTACTCCTCAAAGTGTGCTGCAAAGGAAAAATCAAATCTGCTTGTGAAATTGGTTGTGAGAAGAGTTCGTAAGTTTGATTGGCGTGAACAACCACCAGAGCTTCATCTCCTTCATATCGGTGATTAGGTTGAGATCTATTACAATATTGTAAGTTTTCTGTTTTGTGCCATAGATTATATTATTTCAATGTTATTTCTCTTATTTGGAATAGATTCGGTCATAGTATATTCTAAGTTGATAGATCTAGCCCATCGTCTTTGTTGCATGTCCGATCTGGTAACTTGAGGTGAATGAATTGATTTAAGGTTGAAGAATCGTATCATAACTAATATACTATTCGCTTTCCATTCCATCTGACTATCCATTCCGTTCCATATATATAAATTCTATATTATGTCTGATGGTACAATTCTAATTTCATATGTTACTTCTTTACTTGTATAGGCTATTTGGTATTGACACAACTAAATATTTAACTTAAGTATAAAATAATTCGTATACTAGTAGCCTATCTCACATGTTGCCATTTCTTTCCAATTTGTAAACTAATATGTGTGTTCATTTTCATTTTGTTCTTCAGGTTTGTCATGGATGAGTTAGAAGGGTAATAGTAGTTTTTACTATTTTAAATGAAACAGACTATCTTTCCTTCAAATTTGGCTCTTCTCTTATTTTCCATACTTATTAATACATAATGGACTATTTACTAAGTTATATTTCATTTGATGCTTAAAAAGAAGATCCAATCTTGTTCGTTGTTAATTGTTTTATGATCTATTGATATGAGTTTTGTATTGGTGTATACATGTGTGTTTATATTAGTATGTATATGCTTTTGTAAAGAGAAATAATATATTGAACATAAATGAAATATATTATGACATCAAATAAAACATAATAAAATGTGATGTTGAATGGAAATGATATTCATATGATGTTGTTTCTTCCACTTATTTTATCTAATGCCTTCAATCTTCATTTCTTTTCGCTATAATCAATCTGAATTTGATGTAAACATTATCTCCTTCCCTATAATCCTAGACATTTCAAAATTTGAAAAATATATATATACTGTGCTATATCATTTTTTACCTTTTCTATTCTATATTTTCATGTAGAATGGAAATGCATGTTACTTGTATTTCAATTGCATTTCAAAATTTGGGTTAGTTTATGAAAGATTGGTTGACATTGGATTAAAGTTTATATATCCATGTAGGGTTTGGTGATTAGTGGTTAGGGTTTAGTTTATAAAAGATTGGGGTTGATATTGTATTAGGGTTTATATTTTCGTGTAGGGTTTAGGGATTAGTTGGTAGAGTTTAGTTTATGTACGATTGGGGTTGACATTGAGTTGTTTCGTCGTAAGTTAATTGTGGTTATTTTGTTTAAGTACATACTATGATTCTATTGATTTTGTTCTATTATATTTGGGTTTATGGTTTGTAATTGGGTTTAGTTTAGTGAATATGGTTTACGGTAAGTACTTAGAAGGTGAAGGGGTATAGTTGGGGTCATCATTAACTTTTTCCATGAAATCCTAGATATTTCATAATTTTACCAATATATACCATGCTATTTATTTTTTTCTATTCTATTTGGGTTTAGAGTTTATATTTGGATTAGGGTTTAGTAAATATAGTTTAAGGTTTAGTGTTTAGAAGGTGAATGGATATGGTTGGGTTCAACATTAACTTCTTCCATGAAATCATAGATATTTCATAATTTCATTCAAGAATATATACCATGCTATTTATGCAATATGGTTTATGGTTTAGTATTTAGAAGGTTGAGGGTGGATTAGGATAATGTATAGTATATATCGGTTAGAGTTGGGATAGTGTATAGTATTAGAGTATATATGGTGTAATTAGAAATCTGTATTATTTCATATGGAATGAAATATTCAATGAATATGTATTTGGTCATAAATATGTAATGTGGTTCTTTATTTTTCCTTAGATGTGAACTAAATATTAGTCATATTTCAATTTCTCTACGTTATCTAACATTTTATCTTTCACCTGCTACTTATATAAGAGAACTTGTATAAGAGAAGGTTAAAGTCAACTAACTTTATATACAATTGTTAGTTATCTAATTATGTCAAAATTAGTGGCATATACCTAATTTATTTTCCAAATATAGCTATTTCGCAAATTTTCCCATAATATATAGTGTTACTCATTTCTTTCTCATGAACCAACAAAGAAAAAAGTGAAATAAGGAAAACAAAGATAAGAAAAAAATGCCATCATCTTCATCAAAAAACGCCTTTGTAGATGGCAAGTACAAAACAGATCTCTTAACGGTGGACTTATCATCTCGCTGCTCCAAAAAGACACCATCTTCTTTTCTGACTCCTCCGCCTCCTCCTAAGGGGCTGTTGGTGGCAACGCAGGTGGAGGAAGGAGAATATCCCGTGGTGATGCTCCTCCATGGTTACCTTTTCTACAACTCATTTTACTCCCAGCTTATGTTGCATGTCTCTTCCCATGGCTTCATTATCATCGCTCCGCAGGTTCCATCTCACAATTTAATTTTAGATTAATTACATTGATTCATATAATTAGACGCCGAAATTTTTTAGTTTAGTTCTCATCTACAATTTATATAATTAGTTAGCTACGTGTGAATCTGCGTATGGTGACAAATTAATCTCGGTTTAGTCTGAAAACATTGGGCACGGTCCATTTGTCACTCGGGTTAAAGTTTTGACTTACGTAAACTCCAATAAAAATAGTTATAGTTATGTTGAATAAACGCAAAACTTAGGTGTACGTAGGTAGACAGTCGTATTTAGGATTCATTATCGATTTATTAAGGGTTTAGTTAGAAAACTACAGTAAGAGGCATATCTATAAGACTATAACCCATTTGAATGGAGTACATGACGCCATGTTTGGCTGATTTTCTGAAACCTTTTGTTTTGTTTTGTCTGGCTGTTATGAAAACCTTAGACAGGAAGAAAAGTAAGAACAAATATTCAAATCGATGGGTCCACTTGACGTCTGAGTCTGTTTTTGTCTCTAATCAGTTTGTCCATTTTCATTATAATCTCTCAAACTTTCGAAGAATAATATCGTTTTTAGTTTGTTATAAATCAAATTTCTTGGTTATGTCATATCTGTTCGTGGGAGATGGACGGTTTTTTGGGAGTTGAGGCTTATTTAGATCAGAAAGTGAACAGTCGTGAGCTGAATAGAGGTCCAATTAGGCTTTAATAGGTCTAATTAATAACTCTGGGAGTCGCGCCCCTTCTTCTATATATATCATTCTCCATTAGTTCCTGTTCATTTTCTTCGCCGCTACAGGTATTCTCCTTGCTCCCTTCTCTCTACTTTCTCTCTCTAGATTGTTGTACGATATATACGTTTTCTATCGGTAAGATGTGTCCGCGAAAGAATTTGACACATGAGGAAAAATAGAAAGGGGTTGCTACTGCATCGGATCCTGCTCGGGACGAGACGACTGGTGAATTGCTGGATGACTTTAATCTGGAAAACCAGGAGACGTTAAGGGATTCAGCCAGTCTCGACTTTGCTCAGAGGCTTTTGGTCGTCGACTCGGAGAGGGAGTTCAGAGGTTAAGATGATGGGAACATCACTGCAGAGATAATGAATGACCCACGAGTAAGACTTTCTATGTCTCCGCCATCTCGTAAGCGGACGTTGGTAGTTCGTTCCCAATCTCGCCCTGTTCAGTCCAGGCGAGCTCGATCTACTCGAACCGGTTGAGCTAGTGCTGGTTTGGCAAAAGAAGACTCCCGTCCGAAGGTTCCAACACACTACAGCGGTATAGGTGTCTTTGAGCGGGAGCCCGCGATTCCTCAAGAAATGCTTCGTCCTACTGGTACACAGTCTTGGACAAACATAGAGAGAACGCGGTCGACCGTCAAGTCGGTGGAGGCTTTACTCGTAGCTCGTAATGTCGTGGGTGTTACCTACTTAATCCCAACCGCGGATCTGCGCCCATGGTCGCCTCCGGTTGGTTACCAGTGTGTCAACGAGTCTTAATTCGAGGGTGACACCAAGCTGTGGTTTCCGCTACCTCACCTCGTGACATCATATGTCTCGCGTCGCGATTTTGCCTTAAGTCAGATGGTGAATGGAGCGTTTCGCATCATGGTCGCGCTTATGGTTATGGCAGCTGAGATCGGGGTCTCATTGTGTGTTTATGCATTTAAGTAGTTGACAACCGTATCTCGTTTACACAATGGTCTCTTCTCGGTCAAGATGAGGCAAAATTACAACATCACCACCGGTCACCCGGATAAGACTCCGAACTGGCAACGCTATTATTTCTTCGTCAAGTCCGACAAGTTCGCCTTCGTCGATCCTCCTTACGATGAGTTTAGGACTTATTACAGTGAAGCCGGTAGTTAGCTCGTCTTGATAAATATTAGTTTGTGTTTAGTCTAACCCTCTTTCTCTTATGCAAATCCGCATCCAAACTTCTACTTGACCGACGCTGCTGTTCCTCCGTCATTCCTTTCTACCGCCCGAGCATTAGTGGAGTTGGGCCATCGTAAGTGGCCCGATATCAGCGAGTAGAGGATCCAACGCGTGATAGATCGTATCAACCGAGGTAAAGAAAAAGGGGATACTTGATCTTTCGTTTATCCTTTGTGTATCGTATTGTTTAAGTTGTTACTCGCGCAGGTAATTGGGATATGGAATTTCAGTACGAAGCCAAACCCGAGAAGAAAAGGTCAAAACCTTTTTTCAAAAGAAGAACAGCGAGTTATCAGTCAATCATTCACGATGAAAGAGCTTCCAGATCTCTCTAAGGCCATCAAGGAGAAGCGAGGAGGTCCCTCCCAAGGTGGCGCATTGATGGAAATAATTGATGGTTTTGATCTTGGCGGCGGCAAGCCGACTAATCAAACAATCCACACTCCCGCTCAAAGCGGTGACGTAGAGATATCCAACCATCAGGAGTGAGCCGGAAGAGGTCACGGGCTAGTGAGTCTGGTAGCCGGACCAACGAATGTGATGATGCTGAGGGAAATCGTGCTGCCAACTCTCCTGCCAAGGAGAAAGAGAAGAATCGGAGGAAGAAGAATTCGTCTAAGTCCCTCGAGGATGTGTCCGGGTCTAAGGACACTCCAGGTGTTCAGGATACGCAGATGTTGGTCATGCCTCCGAGAAGGAGGTTGACGAGGGTCATGAGCTTGATACGCTGAATCCAATGAGAGAGGATCCTCCGACTGAGCAGGACGCGGTTCTTCCCGATGGTTCCAAAAAGAAGAAGAAGGGAAGTAAGAAGAAGAAAAAGACGATGAAGGAGAAAGTCGGCCCCGAAGCAGAAGTGCCAGACCCACAAGAACCGGTCTTTCGGCCGATCAGATCTGCACTTCTGATCCAAAGATGCTTTCAACATCCGATCAACTGTTTTTTTGGATGCATATCTGAACATTGCTAAACTCAAGAGAGCGGTAAGTCTTCTCACTTACTCTCTCTTTTTTTTCTTTAGCGTGATTGCCTCGCCTCGTGTCGCCCTACTTACGGTTTAATTTTTTGTTCGCAAGCCGACGACGATGTGAATGCTTTGGTTGGAAAGTATGATGCCTAGCTCAGGGCAACATACGTCAGTCTTGGAGAGGCTCAGGATACGATCAACAATGAGCGGAAGCGTTCCGTTGCGTCGAGGCTTCACTCGCAGACTCGGAGAACATAAGAGCGGAAGCAATCAATCGGGCTGAAATCCAAGCGAAAGAACTCGAGGGTATTTCCAAGGAACTGAAAGCCGTCAAGGCTGCGTCTTCCGAGCTCGAGTAGGAGATGGCTGAACAGAAGTTGAAGATGGCTGACGCTATCAAGGAGAGGGATTACGAGGCTACTCATATGAGAGGATCCAGGTTCCTTAGGTTACTCGGGAGAGAGCGAGGACTCGCGCCGAAATGGTTAAGAAGGCGAATGCTCGCTTTGAAAGGATCAAGGGCCGTTGATATCACTCAAATGTTTAACCCTAAGGAGTGAATTACACTCTCAAATAAGAGGTTCAATCGTAGTACTTAGGGATCAAATCCACAAGGAACAAGAGTCACAAAATATATAATCCTAAGTGATTAAGCTAGGTTGATTAGGTTTAAAACAATAAATAAAAGTTGTGAGCAATGGTAAGTTGCTAAGGAGAATGCGTTTGGGTTTTAAAACAATAAAAGAAAGTAGCTAGATTCAAGGTTACTATTCAGAAAATCAGGATTATAAATCTATGGATGTCTTAATGAATTGCGTGCAAATATATGAGAACTTCAATCCTTAGACAAATCTATAGCTGTCGCTAGTTAGGCTTGTCCATTGATCTGATTGCCGACAGTATCGATCGATGTCGCTATCGCAGTATCGATCGATATATGTTGCCGTCGATCGATTAGTCTATAGGAGTATCGATCGATATAGCATCGGATCGAATTGAAACTGTGTTCACCCCAAAATTTCTATTAGACTGCCTATCGCACGTGCCTAATAGAGTCTGAGCTTAGCCAAATGATTTCAGGATAATGACTATTAGATTAGTCACTCCATAATCATACTTCTAGGTAGCTAATCTAGAATAAGCATTAGGGTTCATTTGGATAATGAATATAACAACTCAACACTCCATAGTTGGGGTTAATCCCTCATAACTATTTGAACCCTAAATCTAACAATTGAATCTACTCAGACATAGCCAAGTGATTCATAGCAAAAGAATAAGATGAAAAGAAAATACTTTATTGCTAAGTATAGAATAGTAAAAGATTACAAAACCTTAGATGTATTTCTAAAGCTCTTAGGCATAACTATAAATATGAGTACAATTAGGTTAAAAACTCGTCAGGGGCAATCTTGTAATTTGGGGAGAACTTGGGCTTTGAGTCGGCCAAGTAAACCTTGCTCATCACGCTCTGTATCGATCGATGGTACATGGTGTACATCGATCGATGGAGTATCTCGACTTCAACTTCTACGGAAGCGTCATCGATCGACTACACAAGGTGTGTAACGATCGATATGTGTCTCTTATTGTCGGATCTTCATAGTCATCTTGGAAAACTCTCCTTTAAGCTCCATAAGGCACCTAAATCATCACTTTACTACAAAATGCTCCTGAACCTGAAAACATACCTAATAGACTCCAAAACATAGATAATTATCATAAAAACATATCAATACCATGACCAAAAACGGGTCAATTCATGGTATATCAACTCCCCCAGACTTAATCTTTTGCTTGTCCTCAAGCAAACCTTAAGTTAGTCTTTGAAAGAAGTTTAAAAACAGTAGGAACTCAATCAAAATCTCAACTTTAAAATCATCACCTCTTACTTTGTTGCAAGCCACATCTCATATCTGTCAACTACAGAGGTACATTATACCATATCCTACCTTAGCAACAAAATACATCTAGCCAATCAACTTAAACATTCCTTGTCTGTCTATCCCCTCTACTGATTTCATTTATGCATAAAAATAAAGGTGTAGGCTTTACCTTGGGAGTATCGATCAAGGAACACATGGATTCAACTCAAACAAGTTTCAGGCATTCAAATCTTGGTTCCTTTTCTCTCTTTATCCCCCTTCTCTGAATCCCAACTCTTTCTTTCTTTTCTCTTTTTTTTTTTTTTTTTTTATATCAATCCCAATGAACAACTAATGTTCATCTTATTGATCTTTCTTGACAAAGTGTAAGCGAATAGTGGGGTCATAGGTAATGTACCTCTCCCTCGCTTTGATCATTCCTTTGATTTAGAATAGTGGGGTCATAGGTAATGTACATATCCCTCTGCCTCTCAGGAAATCATATCGTCTTTTATTCTTTGGGGATGCCGAAGGAAGGAGAGAAGGAAACCAAAATTTTTGAGACTTTTACCTTCCAGACTTGCAGGAAGATTCCGATCCCTTGTATACCAAGCCCCAAGACAAGCAGTAGATGTCAGGTTAGGTTGGAAATCAACTTTGGTTCTTCCAGACAATCATGAAAGTGTTGTCATAGGTGATCGGTGATCCACTTTAGCAACTATAGTACTTTCTGCAATCAACAAATCTAAGAATGGTGCTAAAGAGTGGTAAGATAAAAAAGTAAGACTTTGAAATTTTTCCCTTTCTTGACTCAATAAAACCAATTTTTGAAAACTTTTTAAATAAGATCAAAAAGAGGTAAAGTAGCATCAGTAATCATCTCCCCCAGACTTAAATCATACACTGTCCTCAGTGTATAATCAGTCAGAGTTAGAGCATAAGAAAAAATAAATGTGTAACTGATATCGAAATTGTAAACGATATACCTGACCGATATGGATATCGATCGATGGTGAGTCGCCATCGTCGATCGATGCGTGTAGGTATGTGTCGAGCGATATCGATTGGTTCGTATCGGTTGATAGGTAGTGATCGTGTGTATATCTTCCTAAAAACAAATAAAAACGAAAGTAATAAGTAAAAATAAAATAAAAAGAAGTAATAGAATACCTAACAGTGGGTTGTCTCACACTCAGCGCTTGGTTAAAGTCAGTTAGCTTGACTATGGAAGTATGGTGGCTAGTGAGGTGGGTTGCAGGTACTTGTTGGCAAACAAGTATCCTCCTTGTCTTGTGATTCTTCAAACCAGGAAGTTAAAAAGCTTCTTGTGGCTTTCTCGCTCTAGCCATACTAGTCTTCAAACCATAAACTTCAGTTTGGATCCTTTCCAACCACTCTTCTAAGCTGGCAATGCTATACTGATGATGTCCAAGCATGTTGTAGATGTGGTCTGCATTCAGCATCGTGGTGTCGTGGTGTGTTGGATCATCGGTCGATTCTGGAGGTTTCATATCGGTCGATGGGTGTGGTATGTCATCGATCGATGGGGATGGGTCAGGTCGGCTGTCTTTGGACGTCTTCTACCTCCTTCTGAATTCCTTATGTTCTAAGTTCCAAACTTCAAACATCACTCTGTACTGGGAACTAATACTTGTCTAATAATCTATAATCTGCGTCTCCACAAGCCACAATGGATTTGTAGATCTCTGCTGTGGTTTCTTCAAGTTCTTCCCTGGTACAGAATTCTTGAGCACGGGTATCGATCGATGGACTGGGTTTGTCATCGATCGATAGCTTCTGTAAGTGGTGCTCGATCGGGTTATTGACGGGTGTATCGATCGATGCAGGGGGTCTGTATCGGTCGATGCCTGTGTCTGAGATTTGAGTTGTGCGCGCAAGGTGTTGACTTCTTCTTGTAGGGCTTCTCTTTCTTGTCGTGCTAAGTCATTGCAGGTGGTATTCTATAGCAGTTCTCCTCGAAGTCTTGATAGGTCTTTCTCATGTTCAAGTCTCATTCCTCGATGGCCATTTTCGTTGGTGCAGATCGTTTTCGATGACAGGTCTATTGGCCATCTGAAGGATGTCTGCAACATCTTCTGTGGAGAGTGCAATGATTCTCCCATCTATTGCTCGTACATGACCATCTGAATCCCTGAAAATACCATACTCATCCGGAATCAGTGAATTTAAATCAAATTTAGATGTTTGTACCTCGGATGGTGTTGTGGCAGAATCGGTTGGTGGCTGGAGATTGATATCGATCGATGGAGAGTGCTCCATATCGGTCGATAGGATTGCATCGGGTTGGATCACGGGTTGTAGTGGTGTTGTATCCACTGCAAAACTTTCGTGATAGCTGCTAGCCCAACTTCCAATCGAGTAATCTCCGTCGTGTGGCTCATGTGGGGCGTGGACAGGTGCATAGTAGGTGTCGCTTGTGATTTCGAAACGTCGTTTGAGCGATCTGGGATAGGGCATATCGATCGATGGACTAGAGGTCATATCGGTCGATGCTCGTCGGAGGAAGGTCGGGATAGGAGGGTGTTCTGCATCTTCTCGAAGAAATCGGTACTCTATGGCTCGTTCCTCCTCATAATCTTCATCATACTCCTACTGAGTAGTGATGGTCTGCCATAAGCCTGGGTAAGATGCTAACTCCAGATCCTGTGTCACATATGGCACGAGGGAACTCAACACCTCTGATGGAACATGGTATTGTGAACTTCCCTGGATTACTCTTCTTCTTCAGTGTTATCTTCTGCTTTAGATTATCTCTGACTTGGTGAAACATTCTCTTGATGTCTTCTTCTGTCTCCTTGGTTTCTCTGAAGAACATCCACAATCTGTGTGAAAATAGGCTTCTTCAAAAGGTTTCTCTTTAGGTATTCTAAGGACTCTTTTTCTGAAGCTTGACAACTCCTTCTCATTAACTTCTCTTTTATAAGGTTTAGGTATCTTCTCTTTCCTTTTTCTGAGAACTCTTCCCTGAGTTTCCTTTTCTATCTCCATGGATTCAAAGATATCCGTGGGTCTCTCTTTTAGGGCTGCTGTAGGGCTTCTGGTGGTGTAATACTACTCCCGGAAAGCGTCAAGACGTGCATTACCAATCTTAGGAAGTTGCACTCGGCGTTGGGGGTACCGTGTATCGATCGACACTGGCTGGAGTGTGTCGGTCGATACCAGGGTCTTGGTGTCGATCGATGACAGGGTCATCATGTCGATCGATGACAGGGCTGGGCGGATGTGGGTGAAGTGCGGCGAATTCGGCGTGGGACATAATCTTGACTGAATGGCACTCGCGAGGGTTTTCGTCTGCGTCTATCGATCGACACTCGTCAAAGTCTATCGATCGACGTACTAAGGGTGATATCGATTGATGTTGAGCTGGTGATATCGATCGATAGTAGTCGTATGCGAAATCTCTTTCACTCTCATCATCAGATCTCTGAATCTCTTCTACTCCCTCTTGCCAAACGTGCTTGATGTCACTCCAGGTGGTAAGGGAACCTGGTGGTAGTTGTCTCAGCCACTGCAAAGCTTCTCCAGATAGAGAGTACTTGGAAAGCTTGCAGAAAAGATAGTCTTGAGGGACTCCTTTTGCTTTGACTAGGGTTACAAGATCCTCGAACCTCTCCAAATGGTCCATAGGATGCTCATGGGGACGGTTGTAGTCAGCCAAAGTTCTGGTCTCTTCTAAAGGTTGACTGATGCCTGTAGGTGCAGTATCTTCTTCAGTAATGTCCTCCTTCTGATCATTCAGCTTCTGACCTGCTGCATTCCGCAGGTGACCATCTTGATCACGCAGGTCTCCAATCTCATCGGGTATGAGAATCATAGGCGCTACCATGTCTCGCCGGTTAGTATCGATCGATGTAGGATGATGTGTATCGATCGATGTCAAGTGAAGGGTATCGGTCGACGAACGGTTGTTGATGTCGATCGATGAGGTGGTGATGGTATCGGTCAACGAACGGTTGTTGATGTCGATCGATGAGGTGGTGAGGGAATCGGTCGACGAACGGTTGTGGATCGATGGTGGAAAGCGCGTATTGGTCGATAGAGAGGTGTTGGTATCGATCGATGTGGAGCGTAGGTCTTTGCGGATGCTACGGTCCAAACGTTTGGGATCTTCTGAGCACAAAAGTTGCTTGTCCTTGTTGCTTCTAGTACTGCTGGGCATGTACCTGAAAAAGACAAAAAGAAAAAGAAATTTTTTTGTGTCAAAACATTGAAAAATAAAAAGTAACAAATAACCTAGACTGAATCAGATTAAATCTAATAGTAATCTTAGTTCCTCGGCAACGGCGCCTAATTTGATATCACCCAAATGTTTAACCCTAAGGAGTGAATTACTCTCTCAAATAAGAGGTTCAATCGTTGTACTTAGGGATCGAATCCACAAGGAACTAAAGTCACAAAAGATATAATCCTAAGTGATTAAGCTAGGTTTGATTAAGTTTAAAACAATAAATAAAAGTTGTGAGCAATGGTAAGTTGCTAAGGAGAATGGGTTTGGGTTTTAAAACAACAAAAGAAAGTAGCTAGATTCAAGGTTACTATTCAGAAAATCAGGATTATAAATCTATGGATGTCTTAACGAATTGCTTGCAAATATATGAGAACTTCAATCCTCAGACAAATCTATAGCTGTCGCTAGTTAGACTTGTCCATTGATCTGATTGCCGACAGTATCGATCGAAGTTGCTATCGCAGTGTCGATCGATTACTCTATAGGAGTATCGATCGATATAGCATCGGATCGAATTGAAACTGTGTTCACCCAAGAATTTCTATTAGACCGCCTATCGCACGTGACTAATTGAGTCTGAGCTTAGCCAAATGATTTCAGGATAATGACTATTAGATTAGTCACTCCATAATCATACTTCTAGGTAGCTAATCTAGAGTAAGCATTAGGGTTCATTTGGATAATGAATATAACAACTCAACACTCCATAGTTGGGGTTAATCCTTCATAACTATTTGAACCCTAAATCTAACAAATGAATCTACTCAGACATAGCCAAGTGATTTATAGCAAAAAAATAAGATGAAAAGAAAATACTTTATTGCTAAGTATAGAATAGTAAAAGATTACAAAAACTTAGATGTCTTGCTAAAGCACTTAGGCATAACTATAAATATGAGTACAATTAGGTTAAAAACTCATCAGGGGCAATCTTGTAATTTGGAGAGAACTTGGGCTTCAAGTCGGCCAAGTAAATCTTGCTCATCACGCTCTGTATCGATCGATGGTACATGGTGTACATCGATCGATGGAGTATCTCGACTTCAATTTTTACGGAAGCGTCATCGATCGATTACACAAGGTGTGTATCGATTGATATGTGTCTCTTATTGTCGGATCTTCATAGTCATCTTGGAAAACTCTCCTTTAAGCTCCATAAGGCACCTAAATCATTACTTTACTATAAAATGCTTCTGAACCTGAAAACATACCTAATAGACTCCAAAACATAGATAATTATCATAAAAACATATCAATACCATGACCAAAAACGGGTCAAAATCATGGTATATCACCCGTGAGGAGAAGTTGGAGCCGTATGACGATGCACGTTGCCTCTGGAGTCAGGCTTTCGGGACGCGAAAATGTTTGGAGATGCTCAAGGAAGAAGGTGAGCCAATTCCTCAAGCAAAGATAGACTCCTTCCTTGAGGAAGAGAAAACTCGTAAGGCGGAGGCTGGGAGGCTTTACCCCGGATCTCCTAACCCGAGAGATTACTGCTTGTGTCTGCTGGTGCTGAGCTCGAAGTATGCTGATGAGACTGTTCTCTCTTACATAGTGGCCGGCTACGAAAGCTGCGAATGCTGGATTCGACCCGAGTGGATCGAACATGGATCAACTCAACCCTGAAATCGCTGCTCGTCTTCGCTCTCCTGTCGGCTCGGGGCGAGTCTGGCAAGTCGACGTCTCTTCTGGAGAAGTAATTGATTCAAGTCTAGACAGTTCTGGGGATGGCAAGGGTAAATCTCTTGAAAGCGACAAGGCTAAAGCTATCCCGCCGGATCTGGAGGATGGCCAGGGTACGAGTCGGCAAGCCACGAGTCGTCCAACTTCGTCGACGAATGCCTCCCGGGCTCGAGAGATGGATACTCGCGATGATGCTGAATATGCCGCGATATCCAAGGAGTATTCGTCTCGTTGTAACAAATTTTCCTTTTCATTCCGTCTGTGGAGTTATTTTCGGATTTGTTTTTGTAACAGTATGAAAACTTTAATTTGTTCCGATGTTTGCCTCAGGGGATTTTATCTTTAATGAACTTTGGATTTCGTTTAAGAATTTTCCTTAGCATAATTTTTGTTGAGTTTTCGAGTTTTGGTTAATATCCCGAGGCGGGAGTTCGTCTCGGGATTCCTAAATTTAAAAGGGGTTATTGGAGTTTGCCAGTCTCCAAAGTAACTCGCGTTTTAAATCTATAACTCTAGCTTAGGCCGTTGCTCGGGATAATGGTGTTGTTATCCGAGCTTAACCCTTTTATCTCGTCCGCGTGCTACTCGTCGGTTAGGCGTGACCTCGACTATGAAGAATTCTCGCGCGATCCCGGATTCGGTGGAATTTTGCCTTCCCGAATGGGGTCAAGACGCCGCGAACCCGCCCCCAGGCTATTATACATGTGACGAAGCCTTCCTTCTCAACTTCCAACTGTCGTTCCCAATTTCTCAAGCCAACATGCTCTTGGATAGGTTTAAACTGTCGATCAGCCAGCTTTGTCTCTCCGCGTCACAGCACATTGTACGAATTTTGGTGCTAGGTTATGAACGTAGAACGTCTCTCAACGCGGACTATCTTGTGGCTATGTTGTTTCTCAAGAGGGCGAAAAGGGGTGGTTTCTACTTATCTCCTCGGAAGAAGATGTGGGTTTTATCGATGGACTTGCCTCGAACGGCCACGAGTTGAAAGATTGGTTCTTCTATGTTAAGATTGATAGGGGATCGGTGGAAGAGACCTGCATTTCTTCGTTTAGGACCAGATGGGCAACAAGAGGTACATAAATCGCATAATATATGTATATATATGTTTTTTTTTTGTTGCCGCACTTTTATCTTTGTGTTCGATTTGCGTTTTACAGTGTCTGCCCCCCTTGTGCCGTTACTTTAGGACCTCGGGTTGGTTATGAGCCTTCTTCGGGGCGGTCCTCTTCATTGGGGATTCTTTTCTCCGAAGTGAGTTCATCAAGATTGAGGCAGACGACGATGCGGTAGCGAGGGAGAGATCTAGATCTCCATAGAAGAAAGATGTTCCAATTGGTCAAGACCAGTGGCTTGACGAAGACCTTAACATTGAAGATTTCATCGACTTCTCGGCTCCCTCGTCCGAGTTTGATCCGGCCGAGATGTCGTCCGAGATACCAGCCGACACGCCGTTTGCGAAGGCGTCGAGACTTTTCAACAGGGTCTGCTTTTTGCCAATTTTCGTATTTGTTTTACGTGTGACCAGATTTTTTTTTTTGACAAAAGACTTTCCTTATTTCGCAGGGTCTTCGCTTTATGAATGAGGCGGTGACGCAAGTGGTGCAGAGATTCATAAGGCTGAATCTAGGACAAAGGTGGTGGAGATGGAGGCAGATCGTCTTAAGGAAGAGATCGGTGCCAATCTGTTTCGCGCGCAGGACTTAGCTAAAAGGGAGGCTGCCCGTGTGAGGGAAGAGTATGAGGCTGATTCGCGTCGCGTTCTTGAGCTTTCTGATGCTAGAGTTCGTCGTGCCCGTAGAGCAGACGAGAGGTTGCTGCGGAGATGATGGTTCGTCGTGAACGGTTTGTGCCTCTTTATGCAGAGTTTGAGGACGCCCAACGGGCCAATAGCGATTTTCGCGAATGCCGGGGCGTAGTTAGCAGTTTGCATCTCACCAGCATCCAGAATACTTGTATGTAGCAGAGTCTACCAAACAGAAGGCGCGCTTGGCTAAATGAGAGAGGAAGAAGTCCGAATTTCTCAACCCTGAGGCGCAAATGTGGGATCAGTGGAACCCTATTGTTGTGTCGCCGGATTCGGTTGAAATCGGGCCTGAGATCCCGGATGTGGGCGGAGAAGTCGATCAGCCGTGGACTGATGTTAACTTCGGCCAATGCTTGGCGTCTGAATATTATAACTTTGATGGATGATGTTCTTGTTCTATGATATTGTTGCAATGTTTTTCGGGACTGGCCGTTAGTGGCTTTGAATCCCTGCCGCTGGGTAGCGTGTACTTGAACGAGTAGTATTAAGAATATTTTCTAAGTTTGAAATCTGTGTTTCGTTTTAGACGTAGAGGGAAGAATACGAGTTGTCGTCTCGTATCTAACTCTTGGTGTAGATTGTTCGGTTCGTTTACTCAGAGTGTTTAGATGTGGGCGAAGAGACATGCCTTTAAGATCTCGATTCATGCCTTGAGACGTTAGAGACCAGTGTGCTGGGTTTAGGGCAAGACCTAGGTTTACTCTCGAATTGAGGCTATGCGATGAATAGTCGGCTTTCATTTTGCCTGTTTCGATTTTAACATGATTCCATACCGATATAGAATCTGCGATAGGTTCTCGGCTTATACGATTCGTCTGGTTGGAACCGAGCATCTCACCGGGACTGACATCAAGAATGTGTTTCTGCGCAATTTCTTTGATGAGGCACAAGCTGAAGAACTGAGGAGTAAGATTGCTACCTTTACACCGAAAGCTGGAGAGTCCTTTAAAGACTCTTAGATCAGATTTAAGTTATTCCAGTACGACTGCCCACACCATGGATTCAATGAGGTACGACTACTCAGAATTTTCTTCAGAGGACTTGCTTTAAAGTAGCAGATGGCTCTTGATAGAACAAGAAATGGAAGTTTCAACATCATGAATCTAGAAGAAGCTGTGAGACTTATTGAGAATCTAACAAACAGCAGCAGGAACAAGAACACTGATTATGAAAGAAGGAAATATGTAGCATTCCTTGGGAAGGAACAAATAGATGACGTAAAAGCTAAGTTGGACAGTCTCAACCAGCTACTTATGAGACAGGTTTTCCCAGCTGCAGATGCAGAGGATATAGATTTAGAGTTAGAGGCAGATGTGAGTTACATTGGAGGAACTGGATTTCAGAGGTCTGGAAATCAGTTTAGAAACAGGAACTTTAGTGGTACTGGTCAGAGGAGTAACTTCAACCAGAATTCACTACATCAGAAACCCTACAGTAGCAGCTACAACAACAACAAGAGTTATGGAAATTCATTCTACCCGAATCCACCACAACACACTCAAGAGAGCAAGATTGAAGCCATGCTTTATCAGTTTCTTAAAGGACAGCAAAGGCTAACAATGGATTTTAATGGGAAGATTGATTCCATCTACAATGATCTGAACACAAAGATTGAGACTTTGGGTACTCAGGTAAGGAAGCTTGAGACTTAGGTAGTTCAGACTTGAGAAGCTGTTAGGCAAGAAGGGGATGAAGCAATGAAACACCACGTCAAGGCTATACTAGATGATGATGTCTAGCAGGAAATTCGACATGTGAAGATGAAGGAGGACGATTTCAAGGAGGAAAACTCGTATAGTTCCGATGAATCGCCTTCGCATCGATCTACGCCACCTTGTGCGCATCGATCTACGCCACCTTGTGCGCATCGATCGATAGGATTTGACACAGATCGATCGACAGATGTTTATGCAGATCGATCGACACCAACCGAGTCAACTGTATCATGCAATGTAATCCGGATATTGACTCACGAGGAATTCGCAGTAAGATATCCACATTCACCCAGCCCATTCTACTCAACCATTGATCGACATCATGAGCCAGACATCAACCGACAGAGAGATCATGCCATCGATCGATAGGATCGTGTTTTCATCGATCGACGCAACCCTCTCACATGCCGAGTGTGCTTGTCCCCAGTCGACATATCCCGAATCAACGCACTCTGACAACCATCAACCAACCCTTCTAATCCTACATCAGAGCCTATCGACATTGACAAGACCACTACTCGAAGAACCCTGAGGAAATGAATGAGAAGGTTCTTAAACATCTAAAGAGGGAACCTAATGAGAAGGAGCTGGAT
Source organism: Eruca vesicaria subsp. sativa (assembly GCA_932364175.1). Lineage (NCBI taxonomy): Eukaryota > Viridiplantae > Streptophyta > Magnoliopsida > Brassicales > Brassicaceae > Eruca > Eruca vesicaria. Next base: position 66,320 of record CAKOAT010083599.1, read on the forward strand.
GGTTTCACTAAGAGAGTCCTCAGGATTCCACTGGACAAACTTTTTGACGAGTTTTACTTTATCCACAGACTGTGGATGTTCTTCAGAGAGACCAGAGACACTGAGGAGGACATTAGGAGAATGTTTCATCATGTCAGGAAAAGGATGAAGCATAGGATCACATTGAAGAAGAAGAATGATCATGAGAAGTTTGCAATACCATGTTCAGTGAGAGGTATTGAATTTCCACATGCACTTTGTGACACAGGAGCATCAGTCAGCATCCTACCAAAGGTCATGGCAGACCATCTGGGCCTGAAAGTAGAACCTTCACAGGAATCATTCACTTTTGTGGATTGTTATGAGAGGTAATCTGGAGGTATAATCAGAGACTTGGAGGTGCAGATTGGTAATGCACTCATTCCTGTAGATTTTCATGTTCTGGATATCAAGGTGAACTAGAATTCTTCCCTCTTATTTGGAAGAGCTTTCATGGCCACAGTAGGAGCAGTTTGTGACATGAATACTAAAAAGTTTTGTCTTACTTTAGTTGATCCAAATATTTTTTATGATCACGTTCATGTTGTTAAGCAACATGTACACCTTTTAGAGACTGGATATGATGGATTCATTTCTGCATGCCATTGCGGAGCACAGTATGAAACCGAGTATTCAGAATCGATCTATACACAATCAGTGTCATCGACCGATTCCCTCAACCATCCGGCGATCGATGTACATCATGGCACATCGATCGACAGACAGTCCACGCATGGAAACCTACCTGATCACTACTACATAAGTTTTGCCTCTCAAGCCACCAGCAACAAGTATGATGACTATTCTTTAGGCAGTTGGGAAAACAGTGGTTTCCATGAGAGTTTTTAGGCCTCGTCATTGGTTGTTTTCACCTATGTTTCTAATTTGAAACCATTCAAATCCCTAAGGAAGGTAAATGTCAAGATCATTTGTTTTGGAAGCAGTATTCAGATGTCGGTGGACTAACAATTAAGACGGTCTTCGTCGACGTTAAGGTGAATAAATAATGTATTCATATGATTAAAACGTTTATTTCCATGTTCTTATATGAAATGATTGGTTGACATCAGAGTTGTTAAAAATTCATATAACACGAAACCAAATAAGTATTAATAGTCTATAGGTTTTCACAGAAAAATAAAAAACTTCAACAATTTTTACTGAAAAAATAATAATGAATTTAAAATTTAATTATATAAGTGCATATTAAACCCCAAAACAACCAACCAAAACAAACTAATATTAAAATAAATCAGATGTAATGTATTTTTTATCTTTATAATTCAATTTGTTTGTAATCAAAATTCAAAATTGTTTTTTTTTTTTTGTAATACCGAAGGAAACACTGCATTTATTTTGTTAAAATGATTTTGCTACCTTGAGTAATTGGTAAGGTTGATTAATGATAAGGGATTTTCCTATATTTCAAAACTTTGGTTTATGGTAATATATACATTCTTGTGGTTGAAGGGACTTGCTGAGAAAGGCACAAATATATGACATTCAATTCTTTTTTTCGAAGATACATCGTTACTTGCATTAGGGTTTTTAGACTTATATAAGACTCATGTCCCCACCTTTTTTACTCATAACCTAAACGCAAAACGTAAGTATTCTTCACTCATTCTTCTATAATGGCTGCGATAACTGCTGTTGGATATGAAAATGTTCATGTCTATGGAAGATTAGGATGAAGATCATATGTTTGTGGAAGCAGTATCCTTCAGCTGATTGTCTAACGATTGAGATTGTTCTAATCGACTCTAACATAGGCCTCGTTTACTCTTCATGTTACTAATCTTAAGTATGCTTAATGTGTCATTACGCTAATTTCTATATTCTTGTGTTTGTATGGTCACATGATTTCTGTCAGAGCATAATGAATTCAGACTTGAAGAGTTGATCAAGCTTGAAGACTTTTTCGTTTGCTTAATACCCTATTTTCATTTTACCTAAGAATGTTGTTTTGTCTTTCAGAATTTTGGCAAAGAACTCTTTATTATAAGTTTTATAATTATGTACCTTAATAAAAATTGAGCTTTTTTAGTTATAAGAGTTCTTCTACAACTTTCTTGATCGTTAACCTCCGACACTTTTGTGATGGCTCCAATCCTATTTTTATTGTATGCCCAAAGAATAAGTAAAAACTGAATAGACACACTATTATTAATGACTCATATATATCCTAAACCTCTACACATAAGTTGTGACCAATGAAAAGGATTAAAAAGTGAGATATTTGCCGAATCCCTCTTGAGCAGAATATATTGTTAAACAAGATCCATGTACAGCTAAGGTAAATTATCGACCTCCTCTGTTTTGAACTTGGATTTTCCCTCCTCCGTCTTCGTACTACAAACTTTCTTTGATGTTTTTTAAAAGTCTATTGGACGAACTGTAGCTATATGTTGCTCCGGGTTCATGAATCCAGTCTGTGCGGGTCAACCAAGATCATTTCTCCCGAGATTAACAAAGAAAGAAAAAGGCTGTGTAGACATGTTTTACAGAAAACTACAAATGTTTTTTTTGGCTTACCTCATTAGCATGATAAAAGAAAAAAGAAGCAACGAACAAATTCTTTTGGCCACCAACTTAACCACCATTCCACACTCCACCAAATATGCATTTCATGTTATAACATAGTGTATCATTCATTTTTAGTGCGCCAATATTTAATTTCTGACACTCATCATGTATACACTTATAAAATTTTAAATATGTTTTCATAATAATCTCACCCCGTGCAAGGCATGGGTTATCACTTATAGTATTTAAAAATCATTAAGAATTTCTAAATCTTATCCTTGCAAATTTTTTTTTTTGTTTTCCCAATTAAGGTCTGTTGGGTAATGTTTCTGTAAATTTCCCTCTTCTCAACTTTGTTTTTAAAGATATTAAATTTTCCACCTGCTTCTGTATCTGGAAATATCCTCGATCGTGTGTCCTTAATCAATTCATGTGTATAAGAAATTGAAATGTACAATTACTTTTCTGTTTCTGAATTAGATTTTCTAGTTGTTTATAATTATTATTTCTAAATTGAGAAAGAAAAAATCCATCATAAAGTGCTTTAACTTTATTCAAGCCTATAAATATATGGAAAATTGGGTTGTATGACGCTAAAATAATGCATAATTAGGTGAATAGACAATTGCCCTAGTTTTTCTATACACGGACAATTTTATGTAATATTGATGTTTTGTCCCCATTGCCAACCGACAAAACCTGCTGAAAAGAAAATTAAATTCTTTTTAGTTTTTATTTGTGGAAAGAAACTCGTGGCTCTATTATCATCACATTATCTCATTTAACATGTTTTGATAAATTTTTAGAAATCCAAAAGTTGTCGTCGATGGTTTCACCTTCTTCAAATCCACCAATATTCTCTCCACAGTCACCACATTCAATTTCCTATGTATTTCTTCTACTCCTCAAAGTGTGCTGCAAAGGAAAAATCACATCTGCTTGTGAAATTGGTTGTGAGAAGAGTTCGTAAGTTTGATTGGCGTGAACAACCACCAGAGCTTCATCTCCTTCATATCGGTGATTAGGTTGAGATCTATTACAATATTGTAAGTTTTCTGTTTTGTGCCATAGATTATATTATTTCAATGTTATTTCTCTTATTTGGAATAGATTCGGTCATAGTATATTCTAAGTTGATAGATCTAGCCCATCGTCTTTGTTGCATGTCCGATCTGGTAACTTGAGGTGAACGAATTGATTTAAGGTTGAAGAATCGTATCATAACTAATATACTATTTGCTTTCCATTCCATCTGACTATCCATTCCGTTCCATATATATAAATTCTATATTATGTCTGATGGTACAATTCTAATTTCATATGTTACTTCTTTACTTGTATAGGCTATTTGGTATAGACACAACTAAATATTTAACTTAAGTATAAAATAATTCGTATACTAGTAGTCTATCTCACATGTTGCCATTTCTTTCCATTTTGTAAACTAATATGTGTCTTCATTTTCATTTTGTTCTTCAGGTTTATCATGGAAGAGTTAGAAGGGTAATAGTATTTTTTACTATTTTAAGTGAAACAGACTATCTTTCCTTCAAATTTGGCTCTTCTCTTATTTGCCATACTTATTAATACATAATGGACTATTTACTAAGTTATATTTCATTTGATGCTTAAAAAAGAAGATCCAATCTTGTTCGTTGTTTTTTTATGATCTATTGATATGAGTTTTGTATTGGTGTATACATGTGTGTTTATATTAGTATGTATATGCTTTTGTAAAGAGAAATAATATATTGAACATAAATGAAATATATTATGACATCAAATAAAACATAATAAAATGTGATGTTGAATGGAAATGATATTCATATGATGTTGTTTCTTCCACTTATTTTATCTAATGCCTTCAATCTTCATTTCTTTTCGCTATAATCAATCTGAATTTGATGTAAACATTATCTCCTTCCCTATAATCCTAGACATTTCAAAATTTGAAAAATATATATATACTGTGCTATATCATTTTTTACCTTTTCTATTCTATATTTTCATGTAGAATGGAAATGCATGTTACTTCCATTTCAATTGCATTTCAAAATTTGGGTTAGTTTATGAAAGATTGGGGTTGACATTGGATTAGAGTTTATATATCCATGTAGGGTTTGGTGATTAGTGGTTAGGGTTTAGTTTATGAAAGATTGGGGTTGATATTGTATTAGGGTTTATATTTTCGTGTAGGGTTTAGGGATTAGTTGGTAGAGTTTAGTTTATGTACGATTGGGGTTGACATTGAGTTGTTTCGTCGTAAGTTAATTGTGGTTATTTTGTTTAATTACATACCATGATTCTATTGATTTTTTTCTATTCTATTTGGGTTTATAGTTTATAATTGGGTTTAGTTTAGTGAATATGGTTTACGGTAAGTACTTAGAAGGTGAAGGGGTATAGTTGGGGTCATCATTAACTTTTTCCATGAAATCATAGATATTTCATAATTTTACCAATATATACCATGCTATTTATTTTTTTCTATTCTATTTGGGTTTAGAGTTTATATTTGGATTAGGGTTTAGTAAATATAGTTTAAGGTTTAGTGTTTAGAAGGTGAAGGGATATGGTTGGGTTCAACATTAACTTCGTCCATGAAATCATAGATATTTCATAATTTCATTGACGAATATATACCATGCTATTTATGCAATATGGTTTATGGTTTAGTATTTAGAAGGTTGAGGGTGGATTAGGATAATGTATAGTATATATCGGTTAGAGTTGGGATAGTGTATAGTATTAGAGTATATATGGTGTAATTAGAAATCTGTATTATTTCATATGGAATAAAATATTCAATGAATATGTATTTGGTCATAAATATGTAATGTGGTTCTTTATTTTTCCTTAGATGTGAACTAAATATTAGTCATATTTCAATTTCTCTACGTTATCTAACATTTTATCTTTCACCTGCTACTTGTATAAGAGAAGGTTAAAGTCAACTAACTTTATATACAATTGTTAGTTATCTAATTATGTCAAAATTAGTGGCATATACCTAATTTATTTTCCAAATATAGCTATTTCGCAAATTTTCCCATAATATATAGTGTTACTCATTTCTTTCTCATGAACCAACAAAGAAAAAAGTGAAATAAGGAAAACAAAGATAAGAAAAAAATGCCATCATCTTCATCAAGAAACGCCTTTGTAGATTGCAAGTACAAAACAGATCTCTTAACGGTGGACTTATCATCTCGCTGCTGCAAAAAGACACCATCTTCTTTTCTGACTCCTCCGCCTCCTCCTAAGGGGCTGTTGGTGGCAACGCCGGTGGAGGAAGGAGAATATCCCGTGGTGATGCTCCTCCATGGTTACCTTCTCTACAACTCATTTTACTCCCAGCTTATGTTGCATGTCTCTTCCCATGGCTTCATTATCATCGCTCCGCAGGTTCCATCTCACAATTTAATTTTAGATTAATTACATTGATTCATATAATTAGCCGCCGAAATTTTTTAGTTTAGTTCTCATCTACAATTTGTATAATTAGTTAGCTACGTGTGAATCTGCGTATGGTGACAAATTAATCTCGGTTTAGTCTGAAAACATTGGGCACGGTCCATTTGTCACTTGGGTTTAAGTTTTGACTTACGTAAACTCCAATAAAAATAGTTATAGTTATGTTGAATAAACGCAAAACTTAGGTGTACGTAGGTAGACAGTCGTATTTAGGATTCATTATCGATTTATTAAGGGTTTAGTTAGAAAACTACAGTAAGAGGCATATCTATAAGACTATAACCCATTTGAATGGAGTACATGACGCCACGTTTGGCTGATTTTCTGAAACCTTTTGTTTTGTTTTGTCTGGCTGTTATGAAAACCTTAGACAGGAAGAAAAGTAAGAACAAATATTCAAATCGATGGGTCCACTTGACGTCTGAGTCTGTTTTTGTCTCTAATCAGTTTGTCCATTTTCATTATAATCTCTCAAACTTTCGAAGAATAATATCGTTTTTAGTTTGTTATAAATCAAATTTCTTTGTTATGTCATATCTGTTCGTGGGAGATGGACGGTTTTTTGGGAGTTGAGGCTCATTTAGATCAGAATGTGAACAGTCGTGAGCAGAATAGAGGTTCAATCAGGCTTTAGTAGGTCCAATTAATGACTCTGGGAGTCGCGCCCCTTCTTCTATATATATCCTTCTCCATTATTTCCTGTTCATTTTCTTCGCCGCTACAGGTATTCTCCTCTCTCCCTTCTCTCTACTTTCTCTCTCTAGGTTGTTTTACGATATATATGTTTTCTATAGGTAAGATGTGTCCGCGAAAGAGGTTGACACATGAGGAAAAATGGAAAGGGGTTGCTACTGCATCAGATCCTGCTCGGGACGAGACGACTGGTGAATTGCTGGATGACTTTAATCTGGAAAACCAGGAGACGTTAAGGGATTCAGCCAGTCTCGACTTAGCTCAGAGGCTTTTGGTCGTCGACTCGGAGAGGGAGTTCAGAGGTGAAGATGATGGGAACGTCACTGCAGAGATAATGAATGACCCACGAGTAAGACTTTCTATGTCTCCGCCATCTCATAAGCGGACGTTGGTAGTTCGTTCCCAATCTCGCCCTGTTCAGTCCAGGCGAGCTCGATATACTCGAACCGGTTGAGCTAGTGCTGGTTTGGCAAAAGAAGACTCCCGTCCGAAGGTTCCAACACACTACAGCGGTATAGGGGTCTTTAAGCGGGAGCCCGCGATTCCTCAAGAAATGCTTCGTCCTGCTGGTACACAGTCTTGGACAAACATAGAGAGAACGCGGTCGACCGTCAAGTCGGTGGAGGCTTTACTCGTAGCTCGTAATGTCGTGGGTGTTACCTACTTAATCCCAACCGTGGATCTGCGCCCATGGTCGCCTCCGGTTGGTTACCAGTGTGTCAACGAGTCTTAATTCGAGGGTGACACCAAGCTGTGGTTTCCGCTACCTCACCTCGTGACATCGTATGTCTCGCGTCGCGATTTTGCCTTAAGTCAGATGGTGAATGGAGCGTTTCGCATCATGGTCGCGCTTATGGTTATGGCAGCTGAGATCGGGGTCTCATTGTGTGTTTATGCATTTAAGCAGTTGACAACCGTATCTCGTTTACACAATGGTCTCTTCTCGGTCAGGATGAGGCAAAATTACAACATCATCACTGGTCACCCGGATAAGATTCCGAACTGGCAACGCTATTATTTCTTCGTCAAGTCCGACCAGTTCGCCTTCGTCGATCCTCCTAACGATGAGTTTAGGACCTATTACAGTGAAGCCGGTAGTTAGCTCGTCTTGATCAATATTAGTTTGTGTTTAGTCTAACCCTCTTTCTCTTATGCAGATCCGCATCCAAACTTCTACTTGACCGACGCTGCTGTTCCTCCGTTATTCCTTTCTACCGCCCGAGCTTTAGTGGAGTTGGGCCATCGTAAGTTGCCCGATATCAGCGAGGAGAGGATCCAACGCGCGATAGATCGTATCAACCGAGGTAAAGAAAAAGGGGATACTTGATCTTTCGTTTATCCTTTGTGTAGCGTATTGTTTAAGTTGTTGCTCGCGCAGGTAATTGGGATATGGAATTTCAGTACGAAGCCAAACCCGAGAAGAAAAGGTCAAAACCTTTTTTCAAAAGAAGAACAGCGAGTTATCAGTCAATCATTCATGATGAAAGAGCTTCCAGATCTCTCTAAGGCCATCAAGGAGAAGCGAGGAGGTCCCTCCCAAGGTGGCGCATTGATGGAAATAATTGATGGTTTTGATCTTGGCGGCGGCGAGCCGACTAATCAAACAATCTCCACTCCCGCTCAAAGCGGTGACGTAGAGATATCCAACCCATCAGGAGGGAGCCGGAAGAGGTCACGGGCTAGTGAGTCTGGGAGCCGGACCGACGACCGTGATGATGTTGAGGGCAATCGTGCTGCCAACTCTCCTGCCAAGGAGAAAGAGAAGAATCGGAGGAAGAAGAAATCGTCTAAGTCCCTCGAGGATGCGTCCGGGTCTAAGGACACTCCAAGTGTTCAGGATGACGCAGATGTTGGTCATGCCTCCGAGAAGGAGGTTGACGAGGGTCAGGAGCTTGATACGCTGAATCCGATGAGAGAGGATCCTCCGACTGAGCAGGACGCGGTTCTTCCCGATGGTTCCAAAAAGAAGAAGAAGGGAAGTAAGAAGAAGAAAAAGACAACGAAGGAGAAAGTCGGCCCCGAAGCAGAAGTGCGAGACCCACAAGAACCGGTCTTTTGGCCGATCAGATCTGCATTTCTGATCCAAAGATGCTTTCAACATCCGATCAACTGTTTTTTTGGATGCATATCTGAACATTGCTAAACTCAAGAGAGCGGTAAGTCTTCTCACTTACTCTCTCTTTTTTTTCTTTAGCGTGATTGCCTCGCCTCGTGTCGCCCTACTTACGGTTTAAATTTTTGTTCGCAGGCCGACGACGATGTGAATGCTTTGGTTGGAAAGTATGATGCCAAGCTCAGGGCAACATACGTCAGTCTTGGAGAGGCTCAGGATACGATCAACAATGAGCGGAAGCGTTCCGTTTCGCTCGAGGCTTCACTCGCAGACTCGAAGAACATAAGAGAGGAAGCAATCAATCAGTCTGAAATCCAAGCGAAAGAACTCGAGGGTATTTCCAAGGAACTGAAAGCCGTCAAGGCTGCGTCTTCCGAGCTCGAGTAGGAGATGGCTGAACTGGAGTTGAAGATGGCTGACGCTATCAAGGAGAGGGATTACGAGGCTACTCATATGAGAGGATCCAGGGTCCTTAGGTTACTCGGGAGCGAGCGAGGACTCGCGCCGAAATGGTTAAGAAGGCGAATGCTCGCTTCGAAAGGATCAAGGGCCGTTGATATCACTCAAATGTTTAACCCTAAGGAGTGAATTACACTCTCAAATAAGAGGTTCAATCGTAGTACTTAGGGATCAAATCCACAAGGAACAAGAGTCACAAAATATATAATCCTAAGTGATTAAGCTAGGTTGATTAGGTTTAAAACAATAAATAAAATTTGTGAGCAATGGTAAGTTGCTAAGGAGAATGTGTTTGGGTTTTAAAACAATAAAAGAAAGTAGCTAGATTCAAGGTTACTATTCAGAAAATCAGGATTATAAATCTATGGATGTCTTAACGAATTGCTTGCAAATATATGAGAACTTCAATCCTTAGACAAATCTATAGCTGTCGCTAGTTAGGCTTGTCCATTGATCTGATTGCCGACAGTATGTATCGATGTCGCTATCGCAGTGTCGATCGATATATGTTGCCGTCGATCGATTAGTCTATAGGAGTATCGATCGATATAGCATCGGATCGAATTGAAACTGTGTTCACCCCAAAATTTCTATTAGACCGCCTATCGCATGTGCCTAATAGAGTCTGAGCTTAGCCAAATGATTTCAGGATAATGACTATTAGATTAGTCACTCCATAATCATACTTCTAGGTAGCTAATCTAGAGTAAGCATTAGGGTTCATTTGGATAATGAATATAACAACTCAACACTCCATAGTTGGGGTTAATCCCTCATAACAATTTCAACCCTAAATCTAACAAATGAATCTACTCAGACATAGCCAAGTGATTCATAGCAAAAGAATTAGATGAAAAAAAAATACTTTATTGCTAAGTATAGAATAGTAAAAGATTATAAAAACTTAGATGTCTTTCTAAAGCACTTAGGCATAACTATAAATATGAGTACAATTAGGTTAAAAACTCGTCAGGGGCAATCTTGTAATTTGGGGAGAACTTGGGCTTCGATCGATATGTGTCTCTTATTGTCGGATCTTCATAGTCATCTTGGAAAACTCTCTTTTAAGCTCCATAAGGCACCTAAATCATCACTTTACTACAAAATGATCCTGAACCTGAAAACATACCTAATAGACTCCAAAACATAGATAACTATCATAAAACATATCAATACCATGACCAAAAACGGGTGAATTCATGGTATATCAACTCCCCCAGACTTAACCTTTTGCTTGTCCTCAAGCAAACCTTAAGTTAGTCTTTGAAAGAAGTTTAAAAACAGCAGGGACTCAATCAAAATCTCAACTTTAAAATCATCACCTCTTACTTTGTTGCAAGCCACATCTCATATCTGTCAACTACAGAGGTACATTTTACCATATCCTAGCTTAGCAACCAAATACATCTAGCCAATCAACTTAAACATTCCTTGTCTGTCTATGCCCTCTACTGATTTCATTTATGCATAAAAATAAAGGTGTAGGCTTTACCTTGGGAGTATCGATCAACGAACACATGGATTCAACTCAAACAAGTTTCAGGCATTCACATCCTGGTTCCTTTTCTCTCTTTATCCCCCTTCTCTGAATCCCAACTCTTTCTTTCTTTTCTCTTTTTTTTTTTATATCAATCCCATTGAACAACTAATGTTCATCTTATTGATCTTTCTTGACAAAGTGTAAGCGAATAGTGGGGTCATAGGAAATGTACCTCTCCCTCGCTTTGATTTAGAATAGTGGGGTCATAAGTAATGTACATATCCCTCTGCCTCTCAGGAAATCATATCATCTTTTATTCTTTGGGGATGCCGAAGGAAGGAGAGAAGGAAACCAAATTTTTTGAGACTTTTACCTTCCAGACTTGCAGGAGGATTTCGATCCCTTGTATACCAAGCCCCAAGACAAGCAGTAGATGTCAGGTTAGGTTGGAAATCAACTTTGGTTCTTCCAGACAATCATGAAAGTGTTGTCATAGGTGATCGGTGATCCACTTTAGCATCTATGGTACTTTCTGCAATCAACAAATCTAAGAATGGTGCTAAAGAGTGGTAAGATAAAAAAGTAAGACTTTGAAATTTTATCCCTTTCTTGATTCAATAAAACCAAATTTTGAAAACTTTTTAAATAAGATCAAAAAGAGGTAAAGTAGCATCAGTAATCATCTCCCCCAGACTTAAATCATACACTGTCCTCAGTGTATAATCAGGCAGAGTTAGAGCATAAGAAAAAATAAATGTGTAACTGATATCGAAATTGTAAACGATATACCTGACGATATGGATATCGATCGATGGTGAGTCGCCATCGTCGATCGATGCGTGTAGGTATGTGTCGAGCTATATCGATTGGTTTGTATAGGTTGATAGGTAGTGATCGTGTGTCTATCTTCCTAAAAACAAATAAAAACGAAAGTAATAAGTAAAAATAAAATAAAAAGAAGTAATAGAATACCTAATAGTGGGTTGCCTCCCACTCAGCGCTTGGTTAAAGTCAGTTAGCTTGACTATGGAAGTATGGTGGCTAGTGAGGTGGGTTGCAGGTACTTGTTGGCAAACAAGTATCCTCCTTGTCTTGTGATTCTTCAAACCAGGAAGTTAAAAAGCTTCTTGTGGCTTTCTCGCTTCTGGCCATACTAGTCTTCAAACCATAAACTTCAGTTTGGATCCTTTCCAACCACTCTTCTAAGCTGGCAATGCTATACTGATGATGTCCAAGCATGTTGTAGATGTGGTCTGCATTCAGCATCGTGGTGTCGTGGTGTGTTGGATCATCGGTCAATTCTAGAGGTTTCATATCAGTCGATGGGTGTGGTATGTCATCGATCGATGGGGATGGGTCAGGTCGGCTGTCTTTGGACGTCTTCTACCTCCTTCTGAATTCCTTATGTTCTAAGTTCCAAACTTCAAACATCACTCTGTACTGGGAACCAATACTTGTCCAATAATCTATAATATGCGTCTCCACAAGCCTCAATGGATTTGTTGATCTCTGCTGTGGTTTCTTCAAGTTCTTCCCTGGTACAGAATTCTTGAGCACGGGTATCGATCGATGGACTGGGTTTGTCATCGATCGATAGCTTCTGTAAGTGGTGCTCGATCGGGTTATTGACGAGTGTATCGATCGATGCAGGGGGTCTGTATCGGTCGATGCCTGTGTCTGAGATTTGAGTTGTGCGCGCAAGGTGTTGACTTCTTCTTGTAGGGCTTCTCTTTCTTGTCGTGCTAAGTCATTGCAGGTAGTATTCCATAGCAGTTCTCCTCGAAGTCTTGATAGGTTTTTCTCATGTTCAAGTCTCATTCCTGCTATCTCCTAGTTGTGATCTCCGGTTCTTCCATCTAGCATGTAAGTGACTTCTGCCTGTGTGTAGAGCTTGCCATCTGGAACTCCTTTAGCATATTGATCAGCATACTCTGGTAGACAGAAACAAGAGCGTCCAAATAATGAGGCTCTCTTCAGCAATTTTTCCATATCTTCTTTGGTAACATGGATGATATCTCCGTTTACTGCTCTTGCATAGCCAGATTCATCTCTGTAGACTCCATATTCATTTTTCTTTTCCCAAAAGAAACGACGAACTCCGTTGTTGAAGGCTCTCTTTCCATATTCTCGGTGCATATCGATCGATGCGAGTCTCCATGCATTGGTCGATGGCCGTTTTCGTTGGTGCAGATCGTTTTCGATGATAGGTCTATTGGCCATCTGAAGGATGTCTGCAACATCTTCTGTGGAGAGTGGAATGATTCTCCCATCTATTGCTCGTACATGATCATCTGAATCCCTGAAAATACCATACTCATCCGGAATCAGTGAATTTAAATCAAATTTAGATGTTTGTACCTCGGATGGTGTTGTGGCAGAATCGGTTGGTGGCTGAAGATTGATATCGATCGATGGAGAGTGCTCCATATCGGTCGATAGGATTGCATCGGGTTGGATCACGGGTTGTAGTGGTGTTTTATCCACTGCAAAACTTTCGTGATAGCTGCTAGCCCAACTTCTAATCGAGTAATCTCCGTCGTGTGGCTCATGTGGGGCGTGGACATGTGCATAGTAGGTGTCGCTTGTGATTTCGAAACGTCGTTTGAGCGATCTGGGATAGGGCATATCGATCGATGGACTAGAGGTCATATCGGTCGATGCTCGTCGGAGGAAGGTCGGGATAGGAGGGTGTTCTGCATCTTCTCGAAGAAATCGGTACTCTATGGCTCGTTCCACCTCATAATCTTCATCATACTCCTTCTGAGTAGTGATACTAGCTAGCTCGGGCATGTAAAGATTGTTTTCCCACTCGTCTATGCTGAGATCGGCTTCTGGAAACTCGTCTTCGTAGTTCTGGAACTCCTTATCGATCGATGACCATGTAGGCATATCGGTCGATGGTTCTACACTGGTATCAGTCGATGGTGACGGGTTGTCATCGGTCGATACTGCTTCTTCGGTTTCATACTCTCCCATAGAATCATACTTGTGGGCACAGAAACAAGTGGCTACGAGTGTTGAGCTTGCTGGCCTTGGAAACTTGATGACTGGAACGGGATTGTAGTGGATGGAAGGGTTGATGAGGGTTAGGTAGAGCTTGTTGGTTTGTAGGTCACAAACTGCTCCAACTGTGGCTAAGAAGGCTCTTCCAAGTAGTAGAGAAGTCTTGAAGTTGAGCTTGTTGGAGAGGACATGGAAGTCTGTAGGAATTAGGGTTTCTCCAATCTGTACCTCAAGGTTGCGAATGATTCCTCCAGAACTTTGCTTAGAACAATCCACAAAGATGAAAGTTTCTTCAGAAGGCTCTATATTCAGACCTAGATGGTCTGCCATAAGCTTGGGTTAGATGCTAACTCCAGATCCTGTGTCACATATGGCACGAGGGAACTCAACACCTCTGATGGAACATGGTATTGTGAACTTCCCTGGATTACTCTTCTTCTTAAGTGTTATCTTCTGCTTTAGACTATCTCTGACTTGGTGAAACATTCTCTTGATGTCTTCTTCTGTCTCCTTGGTTTCTCTAAAGAACATCCACAATCTGTGTGAAAAATAGGCTTCTTCAAAAGGTTTCTCTTTAGGTATTCTGAAGACTCTTTTTCTGAAGCTTGACAACTCCTTCTCATTAACTTCTCTTTTATAAGGTTTAGGTATCTTCTCTTTCCTTTTTCTGAGAACTCTTCCCTGAGTTTCCTTTTCTATCTCCATGGATTCAAAGATATCCGTGGGTCTCTCTTTTAGGGCTGCTGTAGGGCTTCTGGTGGTGTAATACTACTCCCAGAAAGCGTCAAGACGTGCACTACCAATCTTAGGAAGTTGCACTCGGCGTTGGGGGTACTGTGTATCGATCGACACTGGCTGGAGTGTGTCGGTCGATACCAGGGTCTTGGTGTCGATCGATGACAGGGTCATCATGTCGATCGGTGACAGGGCTCGGCGGATGTGGGTGAAGTGCGGCGAATTCGGCGTGGGACATAATCTTGACTGACTGGCACTCGCGAGGGTTTTCGTCTGAGTCTATCGATCGACACTCGTCAAAGTCTATCGATCGACGTACTAAGGGTGATATCGATTGATGTTGAGCTGGTGATATCGATCGATAGTAGTCGTATGCAAAATCTCTTTCACTCTCATCATCAGATCTCTGAATCTCTTCTACTACCTCTTGCCAAAATTCATCATCCAGGATGGCATTGATGTTCTGGTTGTGGGCAAACTCCTGCTTCTTAAGTGATTCTCCTGTCTGAAACACTTGGGTCTCTAGCTTCTTCACATGGGTGCTGAGGGCATCTATCTTCGTGGTGAATGTGGTGTAGACAGAATCGATTTTTCCATTGAAGTTTACCTCGAGCTTCTGCTGACTCTCAAGTATCTTGTCTATCAACTCCTCTAATGTATCTTGGGTGCATGGGTGTGGATTTGAGTAGAAGGCACTTCCATAGCTTCTATTGTTGTTAGGGTTGCTGCTGCTGAAGTTGTTGGGCTTCTGAGAACTCTGGTTGAAGTTGCTTCTCTGGCCTGTGAAGTTTCTGTATCCTCCTTGGTTACCAGATCTCTGAAAACCAGCTCCACTAATCCAGTTGACATCTTCTTCAACAATGTCTGCATCTTCCACTGAACAGATCTGCTTTTTTAGGAGCTTCTGAATGTTGTCTAGCTGTGCTTGAACTTCATTGATGTACTCCTTCCCAAGGGATGATGTAGTCTGCGTCACAGAGTTCTTTGTGCTGTTGCTGGAAGCCAAGTTATCAATTAGCTTGATAACATTCTGCGGATTCCTGGTGGTGAAGTTGTCATCACTAGCTGTATCAAGGGCTCTCTTGAAATCTGGGCTGATGCCTCTGTAGAAAGTGCAGAGCAGTTGCACTTTGTTGAATTCGTGGTCTGGGCAGTCTCGCTGGTAGGATTTGAATCTGTTCCAAGTATCCTTGAATGACTCTTCAGGGTCTTGGGTAAATGTAGCAATTTTCTTCCTCCAATCTTCAGCGCGTGAATCATCAAAGAAATTACGCAGGAAAACGTGCTTGATGTCACTCCAGGTGGTAAGGGAACCTGGTGGTAGTTGTCTCAGCCACTGCAAAGCTTCTCCAGATAGAGAGTACTTGGAAAGCTTGAAGAAAAGATAGTCTTGAGGGACTCCTTTTGCTTTGACTAGGGTTACAAGATCCTCGAACCTCTCCAGATGGTCCATGGGATGCTCATGGGGCAAACCACATAAAGGGATTTGTCCTACAAGTGTGTAGTACTGCAGCTTGAGCTCAAAATCTCCTCTCTGAATAGCAGGAGGGGGGATGGCTGATCGGTTTGCATAGAACTGATCTGGACGGTTGTAGTCAGCCAAAGTTCTGGGCTCTTCTACAGGTTGAATGATGCCTGTAGGTGCAGTATCTTCTTCAGTAATGACCTCCTTCTGATCATTCAGCTTCTGACCTGCTGCATTCCGCAGGTGACCATCTTGATCACGCAGGTCTCCAATCTCATCGGGTATGAGAATCATAGGCGCTACCATGTCTCGCCGGTTAGTATCGATCGATGTAGGATGATGTGTATCGATCGATGTCAAGTGAAGGGTATCGGTCGACGAACGGTTTTTGATGTCGATCGATGAGGTGGTGATGGTATCGGTCAACGAACGGTTGTTGATTTCGATCGATGAGGTGGTGAGAGAATCGGTCGACGAACGGTTGTTGATCGATGGTGGAAAGCGCGTATTGGTCGATAGAGAGGTGTTGGTATCGATCGATGTGGAGCGTAGGTCTTTGCGGATGCTACGTTCCAAACGTTTGGGATCTTCTGAGCACAAAAGTTGCTTGTCCTTGTTGCTTCTAGTACTGCTGGGCATGTACCTGAAAAAGACAAAAAGAAAAAGAAAAAATTTTGTGTCAAAAGATTGAAAAATAAAAAGTAACAAATAACCTAGACTGAATCAGATTAAATCTAATAGTAATCTTAGTTCCCCGGAAACGGCGCGTAATTTGATATCACTCAAATGTTTAACCCTAAGGAGTGAATTACTCTCTCAAATAAGAGGTTCAATCGTAGTACTTAGGGATCGAATCCACAAGGAACTAGAGTCACAAAAGATATAATCCTAAGTGATTAAGCTAGGTTGATTAGGTTTAAAACAATAAATAAACGTTGTGAGCAATGGTAAGTTGCTAAGGAGAATGGGTTTGGGTTTTAAAACAACAAAAGAAAGTAGCTAGATTCAAGGTTACTATTCAGAAAATCAGGATTATAAATCTATGGATGTCTTAACGAATTGCTTGCAAATATATGAGAACTTCAATCCTTAGACAAATCTATAGCTGTCGCTAGTTAGACTTGTCCATTGATCTGATTGCCGACAGTATCGATCGATGTTGCTATCGCAGTGTCGATCGATATATGTTAGTCGTCGATCGATTACTCTATAGGAGTATCGATCGATATAGCATCGGATCGAATTGAAAATGTGTTCACCCGAGAATTTCTATTAGACCGCGTATCGCACGTGCCTAATAGAGTCTGAGCTTAGCCAAATGATTTCAGGATAATGACTATTAGATTAGTCACTCCATAATCATACTTCTAGGTAGCTAATCTAGAGTAAGCATTAGGGTTCATTTGGATAATGAATAACAACTCAACACTCCATAGTTGGGGTTAATCCTTCATAACTATTTGAACCCTAAATCTAACAAATGAATCTACTCAGACATAGCAAAGTGATTCATAGCAAAAAAATAAGATGAAAAGAAAATACTTTATTGCTAAGTATAGAATAGTAAAAGATTACAAAAACTTAGATGTCTTGCTAAAGCACTTAGGCATAACTATAAATATGAGTACAATTAGGTTAAAAACTCGTCAGGGGCAATCTTGTAATTTGGAGAGAACTTGGGCTTCAAGTTGGCCAAGTAAATCTTGCTCATCACGCTCTGTATCGATCGATGGTACATGGTGTACATCGATCGATGGAGTATCTCGACTTCAACTTCTACGGAAGCGTCATCGATCGATTACACAAGGTGTGTATCGATCGATATGTGTCTCTTATTGTCGGATCTTCATAGTCATCTTGTAAAACTCTCCTTTAAGCTCCATAAGGCACCTAAATCATCACTTTACTACAAAATGCTTCTGAACCTGAAAACATACCTAATAGACTCCAAAACATAGATAATTATCATAAAAACATATCAATACCATGACCAAAAACGGGTCAAAATCATGGTATATCACCCGTGAGGAGAAGTTGGAGCCGTATGACGATGCACGTTGCCTCTGGAGTCAGGCTTTCGGGACGCGAAAATGTTTGGAGATGCTCAAGGAAGAAGGTGAGCCAATTCCTCAAGCAAAGATAGACTCCTTCCTTGAGGAAGAGAAAACTTGTAAGGCGGAGGCTGGGAGGCTTTACCTCGGATCTCCTAAGCTGAGAGATTACTGCTTGTCTCTGCTGGTGCTGAGCTCGAAGTATGTTGATGAGACTGTTCTCTCTTACATAGTGGCCGGCTACGAAAGCTGCGAATGCTGGATTCGACCCGAGTGGATCGAACATGGATCAACTCAACCTTGAAATCGCTGCTCGTCTTCGCTCTCCTGTCGGCTCGGGGCGAGTCTGGCACGTCGACGTCTCTTCCAGAGAAGTGATTGATTCAAGTCTCGACGGTTCTGGGGATGGCAAGGGTAAATCTCTTGAAAGCGACAAGGCTAAAGCTATCCCGCCGGATCTGGAGGATGGCCAGGGTACGAGTCGGCAAGCCACGAGTCGTCCAACTTTGTCGACGAATGCCTCCCGGGCTCGAGGGACGGATACTCGCGATGATGCTGAATATGCCGCGATATCCAAGGAGTATTCGTCTCGTTGTAACAAATTTTCCTTTTCATTCCATCTGTGGATTTATTTTCGGATTTGTTTTTGTAACATTATGTAAACTTTAATTTGTTCCGATGTTTGCCTCAGGGGCTTTTATCTTTAATGAACCTTGGATTTCGTTTAAGAATTTTCCTTAGCATAATTTTTGTTGAGTTTTCGAGTTTTGGTTAATATCCCGAGGCGGGAGTTCGTCTCGGGATTCCTAAATTTAAAAGGGGTTATTGGAGTTTGCCAGTCTCCAAAGTAACTCCCGTTTTAAATCTATAACTCTAGCTTAGGCCGTTGCTCGGGATAATGGTGTTGTTATCCGAGCTTAACCCTTTTATCTCGTCCGCGTGCTACTCGTCGGTTAGGCCTGACCTCGACTATGCAGCAATGTTTAGATTAGATTTTAAATTAGGCCGACAAGGGTTTCAAATTTTCATGAAGTAATTCCATAGAGTTTATAGGCCGGCCGATTCCCACTCTAGGAGTTATCATAAAATCGAACTTGGTCGTCTCCTCGTTAGTTGGAGTTGACTGCGACTAACGGAGTTTGCTAGATAAGACTGATCAGGGCGTATTCGGCGAAGTTATGCGAGTGCCAGTACATGGTTCGTGGCCACCAGCTCGCCGTACAGCGAGCTGGTTTGGCCGAGCCAGCTCGTCTTATGGCGATCTGGCTCGGGACCGACCAGTTTGCCTTACGCCGAGCTGAACCGGCTGGTTCGATTCGTCGTACGCTGGACTGGTTCGGTCGAACCTGCTCGCGGTTTACGGTGGATGCGGTTTTTTGCTTAACTTTGGAAATCGTGTAATCGGCGATTGTTACGTTCGCTCTTCCGAGATGACGATTTCTAAGTTTTCCGGGGATTTCCTTTGTTCGGAAAGTCCTTAGAATTTTATAAAACAACTTCTCGAGTTTTTAGAAAAGGTATTTTTTATTTTGCGGAAAGTTTTGGTCATTGATTCCGTCATACCGATTTTGACCCCAACAGTTAGCCCCCAGCTCGTAAGAATCGTGGATTCCTTGCGAGCGGTTTGAACTTGTTCGGCAAGTTTGGTAGAATTAGGCGGAACTTCAATGGCCAAAAGTCCAAAGGTGAATAGTAAAACTTCTTATAAGTATATGGAATAAGTTTTCAATTTCTTTACTCACTTCCTTCCATAATTTTTCTAAAGTTCAAGAAGTTTTCTCTCTTCTTTTCCCATTGAATCTCTTCCTCTTTTGATTGCTCAACATGTCCTCCGAATGGAAAGCTTCCGAACATGCTCACGCATTAATCTTTGATCCAAGTGACCTTGAAACTTCTGATGGCTGCGCCCTCCCTAAACCAATTTTTCTGCAATTTTCCGCGAGTGAGTAAGAAACCGCAAAATATTGGGCAGCTTGGGGTGTTGCTGACACTCCTCAACCTAACTTTTGAGTTCCAAAGAGGGATAAGCTTCAGAGGAACAAGGACGTTCCGAGCGCGTGCACCGCTTGTTCCCTCGGGGATTTGAAGAATTCTCGCGCGATCCCGGATTCGGTGGAATTTTGCCTTCCCAAATGGGGTCAAGACGCCGCGAACCCGCCCCCAGGCTACTATACATGTGACGAAGCCTTCCTGCTCAACTGCCAACTGTGGTTCCCAATTTCGCAAGCCAACATGCTCTTGGATAGGTTTAAACTGTCGATCAGCCAGCTTTGTCTCTCCGCGTCACAGCACATTGTACGAATTTTGGTGCTAGGTTATGAACGCGGAACGTCTCTCAACGCGGACTATCTTGTGGCTATGTTGTTTCTCAAGAGGGCGAAAAGGGGTGGTTTCTACTTATCCCCTCGGAAGAAGATGTCGGTTTTATCAATGGACTTGCCTCGAATGGCCACGAGTTGTAAGATTGGTTCTTCTATGTTAAGATTAATAGGGGATTGGTGGAAGAGACCTGCATTTCTTCGTTTAGGACCAGATGGGCAACAAGAGGTACATAAATCGCGTAATATATGTATATATATGTTTTTTTTTGTTGCCGCACTTTTATCTTTGTGTTCGATTTGCGTTTTACAGTGTCTGCCCCCCTTGTGCCGTTACTTTAGGACCTCGGGTTGGTTATGAGCCTTCTTCGGGGCAGTCCTCTTCATTGGGAATTCTTTTCTCCGAAGTGAGTTCATCGAGATTGAGGCAGACGACGATGCGGTAGCGAGGGAGACATCTAGATCTCCACAGAAGAAAGATGTTCCAATTGGTCAAGACCAGTGGCTTGACAAAGACCTTAACATTGAAGATTTCGTCGACTTCTCGGCTCCTTTGTCCGAGTTTGATCCGGCCGAGATTCGTCCGAGATACCAGCCGACACGCCGTTTGCGAAGGCGTCGAGACTTTTCAACAGGGTCTGCTTTTTGCCAATTTTCGTATTTGTTTTACGTGTGACCAGATTTTTGTTTTTGACAAAAGACTTTCCTTATTTCGCAGGGTCTTCGCTTTATGAATGAGGCGGTGAACGCAAGTGGTGCAGAGATTCATAAGGCTGAATCTAGGACAAAGGTGGTGGAGATGGAGGCAGCTCGTCTTAAGGAAGAGATCGGTGCCAATCTGTTTCGCGCGCAGGACTTAGCTAAAAGGGAGGCTGCCCGTGTGAGGGAAGAGTATGAGGCTGATTCGCGTCGCGTTCTTGAGCTTTCTGACGCGATAGTTCGTCGCGACCGTGAAGCAGGCAAGAGAGAGGTTGCTGCGGAGATGATGGTTCGTCGTGAACGGTTTGTGCCTCTTTATGCGGAGTTTGAGGACGCCCAACGGGCCAATAGCGATTTTCGCGAATGCTGGGGCGTAGTAAGCAGTTTGCATCTCACCAGCATCCAGAATACTTGTATGAAGCGTAGTCTACCAAACAGAAGGCGCCCTTGGCTAAACGAGAGAGGAAGAAGTCCGAATTTCTCCACCCTGAGGCGCAAATGTGGGATCAGTGGAACCCTATTGTCGTGTCGCCGGATTCGGTTTAAATCGGGCCTGAGATGCCGCATGTGGGCGGAGAAGTCGATCAGCCGTGGACTGATGCTGACTTCCGCCAATGCTTGGCGTCTGAATATTATAACTTTGATGGATGATGTTCTTGTTCTATGATATTGTTGAAATGTTTTTCGGGACTGGCCGTTAGTGGCTTTGAATCCCTGCCGCTGGGTGGCGTGTACTTGAACGAGTAGTATTAAGAATATTTTCTAAGTTTGAAATCTGTGTTTCGTTTTAGACGTAGAGGGAAGAATACGAGTTGTCGTCTCGTATCTAACTCTTGGTGTAGATTGTTCGGTTCGTTTACTCAGAGTGTTTAGATGTGGGCGAAGAGACATGCCTTTAAGATCTCGATTCATGCCTTGAGACGTTAGAGACCAGTGTGCTGGGTTTAGGGCAAGACCTAGGTTTACTCTCGAATTGAGGCTATGCGATGAATAGTCGGCTTTCGTTTTGCCTGTTTCGATTTTAACCTGATTCCATACCGATATAGAATCTGCGATAGGTTCTTGGCTTATACGATTAGTCTGGTTGGAACTGAGCATCTCACCGGGACTGACATCAAGAATGTGTTTCTGCGCAATTTCTTTGATGAGGCACGAGCTGAAGAACTGAGGAGTAAGATTGCTACCTTTACACCGAAAGCTGGAGAGTCCTTTAAAGACTCTTAGATCAGATTTAAGTTATTCCAGTACGACTGCCCACACCATGGATTCAATGAGGTACAACTACTCAGAATTTTCTTCAGAGGACTTGCTTTAAAGTAGCAGATGGCTCTTGATAGAACAAGCAATGGAAGTTTCAACATCATGAATCTAGAAGAAGCTGTGAGACTTATTGAGAATCTAACAAACAGCAGCAGGAACAAGAACACGGATTATGAAAGGAGGAAATATGTAGCATTCCTTGGGAAGGAACAAATAGATGAAGTAAAAGCTAAGTTGGACAGTGTCAACCAGCTACTTATGAGACAGGTTTGCCCAGCTGCAGATGCAGAGGATATAGATTTAGAGTTAGAGGCAGATGTGAGTTACATTGGAGGAACTGGATTTCAGAGGTCTGGAAATCAGTTTAGAAACAGGAACTTTAGTGGTACTGGTCAGAGGAGTAACTTCAACCAGAATTCACTACATCAGAAACCCTACTGTAGCAGCTACAACAACAACAAGAGCTATGGAAATTCATTCTACCCGAATCCACCACAACACACTCAAGAGAGCAAGATTGAAGCCATGCTTTATCAGTTTCTTAAAGGACAGCAAAGGCTAACAATGGATTTTAATGGGAAGATTGATTCCATCTACAATGATCTGAACACAAAGATTGAGACTTTGGGTACTCAGGTAAGGAAGCTTGAGACTTAGGTAGTTCAGACTTGAGAAGCTGTTAGGAAAGAAGGGGATGAAGCAATGAAACACCACGTCAAGGCTATACTAGATGATGATGTCTAGCAGGAAATTCGACATGTGAAGATGAAGGAGGACGATTTCAAGGAGGAAAACTCGTATAGTTCCGATGAATCGCCTTCGCATCCATCTACGCCACCTTGTGCGCATCGATCTACGCCACCTTGTGCGCATCGATCGATAGGATTCGACACAGATCGATCGACAGATGTTTATGCAGATCGATCGACACAAACCGAGTCAACTGTATCATGCAATGTAATCCGGATATTGACTCACGAGGAATTCGCAGTAAGATATCCACATTCACCCAGCCCATTCTACTCAACCATCGATAGACATCATGAGCCAGACATCAATCGACAGAGAGATCATGCCATCGATCGATAGGATCGTGTTTTCATCGATCGACGCAACCCTCTCACATGCCGAGTGTGCTTGTCCCCAGTCGACTTATCCCGAATCAACGCACTCTGACAACCATCAACCAACCCTTCTAATCCTACCTCAGAGCCTATCGACATTGACAAGACCACTACTCGAAGAACCCTGAGTAAATGAATGAGAAGGTTCCTAAACATCTAAAGAGGGAACCTAATGAGAAGGAGCTGGATGGTTTCACTAAGAGAGTCCTCAGGATTCCACTGGACAAACTTTTTGAGGAGTTTTACTTTATCTATTCTTCAGAGAGACCAGGGACACTGAGGAGGACATTAGGAGAATGTTTCATCATGTCAGGAAAAGGATGAAGCATAGGATCACATTGAAGAAGAAGAATGATCATGAGAAGTTTGCAATACCATGTTCTGTGAGAGGTATTGAATTTCCACATGCACTTTGTGACACAGGAGCATCAGTCAGCATCCTACCAAAGGTCATGGCAGACCATCTGGGCCTGAAAGTAGAACCTTCACAGGAATCATTCACTTTTGTGGATTGTTATGAGAGGTAATCTGGAGGTATAATCAGAGACTTGGAGGTGCAGATTGGTAATGCACTCATTCCTGTAGATTTTCATGTTCTGGATATCAACGTGAACTAGAATTCTTCCCTCTTACTTGGAAGAGCTTTCATGGCCACAGTAGGAGCAGTTTGTGACATGAATACTAAAAAGTTTTGTCTTACTTCAGTTGATCCAAATATTTTTTATGATCATGTTCATGTTGTTAAGCAACATGTACACCTTTTAGAGACTGGATATGATGGATTCATTTCTGCATGCCATTGCGGAGCACAGTATGAAACCGAGTATTCAGAATCGATCTATACACAATCAGTGTCATCGACCGATTCCCTCAACCATCCGGCGATCGATGTACATCATGGCACATCGATCGACAAACAGTCCACGCATGGAAACCTACCTGAACACTACTACATAAGTTTTGCCTCTCAAGCCACCAGCAACAAGTATGATGGCTATTCTTTTGGCAGTTGGGAAAACAGTGGTTTCCATGAGAGTTTTGCAATCGACACTTCAATCCTACCAGATTAGGGGGATCATAAGGAAGAGAATGATGAGGATTATGATGAGGAGTATTCTAGAGATCCATGCCATTCTTACAGATGATAGACTCCTAGAGCCCATACACAGAACAAAGCTCACGAAATCGATCGACATGGACCATACGGAACCAATCAATACCCTTTCTCATCCGGAAAACCGTCATCACCAATCGACCGACACGCATAAGCGCACATCGATCGATTTGGAGGCCACTAACCTCAGGAAATTTAGAAATTTTCCAATTCTTACTAGGACAACATATGGCTATAAAAGAAGTCTTGCAAACAAGAGAACGTCTAATACCATAGAATCAGACTATATGCAAGCACCTACACCCTTTGGAAGACAAATCAAGAGAGGCAGTAATTACAGAGTTCTTCATGGCAGAGCAACAAGTGTAACATTCAACCAGCCGAAGATCACCAACTCTTGTCTACCATCGATCGATGTTGCACAAAGCGCATCGATCGATTCTAACCTTAAAACTTTTTCTTTAACTAGAGATTATTATATTGATGATTTTCTAAAACCAGATGAGTTTGGTATTATTAGGGATCCAGAAGATCACGCACGACCTATGGTGGGAGGATTCTACAAGTTTCCAAAGAAGACATAGCAGAAAGCCTTCAAATCGACAATGGACCAGAAAATCTCTTTCAGCTACAACAAGGCGTGATGAAGCAACCGTCAACTAACACTGTCAAACCGCCATCGATCGACACAGACCCACGTCCATTGATCGACAGAAGGAGGCGTGTAACAAACGACAGCAGCACAGAATATTAACGAGTTTTGGAACAAGAGCTCTACACCAAGAAGAAATCAACGAGATGATTTGTTGCATGAGTGATTGGCAGGATAAAGCCATGGTTAATCTCAACAAAAATCTGGATACGGTCTATGTGATTATGCAGGGAGGAATCAGTGGATTGACTACACGCATGAAGTAGATGAAAGCATAACTAGCTATTGTGAAGACACAGCGTGCAGAGGATGCAACACGAGCATTGATCGCGCCACTAAGGACGCATTGATCAACGCGAATGACGCACCAGCACGAGAAGGGACGTTGACAGAAAAGGTACATCCATGGGACGAGGCATACCTCGAAACAAAGATTGATGAAGCTTACCATCCTCTCAACAACAACGTCAACTGGTTAAGCACGAAGATTGAGTTGATACAGCAGGATTTGGATATGTTATGCGAAGAGAAGCATCAACTTGAGAAAGGCAAATCGACCGACACAGATTCTATCAAATCAATCGATGCCAAGATTTTAGACATAGAGGAACAAATGAAGATCTGCGAAGATGAGCATGATCACTACATGTCCCCATTTATGCGGTAGATGCACACTTTGGACAGCCGGATGACTGCCTTGCAACAAGAAGTCACCACCATCCAGATGCAACACAATTTTCACTTACCATCCTCTACATCGATCGATACACATAGAGGTCCATCGATCAACGCGAAGAAGCTACCAGCGCAGAAATTCTATACCAGAGCAGAAGTTGACAATATCATTGATAGAATCTACAAAGCTCTGAACGCTACTAAGGATAGGCTTGACAAGAGATGTTATCACATATTCTTCCCCTTCAACAACAGCATCAGTGGATTACACTCAAGAATATAGTGACTGCAGAAGGAAGTCAGGAAAATTCAGTCAAGACTCGCATGTCACCCTGAAACTACAAAATCGATCGACAAGAACAAAAGAAAATCGATCGATGGCACAACATCATAAACTATCGACGCAGCAACAGTCGCAGTGATCGATACCGAGTCCGTGCCAGACCAGGAGAAGCTGTTACAGGAGAAGCCACTCACATCTGACTAGAGATTAAGGGCAGTACATGCTTATGATAAGGTTCAATGGCACAGCATCAACATTGAGAGTCTTGATGAGTGAATTCAAAACATCTCAAACACATTTGCCAAAATTGATGAAAAATGGGCCATAAGTAATGAAGCACAAGAAGTTTCATGGCTACTTGGTTCAAAACCAGTAGAGAGGATGTGGATACTTGTTTTCCAACTAGTAGATGCGTTTCCACACAATAGCTCAACATACCTCAGCCGTCAAGCTAAATGACTATAACAAAGCATTGATTGGGAGGAAACCCACTTTTAGGTAACTTTTATTTTGGTTTTCTTTTACTTTATTGATTATTTTTTGTTTTTCATTTTGCAGGTTTTTATAAAAAAAAAAAAAACAGACCCAAGGAGAATCAGATTACCATCTTATCGACCGACGAGACACAGTCGATAACGATCAACATTCGAAAACCTACGACAATCGATGCACTCACATACACATCAATCGATATTCAGTCTGGTCAGGTATATCGTTCTTCCTTGTTACATTGAATAATTATGATTTATTTTCTTTCGCCATAACTCCGACTGTTTTACACTGGTTTACTGATATTTATTTGCTATGAGTCTTATGAAATTTTTTTTTCAAAACTATTTTTATTGAGCTCAAGAGAAGGGATGATGATATTATTTGATTTATACTTGCCATCTAACCACTTCTTAGCACCATTCTAGATCTAATGATTACAGATAGTAATGAAGATGGTAAAGTGGATCAACCTGTCAACTATGCACACTTATCTAAATTGTTTGAAGGAACCAAAGCTTACCTCCAACACTAAACCCGACACAACTGCTTCTCTTGGGGCTTGATATACATGGGATCGGATTCTTCAAACAAGTTTGGAAGGTAAAGCCTTGTGTAGATTTATCACCTTTTCTCTCTCTATTTTCGACCCTAGATAGTTAAGTAGATTTAAGTTTTATAAAATAAATCCGCAAATAGTGTTAAGTTTATTAGGTTTTTAGTTAGGAGGAATCAAAATAGGATTTGGTGGCTACAATCATTAAGGCTAGATTCATAATGATTCCAACAAAAGGATCAAATGGGACTTGGTGGCTACAACCATTAAGTCTCACTTCATATAAATTCTTGGATATAGGTCAAAAAGGAGTGATCATGACTTGGTGGCAACCACCATTTAGGCTTGTTTCATGGAAGCCTGTCCAATCTTGGTCAATAATCATGCCTTAGAAGCAGATTTTGACTCAAGAGAGAAATTAGAAGAGGTAAAAGATAGGACCTAACTTTTACTTGTAGATCCAGATACTTGTTTGAGAATCCTTGCATCATGTGATCGATAATCCTAAGGTAAAGCTTGCAATTTTATTTTATGTTAAGAAATGAGGTTAGTTGAGGCGAATGTCAAATAGTATTTGCTAAGTTAATGGCTAGATTAACTTGGTTGTTAAGCTAGGATATGGCATACTGAACTTCTCTGATTAGAATTTCTTAGATGTGGATTGCAACATTATAGAGGTGATGGTTACAAAGCTTTAAATCTATGATTCCCTGCTCTTTTCAAATTTCTTTCAGAGAGACTGCATGTTTGTTTTGTTTGAGGACAAGCAAAAGGGTAAGTATGGGAGAGTTTGAAATAAAAAATGATAACTATTTGTTATATTATAGAAGCTTTAAGCATATTTATAGGTTCACAAGTATTTTGGAAGTAAGTGATGTTTTTGGAGCATTTTAGAGAAAATTGGAGAAATCACTCGATTTGGGAAATCGACCAAGGCAACGAGGTCGACACGGAGTGATTCACGTCGATCGATATGCACACTGCATCACCGATCAGCGCCGAATGCACGGAAGCCCAATTCCCGAGACACCCGACGTGAAGTCCAAGACTTCACCAAATTACCAATATACCCCTGACAAGTTTTAACCTAAGATTATATATTCTGCCAAAGTGTTAGAGGCAGAGAGAGATTTTTCTTGTATTCTTTTCACAGTAAAAAGGTTTTTAGGATTTATAGTTTGGGAGAGAAGATCAACAGAGAGATTTGTGATTGGAACTCCATTGATTTCTATCTATGTATAATTATGCAGTTTTATTATCTTGCTTGTGTTATGTTTTGCTTAGTGATATACCATGATTTTGACCCGCTATTAGCCATGGTATTGATGTGTTTTTATAAGTTATAAATATGTTTTGGAGTCTATTAGGTATGTTTCAGGTTCAGGAGCATTTTGGAGTAAAGTGATGATTTAGGTGCCCTTTTGGAGTTTAAAGGAGAGTTTTCCGAGATGACTATGAAGATCAGACAACAAGGATACATATCGATCGATACACACTTTGTGTCATCGATCGATGATGCTTCTATTAAAGATGAAGTTGAGATACTCCATCGATCGATGTACACCATGTACCATCGATCGATATGATGCGTGGAGAACAAGTTCGACTTGGCCGACTTGAAGCCCAAGTCTTCCCAATATTAGAATAATGCCCCTGACGAGTTTTTAACCTAATGGAACTCATATTTATAGTTTTTGCCATTGTGTTTGGCTAGACATGTTTTTTATGCTTCTTGAATACTTTTAAATTTTCTAGTGCTTTTTGTACTTTGTTCTGTTCTATACTTAGCAATAAAGTATTTCTTTTCATCTTAATTTCTTAAAGGTTATAGAATTCTAGATTTAGAAGAAACACACAAAGAGATTTGTTGTTCCAAGAACCAAAAGTTCAATCTTCTAATCTAATGAATCTCTATTATTACCTTGCTGTTATGAATCTCTCAGTTATGTCTAAGTAGATTTCTTTGTTAGATTTAGGGTTCAAATAGTTATGAGGGATTAGCCCCAACTATGGAATGTTGAATTGTTGATATTCATTATCCGAATGAACCCTAATTCTTACTCTAGAGTAGCTACCTAGAGTATGATCATGGATGTGATTTAACTTGTTAATCATTGTCCTGAAATCATTTGGCATAAGCTTAGATCCTCTAGGGTTGTGCGAGAGCCGGTCTATGATCTTGGTGAACACAGTTTTGATTC
Source organism: Eruca vesicaria subsp. sativa (assembly GCA_932364175.1). Classification (NCBI taxonomy): domain Eukaryota; kingdom Viridiplantae; phylum Streptophyta; class Magnoliopsida; order Brassicales; family Brassicaceae; genus Eruca; species Eruca vesicaria. The sequence goes on from CAKOAT010083599.1 coordinate 95,708, forward strand.
GATCTTATGCTATATCGATCGATACTCCTATAGAGTTATCGATCGACAGCAACCCATATCGTCCGATATCGCTGTCAAAACATCGGTTGATATTGCTGGCAATAAGATCAATGGATGAGTCTATTTAGCGACTGCTATTAGATCTGCCTAAGAATCAAAGTTCTCATATATCTTGCAAGCAATTCATTAAAACATCTGTAGCATTATAATCCTGATTATCTGAATAGTAACCTTGAATCTAACTACTTTATTTTATTGTCTTAAACCAAAACCTATTTTCTTGAGCAACTCACCATTGCTCACAAACTGAAATTTACTATTTTAAACATAATCAACCTAGCATAATCACTTAGGATTACATCTATTGTGTTCCTTAGTTCCCTGTGGATTCGATCCCTAAGTACTACAACTGAACCTCTTATTTGAGAGAGTAATTCACTTCTTAGGGTTAAACATTTGAGTGATATAAAATTAGGCGCCGTTGCCGGGGAACTTTGATAACATTTGATTTAATCTGATTAGGTCTAGGTTACTTTTCTTTTATTGTTTATCTATCTTCTGACACCAAAATTTTTTTTTCTTGTCTTTTTCAGGTACATGACCAGTAGTACTAGAAGCAACAAGAACAAACACCTTTTGTACTCAGAAGATCCTCACAGCTTGGAACGTAGCATCCGCAAAGACCTATGCTCCTCATCGATCGACATCAACACATCCTTGTCGACCGATACTTGCCTACCACAGTCGACCGAGACACCTTCAACGTCGACCGATACTCTCACCGTCACATCGCTCGACGTCAACAACCGTTCGTCGACCGATACCCTTCATCCGACATCGATCGATATACCTCACTTTACATCGATCGATACTAATCGGCGAGACATGGTAGCGCCTATTATTCTCACAACCGATGAGAATGGAGACCTGCGTGATCGAGATGGTCACCTGCGTAATGCAGCAGGTCAGAAGCTGAACGCTCAGAAGGAGATTATACCTGAGCAAGAAACTGAATTATCAAAGAGCCCTTGATACAGCTAGTGATGGCAACTACAACACCAGGAATCCACAAGAAGTTGTGAAGCTAATTGATAACTTAGCTTCCAGCAACAGCACAAAGAACTTCGTGAAGACAAAAGCTACATCATTCCTTGGGAAGGAATACATCAATGAAGTGAAAGCACAGCTGGATACCATTCAAAAGTTACTAAACAAGCAGATCTGTTCAGTGGAGGATGCAGAGACTGCAGGTGAAGATTATATACAAGAAGATGTGAACTGGGTCAGTGGAGCTGGTTTTCAGAGATCAGGTAACCAAGGAGGATACAGAAACTACACAGGCCAGAGAAGCAACTTCAACCAGAGTTCACAGAAGCCTAACACCTTCAGCAGCAGCAACCCCAACAACAACAGGAGCTATGGAAACTCATTCTACTCCAACCCACACCCACCCACCCAAGATACTAAACTGGAGGAGATGCTTGACAAGGTCCTTGAGAGTCAGCAGAAGCTCCAGACAGACTTCAATGGGAAGATTGACTCCGTCTACAACACCATCCGAACAGAGCTAGAGGATTTGAACGCCCATATGAAGAAGCTAGAGACTCAGGTGTTTCAGACAGTAGAGGCCCAAAAGAAGCAGGAGCTTGCCAATAACCATAACATCAATGCCATCCTAGATGAAGATTTTTGGTAAGAGGTAGTAGAAGAGATTCAGCAATCTGATGATGAGAGTGACTTCGTTCGCGACTATTATCGATCGATATCACCCCGTGATTATCAACCGATACGATCTCATGTACATCGATCGATTGACTTTGATGAGTGTCGATCGATGGACTTAGACGAGTACCCGTACGAGTGCAGTACCGTCTAGACTATGCCGCACGAAACCTTCGCAGAACGTCACCCACATCCGCCCTTCCCTGTCAAGATCGATCCGCACGACATCGACCGACATGATTACCCTCCTTTCGATCGACAGGACAACCATGTTTCGACCGACGCACTCCAGTCAGTGTCGTCCGATACACGGTACCCCAACGTCGAGTGCAACTCCCCAAGATAGATAGTGCACGTATTGACGCATTCCGGGAGCAGTATTACACTACTAGAAGCCCTCAGAAACCCATCTTGGAGAGACCCACAGATATCTTTGAGTCTATTTGAAATAAAAAAGGAAAACCATGGAAGAGTTCTCAGAGAAAGGAAAGAGAAGATACCCAAGCCTTATAAAAGAGAATCTAATGAGAAGGAATTGTCAAGCTTCAGAAAAAGAGTTCTAAGAATACCTAGAGAGAAACCTTTTAAAGAAGCCTACTTTTCACACAGATTGTGGAAGTTTTTGAGAGAGACAAGAGAGACAGAAGAAGACATAAAGAGGATGTTTCCTCAAGTCAGAGACAGTCTAAAGAAGAAGACCACTTTGAAGAAGAAGTGCGATCCAGGGAAGTTCACAATACCATGTTCCATCAGAGGTGTTGAGTTCCCTCGTGTCCTATGTGATACAGGATATGGAGTCAGCATCTTACCCAAGCTTATGGCAGACCAGCTAGGTCTGAAGATCGAGCCTATTGAAGAATCCTTCATCTTTGTGGATTGTTCTCAGCAGAACTCTGGAGGAATAGTTAGAAACCTTGAGGTACAGATTGGAGATGCCTTAATTCCTACAGACTTCCATGTCCTAGCCAACAAGTTCAACTTCAAGACTTCTCTACAACTTGGAAGAGCCTTCTTAGCCACAGTTGGAGCCGTTTGTGATCTCAAATCCAACAAGCTATGTCTAACCCTCATCAACCCTACAATCCACTACAACCCTGTTCCAGTCATCAAGTTTCCAAGGATGAAGAACCCAGCACTCGTAGCAACATGTTTCTGTGCCCATGTGTATGATTCTATGGCCGAGTACGAAACCGATCCATACCCATCGACCGATGGCAGTCTTCTACCATCTGTGGGCGTCGATTTCACCCTACTGTCAAATAAATCGTAAATAAGGAAACTTCGGGAAAACCCTAAGTTTCCAGAGGAACCGGCTATCTGCGAGAACCGCACAACGAAAATAAGAAAACGATAACTTAGAATAAAAACGAAAATAAGAGAGATTTGAAAGCAAGAAGGTTCTTATTCCGAATCTGCGTTGAACTGGTT
>CAKOAT010083710.1:3008-69808 GCA_932364175.1 Eruca vesicaria subsp. sativa
CAAGTCGTGACGAGACTAGCACACCGTTCGGCGAGCTAGTCGTGTCGGGACTAGCTCACATTTTACGGCGGTTTCGGTTTTTTGCGGTTTTGTGCTTAACTCGGACAATCGACGTTAGTTTTGTTCTCCCGAGATAACGATCTTCCGAGTTTTCCGGGGATTTCCTTTGTTCGGAAATCACTTTTGGATTTAGAAAACATTAGAGGTTAGGTCGGGTTACATAAGTTTCAATCATGGATGGACCACTTGGTTTGGATTAAAGTTTGGACTCGTCCAAGTGGGGGAGACTCACTATATGAAGGTGATTAAGTTGTGATCGATAAAAAGATCACAGAGTAGGATTTAATTGATATGGTTAAAGGAACCTATCAAGGTTGTTCCATGTCTGGGATAAGGCTAAGTTTGGTTTAGGAACTAGTCAGGAAAGAAGGTCTGACTATTACTGGATTTTAGGACAAATCCATTTTAAGTGGGGGAGACTGTTCATATCCCCAGACCTGGATAAGTTCTCTAAGACGGGCCATGGTTTGAGGGAACGAACCAGTCAGGTAATCTGATCTCAAGACAAGTGTTACATGGCCTAGAGGGAAGGTTAAGTGCATTATAGCTAATACTTAACCAAATAAGAAAGGATACAAAGATAAACCAGATGGACAAGTGATACGGTATCTTGGTGAAATGTTTGGGAAGCTCGGTTAGCTAAACGAGGTAAGACTCAGGTCGGGCCAGCTCACACTGAGTAGATCCAGATCCCTGAGCTGGACTACTAGCTCATTCAGCTGGACCAACTGAGGATCAGCTCATCTCCTCTGGTCGGAGTGTTAGAATCTTGGACAGTTGGACCGGTCCGGGCCGTGGTCGGGTCAGCTGGTTGGGTCTTAGGGTCCAGCCATTGGGCCGATTACTTGCGTAGTGCATAGGCACGGTCCATGGACTCTAGGAAGGGCCCAGACCCATGTCTGATCTGCCAGAGGGAAGTTATAGGCGAATGAATGCAAGTGGTAAAGGCTTTGGGCGAAAATATGCGATGGTACCAAGAGGTGCCCATTCGCTCACCAAATGGTGTCTCTTTGGCCAAGGAAGTTACCTACGCCTTCTTCTATATATACATGACCCTGGGCACGAAAATAATCATCATTATTCATAAGAAAACACAGAGAGAAAGACGATAGAGAGAGAAAGAAAGAAAGAAAGAAAGAAAGAGAGAGAGAGAGAGAAATCGATCCTTAAGGATCGATGTTGTTCTTTTGGTGAATCCGGCAAGGATGTTTGTTTGTGGCAACAAATGGCCGACCAGTATGAATACTAAAGAAAAGGATAAAGACTTTGAGAATGGCTCTAAGACTCCAGAAACACACGTTCAAGGTAATGGATGTGATCATGAAAGCATTGCCCACAACCATCGATCGGTTTGATCGGATTGATGTGCTTTGGTTTCGAGCTTGACTTGGAAAAGAGCCAAGGTCATGTCCGAGTGAAACTAACCATGGTTCATGGTTAATGGCCGGATGGACGGATGGTCTGTTTGGTCATGTCTATGGATCGGATGGTCTTTGTTTATTAAAGGGGAAATCCGTATGTTGTTGGGCTTGATATTTGATATTGGGCCAAGGCCTTGGGCTGTCCCAATTAGTTTGGATAGAGGCCCAATGGGCCGGTTTACGTGGATGGCCAGTCAACCATGGTGTGGATCGGTTTGGTTTATCTGATGGTTTTTTCTAACCATGGGTAATCTGGTTATGGTGTATGTTGATAGAGTTGTTCTTAGGTGTAATCTAAGGGTCCTAGACCTTTGAGAATGGGTTGAATCATGTTGGTATGGACCAGATCATGTTTGGCTTAATTCGATCATATGAGGAGATGGTGGGATGTAGTGCATTGGCCATTCCATATGGAGAAAGATACGGAAAATTGGTTTGATTTGATCACGTCCTAACCCATTAGGATGTGATTTATAGATGGGTATGAATGGTTATGATCATGGGCAAAAGGTGAAGGATGGTGACCTTTCGTCAAGGTGGTTATCCATGATAGATAACGAGTGATCGGAAACTGTCTAGGATGGACCTATTGGTCGAATGATCTATAAGGGCTATTTATGGCTATTTTATTAACCATAATATGGATTGGAATAATGGTATGGGGAATACCTGATATCAACATTGGTGTTGGTACACAAGGCCATAGGGTTGGCTAAGAGCCATGAAGAAGAGTATAGCTGGTGCTATGAGTCGTGGACCATAATTATTGAGCATATATGTGCTTCTTTAAGGAAGGACGTATATGATCTGATCATAGTTTAGTATGGACGTCCTGATCCATAGATGATGGACCAAGGAGTCGATTCTAACTTGATAAAGGATGCATTGGTTGAAAGACAAGCCTGATCATACTTGTTGGAATATTGTTCCAAGGCTGATCAAGCAAGAGTGAAGACTCATCAGTTCTGAGTCATGTGGGATAGTTAGATGATTGACTTAGGATCTGGTGAGCATTGGAAGTCTGGAAGATTAACTCTGTGTCATATCCTATAAGGTTAAAGGATGTTAAATTGTGAATGAGTCGAGAAGTTCCCGATGCATATCCTTATCCGCTCGAAGACTTCTCAAAGGTTACTTATGTATATGGGGATGGTTGGATGAATGGATAAGTACCAAAGGGAGTTGTTTTACGCAGGAACAAATATAATAACCAAGAAGAGACATAATGAGTCGAATGGCTTAATAGACATGCAAGAGTAATTCAGATCAATGGAGGATCGATGAGCTAACAATCTCGGTGGATGTGGGAAAGATATGAGTTAGTAAATACTTGGATTGATTAGTATCTTGCTAGGATGCTGGTAGAATTGTTTAGGGGAAAGGAACCTCAGATTAGTATGACTTGAATCGTGTCAAGGATTGATCTATAAGCTGAATGGTAGACAAGTGAACTGACCATAGTTTAGACAATTAGACCGGAGGAGTATTAGAATTGGATTACTCCATGGTTAGTTAGAGAATATTCCGCTGCGTATTGTTAGAAATGATCTAAGCTAGTAAATGACAAAGGTATTCTTTAGCTAAGGTCAAAGTTACATCTCGCTTAAAGGCGAAGTTTTAAATAAAGGGCGAAAAATTCAGAGGTTCGACCAGGAAGTAGACCAAGAGACGTGGCGCTTCGACCGCAGCCAAGGCAGCCGAATAGGGGTGTTACGTGGATGAAGTAAAAGCTAAGTTGGATAGTGTCAACCAGCTACTTATGAGACAGATCTGCTCAGCTAAAGATGCAGAGGATATAGATTCATAATTACAGGCAGATGTGAATTACATTGGAGGAACTGGATTTCAGAGGTCTAGAAATCAGTTTGGAAACATGAACTTTAGAGGTAATGGTCAGAGGTGTAACTTCAAACAAAATTCATAATATCAGGAACCCTACAACAGCAGCTACAGCAACAACAAAGGTTATAGAAATTCATTCTACTAGAATCCACCACAAAAGACTCAAGAGAGCAAGATTGAAGCCATGCTTGATCAGATTCTTGAAGGACATCAAAGGCTGTCAGTGGATTTTAATTGGAAGATTGATTCCATCTACAAAGATCTGAACACCAAGATTGAGACCTTGGGTACTCAAGTAAGGAAGCTTGAGACTCAAGTAATTCAGACTGGAGAAGCTATTAGGAGACAAGAAGGGGATGAAGAAATGAAACACCACGCCAAGGCCAAATTAGATGATGATTTCTTGCAAGAAATTCGACATGTGAAGATGGAAGAGGACGATTTTTAGGAGGCAAACTCTTATAGTTCTGACGAATCGCCTTCACATCGATTGATGACACCTACTGCACATCGATCAACATGATTCGACACAGATCGATCGACGGGTATATATGCAAATCGATCGACACCAACCGAGTCGATGTATCGTGCAATGTAATCCGGATTTTCACTCACTAGAAGTTCGCAAAAAGACACCCACATCCACCCATCCCTTTCTACTCCACCATCGATCGACATCATGAGCCAGACATTGATTGACAGAGAGATCATTCCAACGATCGACAAGAGATAGTTACCATCGTTCGACGCAACCCTCTCACATGAAAAGTGCGTTTTCCCCCAATAGATATATCACAAATCAAACCACTCTGACCACCATTAACCAAACCTTCCAACCGTACATCAGAGCCTATGTACATTGACAGAGCCACTACTAGAATAACCCTGAGGAAAAGGAACGATAAAGTTCATAAACATCAGAAGAGGGAACCTAATGTGAAGGAGACGGATGGTTTCACTAAGAGAATCCTCAGGAGCCCACTGGACAAATATTTTGAGGAGGTTTACTTTACCCACAGATTGTGGATGTTCTTTAGAGAAACCAGGGACACTGAGGAGGACATTAAGAGAATGTTTCAACATGTGAGAGAAATGATGAAGCATAGGGTCACATTGAAGAAGAAGAGTGTTCCTGGGAAGTTTTCAATACCATGTTCAGTGAGATGTATTGAATTCCCACATGCACTATGTGACACAAGAGCATCAGTCAGCATCCTACCAAAGGTCTTGGCAGACCATCTGGATCTTAAAGTAGAACCTTCGCAGGAAACCTTCACTTTTGTGGATCGTTCTGAGAGGAGATCAGGAGGTATAATCAGAGACCTGGAGGTGCAGATTGGTAATGACCACAGTCATGTCCTGAATATCAAGCTGAACTTGAATGCTTCACTCTTACTTGGAAGAGCTTTCATGGCCACAGTAGGAGCAGTTTGTGACATGAATGCTAACAAGTTTTGTCTTACATCAGTTGATCCAAATATTTTTTATGATCTTGTTCGTGTTGTTAAGAAACAGGTACACCTTATAGAGACTGGATATGCTGGAGTCATCGCTGCATGTCTTTGTGGAGCAGAGTATGAAACCGAGTATTCAGAATTGATCGATACACACTCAACGTCATCAATCGATTCCCTCGACCAGCTGGCTACCGATGTACATCTACGCACATCGATCGACAGACAGTCCACGCATGGAGCCCTACCTGATCACTGCTATACAAGCTTTGCCTTTCAAGCCACCAGCAACAAGAAGGATGACTACTCTTTAGGGAGTTGGGCAAACAGTGGTTTTCATGAGAGTTTTGTAATAGACACTGCAATCATATCAGATTCATGGGATCATAAGGAAGAGCATGATGAGGATTATGATGAGGAGTATGCTAGATAGATCAATGTCATTCTTACAGACGATAGACTCCTACAGTCCATACACAGAACGAAGATTACGAAATCGATCGACATGGACAAGACGGAATCGATCGATAGTCTTCCTCATCAGGCAAGCCAACATAAAAAATCGACCGACACACAAATGCGCACATCGATCGATTTGGAGGCCACCAACTTCAGGAAATTTGGAATTTTCATCTTCTACTAGGGAAACAGATGGCTATAAAAAAAGTCTTGCAACCAAGTGGACGTCTAATACCATAGAATCATACAAGATGCAAGCACCTACTCCATTTGGAAGACAAAGCAAGAGAGGCATCACCTTTAGAGATCTTCATGGAAGAGAAACAAGTGCAACATTCAACAAGCCGAAGATCAACACTCTTGTCCACAATCGATCAACACCGCTCCATACGCATCGGTTGATTCTAACCCCAAAACTTTTTCTTTCACTAGATATTATTATATTGATGATTTTCTAAAACCAGATGAGTTTGGTGTTATCAGGGATCTAGAAGGTCACACACGAGCTATGGATGGGAGGATTCTACAAGTTTCTAAAGAAGACATAGCATAAATCCTTCTAATGGCCAATGGACCAAAAATCTCTTTCAGCTAAAACAAGGCATGATGAAGTAACCGTCGACCGATACCGTCCAAGCACCATCGATCGACAAGGACCCACGTCCAACGATTGATGGAATGAGGAGAGCATCGATCGACAGCAGCATAAAATATGGACTGATTTTGGAACCAGAGCTCTAAACCAAAGGCGAAAATCAACGAGATGATTGGTTGCATGAGATTGCCAGAACAAAGCTGTGGTTAAGCTCAACAGCAATCTGGATACGGTCTACGTGGTTCTGCAGGGAAGCATCAGTGGATTGACCACACACATGGACATGCAGAAGACTTAACAGCAGCATCGATTAACGCCAGTAAGGACGCATCGAACGACACGAAGGACTCACAAGCACGAGAAGGAATGTTGACACGAAAAGTAGACCCATGGGATGAAACATACCTAAACACAAAGATTGATGAAGTCGACCATCGTCTCAACAACAACGTCAACTGGTTAAGCACGACGATTGAGTTAATACAGCAGGATTTGGATATGTTCCACAAGGAGAAGCTTCAACATGAGAAAGCCAAATCAATCGACACAGATGCTATCCCATCGATCGATGCCAAGCTTCTAGACATGGAGGAACGAATGAAGATCTGCGAAGATGAGCGTGATCGCTACATATCCCCATTTATGCGGTTCTTGAACACATTGGACAGCTGGATGATTGCTTTGCAACAGGAAGTCACCACATCCAGATGCAACTCCACTTACCATCCTCGACATCAATCGATACGCATAAAGATAAATCGATCTACGCGTTGAAGCTACCAGCGTAGAAATTCTACACCAGAGCAGAAGCTGACAAGGTTCAATGGCACATCATCAGCATTGAGAGTCTTGATGAGAGACTTCAAAACATTTCAAACACAATTACCAAGATGGATGAAAGATGGGCCATAAGTGATGAAGCCACAAGAAGTTTCATGGCTACTTGGTTCAAAACCAGCATAGATGATGTGGATACTTGTTTTCCAACAAGTAGCTGTTTTTCCAAACAATAGCTCAACATACCTCAGCAGTCAAGCTAAATGACTATAACAAAGCGCTGAGTGGGAGGCAACCCACTATTAAGTAAATTTTTTATTTTGGTTTTCTTTTACTTTAATGATTCTTTTTCGTTTTTCATAATTGCAGATTTTTATTAAAAAAAGATCAAAGGAGAATCAGATTACCATCTTATCGACCGACGAGACACAGTCGATATCGATCGACATACGATCACCTGCAACGATCGATGCATTCACATACACATCGATTCGATATTTAGTCCGGTCAGGTTTATCATTCTTCTTTGTTACATTGAGTACTTATGATTTATTTTCTTTCGCCATAACTCTGACTGTTTTACACTAGGAACAGTGTAATTTAAGTCTGGGGGGAAGTTTTCTGATATTTATTTGCTATGAGTCTTATGAAAATTGTTTTCAAATACTATTTTTATTGAACTCAGGAAAAGGGATAATGATCGAATTAATTTATACTTGTCATCTAACCACTTTTTAGCACCATTCTAGATCTAATGATTACAGATAGTACTAAAAATGCTAAAGTTGATCAACCTGTCAACTATGCACACTTGCTTAGATTGTTTGAAGAAACCAAAGCTGACCTACAACACTAAATATGACAGATTTGCTTGTCTTGGAGCTTGGCATACATGGGATCGGATTCTTCAAACAAGTCTGAAAGGTAAACCCTTGTGTAGATTTATCACCTTTATCTCTCTAGTTTCGACCCTAGATAGTTAAGTAGATTTATAGTTTTATTTTAAAAAAAATCCAAACATAGTATTAAGTTTATCAGGTTTTTAGCAAGGAAGAATCAGAACATGACTTGGTGGCTACAACCATTAAAGTTTGATTCATAAATATTCCAAAAAATAATTCGAATGGGACTTGGTGGCTACAACCATTAAAGCTCACTTCATATGAATTCTTGGATATAGGTCAAAAAAAAGTGATCAGGACTTGGTAGCAACCACCATTACGGCTTGTTTCATGGAAGCCTGTCTATTCTTGGTCAATAATCATGCCTTAGAAGCAGATTTTGACTCAAGAGAGAAATTAGAAGAGAGAAAAGATAGGAACTAACTTTTACTTGCAGATCCAGATACTTGTTTGAAAATCCTTGCATCTTGTGATCGATACTCCCAAGGTAAAGCCTGCACTTTTATTTTATGTTAAGAAATGAGGTTAGTTGAGGGGAACGTCAGATAGTATTTGCAATGTTAATGGCTAGATGAATTGGGTTGGTAAGCTAGGATATGGCATAATGAACTTATGTGATTATAACTTCTTAGATGTGGATTGCAATATTATAGAGGTGATGATTTCAAAGTTTTAAATATGTGAGTCTCTGCTCTTTTCAAACTTCTTTTAGAGAGACTGCATGTTTGTTTTGCTTGAGGACAAGCAAAATGGTTAACTTGAGAGAGTTGATATACCATGATTTTGACCCATTTTTAGTCATGTTATATTAATGTTTTTATAAATTTATTATATTATAGAAGCTTTTAAGCATAGTTATAGGTTCATAAGTATTTTGGAAGAAATCGATGTTTTTGGAGCATTTTGGAGAGAATTGGAGAACTCACTCGATTTGGGAATCAACCAAGATAACGAGGTTGACACAGAGTGATTCGTGTCGATCGATATGCACACAACAGTATCGATCGATGCTGAAGGCGTGGAATACCAATTCGCGAGACAGCCGACTTGAAATCCAAGACTTCAGCAAATTATAATTATGCCCCTGACAAGTTTTAACCCTAGTTTATATACTTTGCCAAAGTGTTAGAGGCATAGGGAGCATTCTTGTATTCTTTTTACAAAGAAAAAGGTTTTTAGGACTTATAAATTGGGAGAGAAGGTCAACAGAGAGATTTGTGATTAGAACTCCGTTGATTTCTATCAATCTATAATTATGAAGTTTTATTATCTTGCTTGTGTTATGATTTGCTTAGCCATGTCTGAGTAATTCTCTTGTTAGAATTAGGGTTTAAATAGGATAAAAGGATTAGCCCCAACTATAGGATCTCTTGTTGTGGTATTCATTAATAGGATGTTCTTAATGCTTATGTTCTAGACTTGCTAACTAGAACCTGAATCTAGGAATTTTAGTTTGTTTAAGAAACCTTCGACAAATCTGATTATCCTGAATACATCTTATTAAGCTAGGATTTTTACTAGAGAGAAGGCGAACACTTGATCTAGGGGGTACATAGTGAGTATAGATTAACTCGTGTATAACGCTTGACTAGCTGCATCGATCGATATTCCCACTGTAAATCGATCGACGTTTAGTAAATTGTATCGATCAATATTCCTATAGGATAATCAATCCACACTGTTATTGATCGGGCATTCTTTTTTGGGTCAATAACAATCTAGTCAGATGACTTATTTATTAAGTGAAAGTTTTGTAAATTTGTTATTAAGATAGTTAAGCTCTTTAATATCATGGAAACAACTAATTAGCACCTATGGGATTATAATCTCACACACATGAATAAAAGCCCTAAGTCTAACACTTTTCCAATTTAGTTCAAACCCTCATTCCATTCTGTCGAGTAATTGTTTTGCTCAACTAGAATATTTACTATTTCATGTTTACTTGTTTACTGCAATTCTACATTTAATATCAATCTAGTATTATAACTTGATTAGATTTAAGTTGTTCCCTAGCTCCATTTGGATTCGATCCTCAAGTACTACAACAGATCTCTTATTTGAGAGAGTAAGTTGCTCTTTAGTGTAATTTGAGCACGTATCAGTGTGTCTATGAGCTGTACTTCCAAGTGGACACCAAGCTTTGGTTCCCGATCGCCCTACTAATCACTTCTTATGTGTTCCGTTGGGACGTGGCGATCAACCAATTTAATAATGGTTCGTATCACATCGTGGTTATGCTAATGGTGATGGCTGCAGAGCTTGATCTGTCGCTGAGTGTGCGGGCCTTAGAGGTGCTGACCTTCCTGAAGCCGGAAGATGGGTGTCTATAAAGAAGAAGGATGCGACCGAACTACAACATCATCACCGGTCATCCGAACAAGACACCAAACTGGCAGAGATTCTACTTCTACAGTAAGTCGGATGAAGCGGCCTTTGAATAAACAACTTCTAACGATTTTCGCGTGTTAGGAAATTGGCACATTCGTATATCACCACTTTTCTTAATCATTAAATGATCAGTTGTTCAAAATGTCTCTTTTTTCCGTGCAGTTGATCATTCAAACATGCAAGACTACCAAGAAGGATTTTTCGACACCGCATGAGCTTTAGCCAGACTTAGTCATCAGCATTGGCCGGATATCAATGAAGATAGGACCAATCGAGCCTTATAATGAATATCTAAAAGTAATTATCCCTTCACCATTTCTATGAATTCCTTTTAGTCGCCTAATCTTTTGTCTCGTGTTCTGCAGGTGACTGGATTTCGAACTTTCGAACTTTCCGGCTCAAGTTGTATCTGGGAGAAAAGAGGATGTCCCTTTTTACGAGAAAAGAACAAGCTAGAGTAAAGAAAGGCAGGAGAATGAAAGCATTTCCAGATCTTAGCATGGTCGTCGAAGAGGAGCTGGGGTCTTCTACTGGCGTCTTGATGAACATGCTCAATGACATGTCGATGGATGGGTCAAGTCCCATCGACTTGCCGCCCGATGAAAACGTTAATGTCGTCGATGACGATTCTGCCGATCGAGCTCCCGCCGTCACGACTCTAACTTTTAAAGGGAGTGGAAGGAAGAGAACGCGAGACGATCCTGCTGCAAGTGGTCAAGCAAAATTGTGTGGAGGTGAAAGGTCGGTTGAAGTGCAAATGGAGGAACCCCCCCAAAAAAAAGAAGACGAAGTATACCGACAAACGACATGGGCTTAGTGAGGAAACACTGGTTCCGACGACTTCCTTTCTCAAGTGAGAGGGCACGAGCAAGTCTTTGCAGACATAGCAACAGAGCAGGTCGTGCGAGAAGACGTAAAAATTGGGGTTCCTTCCAAGAAAAAGAAGAAGAAGAAGAAGTCTGCTGGGGAAGTATCGCAGGCGCTTGCTTCGGGTGAACGTGAGACCAATTTGTGGAGAATGATGTGTTAGATGGATCTGACCCATGAAGTGATCGGCAGATAGTGGGAACCGAAATTCGTATTGTCAATTTCCGTAAATTAGGAACGTTAGAACACCCCTAATTTCCTTGAGGTTTCGGATCTCTGTAAGAAACACATGAAAAATACAAAGAGATAGATAATAGAATATCAAGTACAGACTGCGCAAAGTCTTTATTGATATTGAAGAATATAGATACAAGATATCGGTGAATGAATGAAGAGATTCGAGAACTTCTTAGCAAAGAGAATCGTGGAGCTAAAGAAACAAAACGTTCCTAGTCTCCGACTTTCTAGTCTAGCTGCCTAAGTCTCAAATTCGTCTAAGCTAACCAGGGTTCTCTAGGACTATAAAATCTCTCCTTTCCACTCCATCCCAGCTCTTCTTATATACATCTCCGAAGTCGGCCATCTTCCTCTTTTCTCGCCTTTGGCCCAAGTTTTTCTTCTTGCGGACCTTCTCTTTTTTTTTCTTGATCTTTCCATTTATCTTCGGAAAGTTAACATTTATCCTCTTCCGCGAGCATCGGATAGACCGTCATAGTCACTTTGGGTTCATTCTTGTCAAAAGTCGTAAGTGGGCTTCTGGCTGCGGTTTAGGCCTAGTTTGAGCCGTTTTTTTGCCTTAGACATTTTTATGGGAGTTACGAGTATGGATCGATCGTATGGCTGGTGTTTTGACTAACCATTTCTGTTTCATATGATCTATCTGATATCGTACAAAAATAACAACCTTCATGGATTTTATCGTAAATATCCAAAGATAGTTTCGAACGAGATGGGCCAATCCAGCTAAGGTTTTTAAGGGGAAAGGTAAGGACAGACTATCCAAACGTCACATAATCGGTCGAGAAAGATCGGGTTTTGTGTTGACCAATCCTTCTCGACCGCAATATGGCGACCAAGTCTTGTGCTGGACCGGTTGCCATATGGCGACCGGGTTTTTTTTGTTTTTCAACAAGGCTTTACAAGAGGATTTTTCCTAAGTAGTAATCCTAGCCGTTGATTTCGAGATGACCGTTTTTGATCCCAATAGTTAGCCCCCAGCTTGCAAGTCTCGGAGATGATTCTTCAGAGCGAGTAAATGCTTTTGTTTTAAAATCAGAATCTTTGGCTGGGAATACGTTTCCTTACTTCTTGAAAAAGTTTTATTTTATTATTTTATTGGGGAAAGTCACCTTGATCTCATTTTTCTATAAATAGTGGGTTCTCATCCTTCATTCTCTTCACCCCTCTCAATTCTCCAACTTTTCTCTCTGCCTTCTCTCTTGAATCTCATAGCAAGATGTCTTCTTTAAGGTGAAAGAAAAGATGCTGACGTCGAGAAGAGAGATGCTTTTCCCCAAACGAGTAAGTATGATTCAGCTCTTCCCAACACTAGGGTCGCCTGCGCTGTCGGCTTCCACTCCTTCAGAGATAGCACGTCGCAAGGCTGAGAGGGAGCTTAGTTAATCTTGTGCTGACTCTCCGTCAGTCCACATTCCGAATGATGTTTCGAACGTTGATCTTGCAGAGGCTGATGTTTGCTTTGGTACGGACGTTGTGCATGTGCTGGATATCTCAGCTCAGCCATCTGGTTGGTCTACGACGCCGATTCCTGTTGAAGAAAAGTAGCGAGAAATAGAGTCGATGCCTCCTCCTCCGTTGAAGAAGGTAATCGTGCTGGCGCTAAGTGCACCTAGTGCAGCTCAGATTGCTAAGCCGAAAGGTCGGAAGAGGAGCGGTGCCATTACTGTTACGAGTAAGAGGAGGAGGTGCACCAAGGGTGACGGGGAGATTTCGCTGGCAGGGGCCTCGAGCTTGATGCCGCAACACCTTGCCAGGGTTTGTTATCGACGAAATTTCCTTGTCATTATGCTAAGTTCTTTTTGACTTTTATCTTACTCTTGCATAGTTCGTCGCTTTGATCGACGAACTAATTAGGGAGTGTGGAACGGATGCGAAGCTTCTCTCGAAGGACGTTTAAGAAACAAAATGGAATAGCAAGACCGTCGACCGAAACGGAATATAGAGCTGTTGCAAATGCGGTGCCGGAACTCTCTTGGATCTGCAATCTCCTCCACGAACTAGGAGACAACTTGCTGTCATCACCCATCGTTCTATGTAACAATGGTGGGAGCAACATTTCTCTGTGCCAATCCAATCTTTCACTCCCGCATGAAACATATAGCTATTGATTATCATTATGTTTGCAGCCAAGTTCAACAGGGAGCACTTCGAGTTTTTCATGTCAACACCAGAGATCAATTTGCAAACGCACTAATGAAGCCATTGTCTCGTGCCCGGTTCTTAGAGCTTCGAAACAAGATTGGAGTTACACCTTACACTCCATCTTGAGGGGGTGTGTTAGTGATATGCATACCTTATGTATATATTCTCGTCTCCTATGTTTTAGGAAACCACCGTAGCCTTTATCTCTGTCTAGTCTAGTATAAAACCTCATTGTATTATTCACAATCATATATGCAAATACTGTATTTACATACTGCAGGCAAAATGCCGACCAACCACTAATTTATGAAATTATATTTAACTTTTACAACAAAGTCAAATAATCATCGCCATTCACACAAACCTATTAAAATATATGTTGATTACAAGCCACGATTACCTGATTGTTTGAATATATAATTCGAAATTCGAATCATCAACCTACTGGTACAAATACATGCATTTCCTTCTCTGATTCTGTTTATTCAAATTGTATAGTTGGTTAACCTCTTTAACTAAAAAAAAACAGTATAGGTGATTGATTATATAAATTATTTTTATGCTGGATAACACATCATATAGTTAGGTTGTAATCTAAATTGTAATACTATACTTTATTACGTTATATAAATGAGAGTTATATATTTTGCTTTTAATGTGTAAATGGATGTACATGGAATACCCTCTTCATGTTTTATAATAATATTTATGTAAAACTGTTAACCATAATTAAATAATCTAATATACATATTGATTTATTAATTATAGTTTTTTTTAATGAATATTACCTATAAATTTCTATCAAAATGACCATATATAATTAAATAACTATTAAACTATCATAAGATAAAAGACTATCGGAGTTTTAAAATACTACTTTTAAACTATCATATAGATACTGACCCGCACATCCGTGCGGGTATATTTTTTATTTTATAAATATATAACTAAGGTTTTTAAATATATGACTTATATTTCATTTTTAATTAAATTAAATTTATAATTATATTTAATAACCAAATAAAGAAATACTTATTTTATATCAAAAAATATTTAAAATTTTCGGTAAGATATTGTTAGATTTTCTTCAATAGATTTTGTTATATTTAAATTGATTTATTATTAATAACTTTATTAATTATTAAGGTATTCTAAAAATAATATATATTTGATTGGTTAAGTAATAATCAAATATGTCATATTAGATAACTAATGACATGGTCCAACATGAATTCTAAATAGTAGATAAATTTGGTATTCTCTTTTAATAGAGAAGATAAGATACAAGACTTTCATAGTTTAAAAACAACAAGTAGAACAGTTTGTTATGATGGTGTGCGACATATATAGATTATGTCCAATGAGGATATCATATATGTAGAACTATCTTTTGTTTAGTGTTACGGTTGATCAAAAAATGGATACATCGTGGAATCTTTGTATGTGACCTTGTTCATCAATATCATATTTGTTGTATGTAGTTATTAATTATCTTATGTGATAAAAATAAAAATTACTCATGATAAAAATTTGACCAATATTAAAAGAATTTATAGTAAAACTTGTATATATTACATGATAGTAAGATACAATGAGGACATTATGTTTTGATTTTATTTTTTTGGGTCAGAAAGGTTTAATTGAACTGAGAGTCTCGTTCAGAAAAGAAAATCAACAAATCAACAAACAAATGCGTTTTTATTTTTTGAATTATCCAAATAAAACAATAACCAGAACTGAACGTCCCAAAGGGAAATATACTAAATAAAAACTCAATTTCTTTATAGATTCTTCATGTATTGTTTATGTCAAACTGAATCCAGACTCAAATCAAAACTGTATCAAAAATAGCTTTCAGTTTCAGTTCCCAATATATTTCATCAACCGAATTCTTTTAAAACCAACCCTCACTCTTTTAAAGCTTTAGGAAATTGTTGATTATCGTACCATAATATGTCGCTCAAAAGGGGACCTCAAGCGAGTCGTCCCATGCTTCAGCACTTCCGTTGGAAGCATCTTCGACGTCTTCTTCCATAGATAGCCTAATGTATTCCCTATGAGCAAAACGATCCCACTCGGTCCATGTGGGATTTGCGCGTTCCTATGTATTCCGAAATCAATAAAGAGCAATAAGTCTATCTACAAGTACATAGCTGAATATTTATTGGATATATTTACCTGGCGAATGAGGAAGGGGTCACGCGTTTCAAACGCCATAAACTTGTTCAGGTTGAAAAGTATATTGAAAACATTTCCCGAAAGTTTAGAACCCTTCAAATCATTCAGACAAATGTATCCTTCGTCTTCTGGTTTGACCATATCAAATAATTGGCACAAAATATCCTCAAACAGCACCGCCTCCTGCGCCATGCATTCCATTCTATGCAGCTGTTCCTCATAAAAGAATTGCAGCTCATTCCGTGTCAAGACTCCATTTGCATCCAAATCTATGCACTTGAACCTATATCATCAACATTAATATTATAACAAAACTCTTAACAAATAAATCTACACCTATGAAAAGTCTCACTCTCACCAATACTCAAGACTAGGTTCTGATGACTTGTCTTCTTCAGCCAGAATGAAATAAACGAAATCCTCATAACACATCTTTCCTTCGGTTCTACTAGTAAACTTTCTTGGTACCTATATGAAAAGGCATATTGACAATGACATTCCAAAGCGTAGTAGATTTAAAAAAAAAAGGAAGATGCGGGGTAGCAGACCTGAGAAAAGATTCGGTCGACAATCCTGTAGGTGAGGGCATGGTTACTGTATCTGATGAGATTCTCTTTGTCGATGAAGAAATCATGGTCTGTATCCAGCTCCCAGAACTTGCAGTATATCACATAGAAATGCTCATAAGAGAAGTACCTGATTAGTAAACCGTAAAGAGTCAGAATAAAAGGCGTGAACTAGCACCAACTACCATGTTACTACTTTATCTCTAGCCACCTACCTCAACACCTTATTGATGTCCTCTTCTTCATCTGCATGTTGCATTGCGTCAACTAAATTTCCTCGCTTAAGCTCTCTTAAGGTAAGATGACCATTCCCACTCCTATTTATGTAGTAATATATTCTGTATATTACAGTTTCAGCTGTTGCCAAAAGTTTTCATTAAAGATTACAAATAGATCATATACTCAACTTTACATATATCACACCTCTTTATAAAATTGTTTTTATCAATTATGAATCACATTTTCTTGCACTCTTCACTTTTTCGTGAGTATTATCATTTTGCAAGAAATTAAACTTACTCTAAAACTAACCATATCTATCCTGAAACTCAGGTGTGCCTTGCAGGAATTCAAGACCAGGGTGTGTTGCCAATAGTTCTTTGAGAACAGGCTTGAAATCATCCTGTTATAAATTCAAAACGAAGAAAATAAGTATTGTGTATCAATAAATAATTGTTTCCCAAATACAAAGCAATATATAGTGCAGCTAAGAAAAATCACCTGGACAAGGTGCTTCTTATCTGGTTGCTTCAGTATTGTAAACACTTGAGTTGCTATGTCTTTTGTCAACATATTTCTCTTAACCCAATAATCAATGAAGGCTTCTCTGTAAAACAAAACATCCATGGAATCCGAATTATGATCTCTTTTTGACAGCACCAAACTGTGTAGCTACACATGATTGAAAAATGTAAGAGACTGCAAACCTTTTCACAAAACCAGTGTTATTGGTATCAACTTTCTTGAAAATCGAGGTGGCCAAAAATGATGGAACCTTGCAGATCTCAGAAGTGACCAATTTAAATTCTGAAAAGAAAAGAAAGATATGGTTACTAACTAACTATTAGATAGAAATATATCTAAAGAGAAGCTAATTAACCGACCTTGCAGTTGCAAACCATCCTCATGGCCATGGAAAAGAGTGTTGATCTTAGCTATACACTGCTCTTTTTGGTCATTTGGTGGTGGGCGACCATCTTCAAAGTAAAACTATACATTCATAATAGACATTCTTTAGCAAAAACGATGCATATACTATTATCAAGGAAATGGCCGTAAGAGATGCACAAAAAATGTGTACAAAATGAAATAAATAGAGATGCTTTAGCACAAACGGTGCATAGATGTATATCAAGAAAACGGTAGTAACAGATTCACAAAAAAATTGTTACAAACTAAATAAAATACAGAGAACATAGCTGAATGTTTCTTTTTTTTGGTATTACGAGATATAGTGCAATACAATAAGTTAGTGGCACCTCTCCGTAGTCCCTACTATCATTTCATAACCGTCTCAATGAATAGTTATACAATGTTCCGATAAAAGCCTATATATAGGTAGTATGGAAATGTAGACCTGAGGAATGAGTTCTTTGATGACATGGTCAGAAACTACTTTGAGAGGAGAGCTAAGATTAGAGAGACCAGTCCTTTGTCTAGTGATCCGAGGCGAGCCGGTCGAGTTCCTAGGAGAAAGAGGAGGGCCATTGCGTGCCGGGAACATTGAAGCCAGAGGACTATTAGACCCTGAATTTGTAGCAGAAGAGCTTCCAGAGACAACATTCAATGAAACTCCAGATTTGACATCATTTACCAAAGATTCAACCTATAATATCCCATTCATATCTCCAAAAGGTCACAAATTATTCAAGAAATTTGAAGCATTATTATTATTTTTTTTATTACCAAGCGATTGGTTTCAGGAAGCGCAAGCCATTGATCAAAGAGCTTCTTGACGAAGTCTTGATACGATTTCATCGACATTGGTGACGTCTCCGGCAACTGTAACAGCTCTATATCGAGCGTTAGAGAGTCCATCGCCTTGTATTGGATCTGGCTTTCAAATCTGATCAATTCTCAAATACAAATATTCCTTGGTGTAGAAAGTTATACATGTGAACTAGTGGAGAAAGTTAGATCCGTCCGATCCTGGAGGAGATTAACTCTAACATTTGCAGAAATTCAAGGGGAGAGAGAATGGAAAGACAAACAATTTATTAGTCAACACTATAATTAGTAAATTGTTTAAAACTAATAAATACTTTTTCCCCAAAAAACAACATTAGTGTAAAGCTACTACTAATTAATGTTTGACACGACGAGCAGCACAGCCAGAAATATTCAACTTTTCCTATCAAAGCGGGGTTAATTAGTCAAATGTTAATAATTCGAAAATAATTATCCTTTACTGGTAAATTGAAAAATAATAGCAAATTTGTGGTAAAATTTTAATATTTATGAAAATAATTATCTTTGAAGGCTTAAATGCCATATAGCCAAGAAAAAAATGTAAATTAGATTTTCAGAGAAATGGTAGAGAGATAGGGAGAGAAAGTAGGAGAGAGTGGTGATTTTGGTTAGTTAGTGAATAAGGATTTTTTTATGACTATTAGGCTTAATTCTCCTATCTTTTAATGGTAATGTAACAACAGTCACTTATATTGCGTCTCATCTCTGACACGTTATCAAATAACAATTTGATATCTATCTCCTTCTCTTTAAGGAAGACGAGCCACCAACAATATTTCGTAACATAAAAGTTCATAAATCCATATACACTCGCTCAAATCCAAATAAAAATCCGAATAAAAAGTCTAGTAGCACCAATTCCATCCAAATATCCCATGATTGTTTGTCTCATTTCAAACAGGGAAGCAGAGGGGTGAGTGACTTGGGAGTCACTTAGTAAGGTATGGGATGCTACTCTGAAGTCTACGGACCCTATCATAACACTCCGAATAAATATAGATTAATTCTAATGCATGTCAAACACGGTACCTAAAATACCACAAACAACAAACAATGGTCCTAGCAAGGTGCACACCCGCTGCCCACTAACATGCCAACAACGTTGGGATAGTGTCTATTAACACCACCCGAAGACGATTTATCGACCATAACAGACTACAACCCAGTCGGTCGATTATAGCCGTTCCTAGCCTCATATAATCCGGCATACGCAAGTATCTTACTGTATTCGGCAAAACAATTTTAACTAAATGATTTACATTAAGTGAAGCAATCAGTGTTGAACCATCTGACACTCTAATTCCGGTTAATGCAAAGAATTTTAAACCTAAACAAGCAGACACAAATCAGACCCTAAAATAGACTTAATTCACAGAGAGAATATTTATTTAAAAAACCTAAGCCGCTTACGAGAAGTTTGTTTGGAAGTAGACCCTCACCTTAGAAATGAAGGAAAGTAGTATATGTGAGCTTCATCTCCTCAAATAGATCCCAAATCTGAAATCAGATCAAAATTTTTGAGTTAGAACGCCCTTCAAACGGTCAAAAACGGATGTTTCCGGAATAGTCAACCCACAGGTCAAAGGTCAACCCGGTCAACCCTGACCTTAGCCGGTCAACTCTTGACCAAATTGAAATCGAATTGGACAAACCGATTTTCCTTAACCGGCTTCGATTTCAATTGAACCAGATTCAAACAATTAAAAACTGGTTTACTCTTAACCAAAATTCAATTGATTTTAACCAACGGTTTACCTTAACCAAATCACAATTAGATTAAACCGATCAACCCACCAGTTTACCGAGTCAACCGAGTTGACTTGGCCGAGTTGGACGAGTCACTAGCGACGGCGGTCCGGCGGCAGAACAGTGGTGGTCCACCGCCGGCGACACGGCGTTCCGGCGGCACGACGGTCCGGTGGCGACGACGCGGTGGTAAGGCGGCGGTTTGGCGGGAGCGTGCTTTTCATGCATTTGGACGGCAAAAGTTTGAACAATGCGTGTGACTTCATCTGGACTCTTATTGAGGCATGGTTGGCGGCTATGGCTTCGTCTCGAAGACTAGAACATGGTGGTGGCATTGCATGCGCGAGATTCTCAGCGGTTAGGGAGATATCGTTGATCTACTAAACGGACAAAACAAACCTTGAACTCACTGCGATTTTCGGTTACTTTGGCTGCGGTTGACGGTGATGACAAGCTCGACGTGATCCTGGCGTGTAGTGGCTCCGACGATCAGTTCAGATGTCTCAAACCTAAAGGTTTCCCCTTTCTCTCTCTCTCTCTCTCTCTCCCTCTCTCTCTCTCTCCCTCTCTCTAGTTTCTAGTTCTTTTTCTTTGGTTGTAGAAATAATAACAGATGGGGTGATGGTGGGTTGTTAAAACCAAGCCAATGGGCCTTCTGAAATAATTTGGGACATGTTGAAGACTTAAAAGCGTCAGAGTAAAGTCTTGAACCTCCTTGGTTCCTCAAACATCTTTTTTGCGCTCCTTCAAGGCATTTGCCACCTGGTTGGCCTTACCAAATGGCGAGTGATATTCACAATTATAGACTGCTACCAAATCAGTTCATTTGCACGGTCTCTAGTACAAGCTTTAATTAGTGAACATATATTTCAGACTTGATGATCCTATGAAATCTGAACTTCCATGCCATAAAATGATGATCCCCAAAACTCTAAAGCCACGTGACTCGAAAATCCGATCCTCCTCTGCGAGAAACAACACTTGCTCAACTTAGCAAATATCTGAATGCTTTGTTCGCTGTTAGATTTATTTTCTAGGTTTAGTATAGGTTTTTTTCTATTTTTACAGTACTGATAATTCTTCTTTCTTGTTTTACAGGTGCATGCCCAGCAGTACCAGAAGAAACAAGAATCAAGAGTTACTTTTCTCAGACCCAGTTGCAATCGAAGATTTAATCCACAAGGAGAAGCGATTAGCATCGATCGACGCCCGTGATAGTTCATCGATCGACAGTTCTTTCAGTTCATCGATCGAGAGCACCGATGTACCATCGATTTACGGTGAAACGTGAGTCCCAACGGTTGCTCCAATCATTTTAATAAGCTATGAGAATCAGAATCTTTGTGATCTTGAAGGTCACCTACGTAATGCAGTAGGTGAGAAGATAGATGATAAGGGGGCTGTAATCCCTGAACCTGAAGTAGGATCAGACTCTGCAATAGCTCAACCTGAAGGTAATGCCCAAGCTTCTCAAGCAAGGGCACTAGCAGACTACAATTGTTCTGACCAATACTATGCCAAAAGATCCGCCATTCGCCGTCCAGCTTTTCAGAGGCATGATTTTGAGATCAAGTCTTCTTTCTTTACATGTGGTGCAGACTTCTTACCATGGGAATCAGAATGAGCATCCTACGAATCATCTTGAGAGGTTTAAGGATCTAGTATTTGTTATTAAAGCCAATGGAGTCCCTAAGGACCATCTGTTTCGTAAGATTTTCAAGTAATCACTTGCTGGAGAAGCTGCATATTTGACATACCATGGCTTTTACATGCTTTCACCCCTAGTATATGTTCTCGATTGAGACTATTATATGTTTTTGGAGTATGTTTTATAGTGTTTTCAGGTTCAGGTACATTCTGGAGAATTTTGGTGATTATGGAGCATTTTGAGGTGCAGAACTGCACCTGCACATGCACATAAGATTTTTGTCTATGAATGGAGACCTTCCCATGGTGCGATTGAGATGATATTTGGACACTTGAATTAGCTTTATTATTCCACCTGTTTGAGGTCAATCCAAAGGTTAGATCAAAACTTATGCCTATTTTACTAAAGAGTGGTCAGTTTGCCTCGCGAGTGTTGATCGACGACACAGCCTTAGTGTCAATCGGTCGTGATACCAGAACGCAGGCCGAGTATATTTCATAACCGACTTAAGCCTAGAAGCCAACACAAATTACCAACATGCACCTGGAAAACCTGGAGCCCTATTTATGTATTTTTTAGCCATTGTTGACGGTTAAGCTTTCTATTCATTGTATTTAGTTCTAGGAGAGATAGGAGGAACTCCTTTAGAGTCCTCCTGGAACTTCTTTGGTTTTATATTTATTGCATTTCATCTATTCATCTATGGTTTTCTGTGATAACTATCATGCTTGGATAGATCCATCTTTTAGGTTTAGGGTTCAAATAGGTTATGAGGGATTAGCCCAAAATATAGAATTGCTAAGTTATGATATTCATCAATAAGATGTTTTTAATGCTTGTGTTCTAGAATATATAACTAGAACAATGATCTTAGAATCATTAGGGACAAGTGATAGCTTGGTCTCTTCTCCAAATGGTTCCTCATTGAACTAGGATTGCTAGAAAAAAGTGATAGCTGATTTAGTAAGCATAGTGAGTACTTTATCAACATGTGCGCAAAGCTTGCTAGAAGCGCGTCGATCGATAATCCTATAGAATAATCGATCAATGTTGTGAAAGGTGTATTGGTTGATATTCCTACAGAATCATTAATCGACACTTTCTAATTGATTGATAGACGAGAGTTGAGATCATTAGATCTAGACATGCGATAGCTGCTTGATTTGTTCTTATAGTTTAGCTCTTTAATATCTTGCATACAACAATTAGTCTCTATATCATTATAATCCTGATTACCTTAATAGAAACCCTAAGTCTAATAATCTTTCTTCCAACAAACAACTCATCAAAGCCAACCGAGCAACTGCCTTTCTCACCTTGCAATTTACTATTTCAACTATTAGCCTAGCTTAATCATTTTATTAGATCGTGTGTGTTCCCTAGCTCCCTGTGGATTCGATCCCTATAAGTACTACAACTCGACTTCTTAATTTGAGAGAGTATAAATCACTCCTTAGGGTAATTTGAGTGATATAAAATTTCGCGCCATTGCCCAGAAGCTTTGATTGCCATTAGATCTTGTCTAGTTAGATTTAGTCTAGGTTTTACTACTGTTCAAAAAACTCAATAAATTTTTACTTCTGTATCAGGTACATACATCTTAGTACCAGAAACAACAATGAAGAGAGGATTTCTAGGTCCTTCAAAGAAAGGGCCTATTGGTTTATGAACAATCCGCAAGTCTACGAGGGAATTTGTCAATCTACACTCTCCAAGCAACAGAAATCGACATTGTACACCATAAGTTGATCGACACTCTACGGACATCAATGATTGACAGAGCTAACCAACCGTCAAACAATACTGTTAAACACAGTACTGTTCATCCAGATACTGTTTATCTTGACATTATTCATCACGTCTCGGTCAACATCGTTAATCACCCGTCGATCGACAATGTTCATCCCATGTCAAGCAGCACTATTCATTCCACATCAATTAACACTGTTCATCGCGACATTGTTCATCAAAACACTGTTCATCGAGGCAATGTTCATCCGATGACGAACACTACTTGCAGGGAGACAGAGATGGTCAAGGTACTCATACCGAATGTTGCTGAGAGGGATGACTTTTAGCTGAAACCTATATTATCACTCTTATGCATCAATGTCCTTTTCATGGCTTTCCTCACGAGAAACCAATGAAACATATCAACATGTTTGAGGAATTGGTATGGTTTATCTTTAGTGAAGTCCCTGAAGCCTACCACTTCTGCAAATTGTTCCCATACTCTCTTGCTGGAGAAGCAGCATGTTGTTTCATGAAGTTAACACCAGGGTCTCTCGAAACCTGGATTGACATCATGAACGCCTTCTTTAACAATTTTCTCTATGATGCTGCAGCAAATCTAGAAACAGAGATGGAATCTATGATGAGATATATGGTAGAGGGCGATGAACAACATGGATCTGGAGAGCCGAGCAGAGTAGAAGAGGCTGGTACTGGTGATATAACCTCAACAACGATTGACACCACGACCATAGTATCGATTGATACAATCTTTGACTGTTGATCGACACCACTTGAAATCCCAAAAAGATCGAGTTATCCTCATGGCATTGTAGACTCGACACTGAAGAGCACCTATGTGTTAAGAAGTTATCCTACCTCATATGTAGACAAAAAGGTCACGATTGGAGATTTCTTGGAGCTGGAAGAATTCTTGGAATTAGGGGACTGAGAAAAGCTTGAAGATTGGGATATTGATAAAGAGATCACTATGGAAGATTTCTTAGAGCTGGAATATTTCTTGAAGGTATTAGATAAAGAACAACCTGAAGATTTCGAAAAGGACATGAAGCAGAAGCTTGATGACAATCGGTGCACTACGAGAAAATATCTGGAAATTTCGCCAAAGGCTAACATCGATCAACACCGACCTTATGAGATCGATCGAAAACCACCAGAGAACATCGATCGACACCCACCTTATGACATTGATCGACATTGATCATTGGATGAGCTGCCAGGATATACAGTTGAGCTGGAACCAGTTGTTGTGAGAATGCACAAGTCCAAGGTCTCACACTTTGTTGTCCATGAATATCAGAGACCACCTATCTACGCAAAAGAAGCTGCTGGCTTTCATAAGAGTGTGAAGATGACACATGTCCAGTTGTTGTGAGAATGCACAAGTCCAAGGTCTCACACTTTGTTGTCCATGAATATCAGAGACCACCTATCTGCGCAAAAGAAGCTGCTGGCTTTCATAAGAGAGTGAAGATGACACATGACCCTGGCTTTCATAGTCCTCAGTTATCATTGATTCCTCACTACTCAAATGGTGTCAGGAAATCCAGAGTGCACAGCAAATTCTTCTCACAGCCATTTGCAAAGCTTCGAGCACTCCTTATTGCTAAGATAATATATAAAGGAGAAGAGTCTATGGAGACTTTCACAAAAAAAAGGTGATGAAGCTTCATAGAGTAGACTTTGAGACTTGTTTTGGAGCAAGTTTTCATTCTCATCTGGACTGAATAAGATCTCCAGAAGTCAAGCTAATGACTTAAAATAAGCGCTGAGTGGGAGGACACCCACCCACTGCTAGGTTTGTTTCAAATTTGGTTTTATTTTCATTTATTATTGATTTTTTTTGTTTTTAATAATTTCAGGTAAAAATAAAAAGATGAACAATGATGACACTGTAGCATAGTCACTGGAGCAGAGACACTATACCATCGATCGACACTGTAGCAGCACCACCGATCGATACTGTAGCAGCGATAGTGTTACATGATACTGTTCATCGAAAATAAATTGTTTTTGATTTTTACTGACTATTTGTGTTTTATTTATTTCAGATCCAAGGAAAATTCATTTTCACAAGCATCGATCAACGGCTGGCAGCATCGATCGATAGAGCATCTCGAGCAACGCTCGCCACTTTATTGTGCTGATCAACATTCACATCCAGCAAGCAGGTATACCATTTTTTCCCTTGTTAAATATAGTGCTTGTGATTTATTTTCTCACCAATATCAGACTGTATAACACTAAGGATAGTGTTATTAAAGTCTGGGAGAGGTTTACTGATATTTTATTTTATTTTGAGTGTTATTTTTTTATTAAAAAAAGTAGCAGAAAGTTCGAGATCACCATCAATCGACATCAGCCACTTACCATCGGCCGACGGCTTGGATGGTTTTCCATCGGTCGACGACTTGGATGGTTTTCCATCGATCAACACACATCACCTACAATCGATTGACACTCCTTACGGAGTTCGGTATATCCGACTTTCTCTAACGCTTTAACTTATGATATAGTTTTGCCTAACCAAACCAAAACAAGGAACTGAAGCTAACCAACAACCATAACCTGACTTATTTGCTTGCTTTACTGCTTGATAAACATTAGATCGTATTCTTCCTGCAAGTCTGGAAGGTAAAACTCTGTGTGCTTCTGATTCCTCTCTCTCTCTCTCTCTCTCTCTCTCTCTCTCTCTCTCTCTCTCTCTCTCTCTCTTTCTATCTCTCTCTCTCTTCGGCATCCATAAATATAAAAGATTGAGATGATTTTCTGAGATGCAGAGGGGTAGGTACATTACCAATGACCCCAATATTCTAATTTAAAGGAAGGATCACACATTGTGGAAGCGGGGGTAGGTACATTACAGATGACCACATTTTTTCGCCTACACTTTGTCGATATAAAAAATAATCGAGAATGAGATGGAAAGATGGACCGTAACAACATCATTGTCCATTGAGTTTGAGATCCAAAAGGATTCAGAGAAGAGGGAAAAGGGTTCTGAAAGGGATCAGAGAAGGCTTCTTGTGTGTTCATATACTTGCTGGGGTAAGAGTCCAAGTACCTATTGATTGATACTCCCAAGGTAAAGCCGGCACTTTTTATTTAATGCAAGAAATGAGGTTAGTATAGCGGTGAGTCAAGCTAGTATTCACTAAGTTGCTGATAGAATGGATTTGGTTGCTAAGCTAGGATATGATGTATAAAGTGTCTCTGAGGTTAGCACTTATTCGATGTGGTTGTAGCATAGTTGAGGTGATGGTAGTAAGTTAAATATTTTGTGAGTCCCTATGATTTCAAGTCTGGGGGAGTTGATATACCATGGATTTTACATGTTTTCACACATGGTATATGTGCTCTATTGAAACTATTATATGGTTTTGGAGTATATTTTAGAGTGTTTTCAGGTTCAGGTACATTCTAAAGAACATTGGTCATTCTGGAGCCTTTTGAGGTGTAGAACTGCACATACACATCCGATGTTTGTCTATTGATGGAGATCTTCCCATGGTGCGATTAAGCTTATATGTTAACACAAGACATAGCTTTGAGCTAGTTTTCTAATGCCACCCGTTTGAGGTCAATGCAATGGTTATATCGGAACTTATGCATGTTTTATGAAGAGTCGTCAGTCTGCCTTGCGAGAGGAAGCTGTCGAGAAGATCCATGAGTTTCGATTAACAACACATGCCTAATCTGAACGGCGACGTCATCTCGTTCGAGAAAAGAGCAACGATCGATTCGGTCAAACCTCTCAACGATCTTCTCGTTATTGAGCTGACGATCCGGAATATGGATGTCGCAAGGATATTAGTCGATACCGGAAGCTCGGCTGATATCATCTTCAAAAACACTCTCGAGAGAATGGAAATCGATCTGTCTGAAATCGCGGAAAACGTAAGCCCGCTAGTAGGACTCTCGGGAGAAATCACTATGACCTTCAGAACGATTAACTTGGCAGTTCGCGCCGGGAGCATAGTGAACAACGTCGAATTCGAAGTCGTCGACCGACCTATGTATTACAACGCAATCGTAGGAACACCGTGGTTAAACTCGATGCAAGCGATTCCGTCGACGTACCATATGTGTCTCAAGTTTCCGACTCCGTACGGGATCGAGACTATATGGGGAAATCGAAGAACCTCGCAGGTTTGCTATGCCGCGGATTTAAAAAGAAAAAATCTGCCGGTCGATATCTCTTCCAAAAAGAAAAAGAAGTTGACGTCCCTCGACAACGCCCCATAGCAAGATAAAACGGAACTCTTCTGGCAGTTGCGAGCGGCCGAGGCTTTGGAAGGTAAACGCGAATAAACCTGCGAACCCGTCATCTCGGTATGCATCGACGAGAATTTTCCAGAACGCTGCGTCGAAATCGGTGCGAACCTGAGCGAGACCTTAAAAGTCGAACTCCTGACATGTCTGAAACGAAACTCGAACATGTTCGCTTGGACTGCAGAAGATATGCCAGGGATCGACATAAACATCACATGTTATGAACTCAACGTTGACCCGACATCCAAACCCGTCAAACAAAAAAGACGAAAACTGGGGCCGGAACGCGCCGAAGCGGTCAACAGCGAAGTCGACAGACTCCTCAAAGTGGGATCGATCACAGAAGTTTGATATCCTGACTGCCTCGCCAATCCCGTTGTCGTAAAGAAAAAGAACGGAAAATGGCGAGTCTGCGTCGATTTCACCGATCTCAATAAAGCGTGTCCAAAAGATAGCTATTTGCTGCCGCACATTGATCGCTTAGTCGAGGCAACCGCGGGAAAAAAACTCTTATCTTTCATGTACGCCTTCTCGGGATACAATCAGATCATGATAAATCCCGACGATCGGGAGAAAACCGCATTCATAGCCGATCGTGGAACCTACTGCTATAAAGTGATGCCTTTCGGTTTAAAGAATGCTGGCGCGACTTACCAACGACTCGTCAACCGAATGTTCTCCGAACAACTCGGAAAAACAATGGAAGTGTACATCGACGATATGCTCGTGAAATCACTCCAAGAGCAAGACCACGTCGTACACCTCCAAGAATGTTTCGAGAGGCTCAACCTTCATAACATGAAGTTGAACCCGGCAAAGTGTCGGTTTTCCGTTGCGTCCGGAGAATTTCTAGGGTACCTCGTCACTTATCGCGGGATCGAGGCTAACCCGAAACAAATCACGGCGCTAATAGAGATGGTCTCTCCCAGGACGAAACGCGAAGTACAAAGACTGACCGGCAGGGTCGCAGCACTTAACCGTTTTATCTCGCGATCAACGGACAAATGTCTACCTTTCTAGAAACTGAAGGGAAACAAAAAGATCGAATGGTCAGAAGAATACGAGAAAGCTTTCCAACAGCTGAAACATTACCTAGCTACCCCGCCAGTACTCGCGAAACCCGTAGAAGGAGAACCATTATTCCTCTATATCGCGGTATCAGCAACCGCCGTGAGCCGCGTCCTTATTCGAGAGGAACGCGGTGAACAAAAACCAATCTTCTACGTAAGTAAAACGTTACTGGACGCAGAGACGCGATATCCGATGATGGAGAAATTGGCTTTGGCCGTAGTCATGTCGGCAAGAAAGTTAAGACCATATTTCCAATCTCACACCATCGTCGTGCCCACCTCATTTCTTCTCCGCACCATTTTGCATCGTCCCAGTTAATCGGGAAGATTAGCAAAATGGGCGATCGAGCTGAGCGAGTACGATATTGAATATCGCCCAAAGACTTGCGCGAAATCGCAAGTACTTCAGACTTCATAGTGGAACTCCCGACGGGAAGCACGTCCGACCAAGAGCCGAACTTGACCTGGATCTTATACGTTGACGGATCCTCGTCCAAACAAGGCTCTTGAATCGGCATCGGACTTGCATCCCCGACGGGAGAAGTATTGGAACAGTCATTCCGATTAATTTTCCACGCTTCGAACAACGAAGCCGAGTATGAGGCCTTGATCGCGGGATTACGACTAGCTCACGGATTAAAGATTCGTAATCTTCACGCATACTGCGACTCCCAGCTGGTGGCTAGTCAATTCAGCGGAGAATACGAAGCGAGGGACGAAAGAATGGAAGCGTATCTGACCTTGGTAAAAGATGTAACTCGGAAGTTCGATCAATTCGCCTTGACAAGAATCCCTCGAGCGGAGAACGCCCAGGCAGACGCCTTGGCCGCCCTAGCGTCCAGCTCGGATCCTGGTATGAGCAGGGTAATTCCCGTTGAATTAATTGAACACCCTAGCATCGGACCGCCCATAGTCGTAAATCTGATTAATGAATCAGAGGACGATATGGAGGAGAGCCACCCAGCCGAAGATCAGTTCGATTACGGATTCAATCGTCTGTGGATGGAAACGATTCTCGCATACATAACCAACGGAGAACTTCCACCGGAAAAATGGGCGGCCCGAAAGATAAAAACCCAGGCCGCGCGGTATTGCGTGATGGACGGAGAACTTTACAAATGTAGGTTCTCCGGACCACTGATGACTTGCGTGCAAGGGGAGAAAGCACGGCGGGTTATGCAGGAAGTGCACTCCGGATCTTGCGGAAACCATTCTAGCGGAAGATCCCTCGCAATAAAAATCAAGCGCCACAGATATTTCTGGCCAACGATGGTAAAAGATTGCGAAGATTTTTCACGAAAATGCGAGAAATGCCAGCGGCATGCTCCGACTATTCACCAACCTGCCGAGGTCCTTTCATCTATCTCGGCACCGTACCCGTTCATGCGGTGGTCGATGGATATAGTCGGGCCAATGCACGCGTCAAAACAAAAACGCTTCCTTCTTGTTCTGACCGATTTCTTCTCTAAATGGGTCGAAGCTGACTCTTACGCAAGCATCAAAGACGCCCAGGTAGAAAATCTCGTATGGAGGAACATAGTCTGTAGACATGGAGTACCATACGAAATCGTGACGGATAATGGATCCCAATTTATCTCGACTAGATTCGAAGCCTTTTGCGAAAAATGGAAAATACGATTAACCAAATCGACTCCAAGATATCCTCAAGGCATCGGACAAGCCAAAACTATTAATAAAACTATCCTCGACGGCCTCAAAAAATGCCTTGATGCCAAAAAGGGAAAGTGGGCCGAAGAACTCGAAGGATTTTTATGGTCGCACCGCACAACCCCGAGGCGAGCAACGGGCGAAACTCCTTTTGCTCTCGTATACGGAACGGAATGCATGATTCCCGCGGAGTCGAATTTCCAGGAGTACGTAGAAGACTGCTCCCAGAAAGATAAGAGGCAAACAATTTAATGCTTCTCGACGAACTCGACCTGATTAACGAACGGCGGGATCAGGCACTCGTTCGAATTCAAAATTACCAGCAAGCGGCCGCAAAGTACTATAACGCAAACGCACGTAACCTCAGATTTCACGAAGGCGAGCTAGTCTTACGAAAAGTCTTCCAGAACACCACAAAACGAAACGCCGGTAAACTAGGAGCAAACTGGGAAGGACCGTACAAGGTCATAAAAGTAGTCCGACCCGGAGCATACGAAATCGCAAACATGCAGGGCATCAAAATTCCCAGATCCTGGAACGCGATGCACCTCAAAAAATACTATCATTAGGCGGCGCGCCCGTAGAACACTGAACTACGAGACGGGTTGATCCCCTCAAAAGGGTACGTAGGCATCTTGTCTCAAGACAAGACCAGCTGTCCCCCTCGTTCAAAAGGGGGGAGTAGGTGAGTATACGTATACTCGTATACTCCCAAAATTTCAAAACTCGAAATTTCTCAAACTTTTTCAGCAAACGCATCGAAAGAGAAAACAAAATTCTGAATATAGCGAGACGTCGCCAATGTTTGGAAAAACGTTCCTCTTCAAAAACAATAAACAGTCCGTCCGCGACTATAAAATACGCAAAACTTCTTAACAAACGTATCCTTCGCGAAGGCCCAAACTACGCAAACATCTATCGCTTAAAAATAGTTCGTTGCTGATCACAACGAACTCGCAACAGTCTTAAACAAAATTAAGTTATCTCGCAGAGAGAGCTCTCGAACACCCGACACAAGGGTAATAGCGCTATAAAAGAAATCCAAACTTTTGGTCAGCACTTCCGGGCAACTTAGAAATTGTTCCCGGTGAGATGCTCGGTTCCAACCAGACGAATCGTATAAGCCGAGAACCTATCGCGGATTCTAAATCGGTATGGAATCAGGTTAAAATTGCAACGGGCAAAACGAAAGCCGACTAGTCATCGCACAGCCTTAATCCAAAAGTAAACCTAGGTCTTGCCTTAAACCCAACACACTGGTCGCTAACGTCTCAAGGCATGAATCGAGATCCTAAAGGCATGTCTCTTCGTCTATATCTAAACGCTCACTCGATTTGCTAAACATCCTAGAACGGGCAAACGAACAAGGCGATCCACTAAGGGAACGGAATGCGAGACGACAACTCGCGGACCTCCCGCAATATCAACTCAAAACAGAAGGTTTTAATAAAAACCGACTGTCCATTACAAAAATAAAAGTTTCCGAAGCAACAAGGGATTCAAAGCCATAAAAGGCCAGTCCCGAACAAGTACAAATGCCGCGCTCGGCCAAATACATAAAAATCTATTTAAAAAAAAAAAAAGTCTCGTAAGAGACTACATCTTCAAACATTCTCCGCGTACGGAGCCTCATCCTCATCCATCGCATTACCTTCACCCCCGACAGCAACCTCCGGGTCGTCACCCTTGTCCGCATCAGGCTGAGGTACGTCTTCGGCAGCAAGAGTTGGATCGGAATCACTTCCCTCGATAGTAATAGATCTTCCAGTCACACGAACAACTGATTCCTCGAAACTCTTCATCTTGCGCAGCTCTGAAGCCTTGGATTTCTTTTCATCCTTCGCCTTGATCAGAGAAACCGCGGTCTTTCCGAGATCACGCTCCAGATCGCTAATCCGAGCTTCGAGTCGAGACACCTCTGCCGAATGCACATCTTCTATCACCTTCAGTTTCCCCTCGAGTTGAGCTGACCTCTCCTGCGACTCAGCTAACTCCTTGGCTAAACGCTCAACTTCGGACTCGCACTCTTTGATCATCCCATAGATCAACGAAACAAACTGGAAAAACCAAGAAAGGTGGTCAGCTACGAATATATTCTTAAAAGAGTATGTTTACGAACCTGTACCTTGGTACGCTGCTGCGACATCGACATCAAGCTCGGTGTCTTGCTAGACGAAGCTCCGGTCTCGGAACCCTTCACGGCTCTCTTTCTCGCGGGAGCATCAGGGTTCGGACGAGTTCTCTTGCGGCCTTTCGCTGTCGCGGGCAGCGTCGCGCTAAGCGCCGGAAGTCCTAGGACAATCACCCTCTTGGCCGGAGCAGGAGGCCCTAGAATCGTGACTGGATCAGCCGCAGTAGGAGCTGCAGCCGGTCCAACTACGGCAGGAGTCGTAACTGATTCAACAGCGGTAAGAGTCGCAACCGGTTCGCCCATGGTCGGAGACACGACCGACTCCACCGTGGTGGGAGCTACGGCTATTCCGACCTCAGCAGAAGTAGCAACGTTTTTGGCTGCAAGGAGGGGCGAAACAGCAGGCGCACCCGACGGTTCGATAGTAGCGCCCGTCGAAGAATCCGCTACCGTATCGGTCGTTTCGTCCAAAATAGCCTTGACCTCTCTCGCAAGGACGGATGGATCTACCGAAGGTACGTCCCCCGACGCAGCATCTTCCTCAGCATCGCTACGGTCCATCTTGTCTTGAAACAAGAGAAACTCAGAAATCCAAGCATCCTGCGGATGTGCCATAGGGTTGTCATTGGATGGGACCTCACAGTTTTGTTGATCACCTTGGGATGAAGACATCTTAAAATTTTTCTAGAGAGAAGTTGGAGAGAAACTTGAGAGGTGGAAGATATTAGAAGTAATGATCCAATACTTATAGAAAAAAGAGCTCTTCCTCGTAATGAGCCAAATCCTAGCCGTAGATTCCGATTTAAAAACTAACTCCATCCGCCGGCAAAATTTCCTCAAGAAATTGCAGGCTGGGGGGCTAACTGTTGGTGTCAAAACCGTAATCTCGAAATCAACGTCTACGATAACTTCTGGAATCATTACTTTCCGCAAAAGTCATTTATTAAAACGGAAAGTCGTTTTATAAAACTGGAGAATCGTTTTATAAAACTCGAGAATCGTTTTATAAAACTCGAAGAATCGTTCTATATATCTCGAGAGTCGTTTTATAAAACTCGAAGAATCGTTTTATAAAACTCGAGAATCGTTTTATAAAACTCGAAGAATCGTTTTATAAAACTCGAAGAATCGTTTTATAAAACTCGAAGAATCGTTTTATAAAACTCGAGAATTGTTTTATAAAACTCGAAGAATCGTTTTATAAGAATCGAAGAATCGTTTTACGAAACCGCAAAAAACCGAAACAGCCGTAAACGCGAACTAGGAGACACTCGACTAGTTCGCCCACCGGCGAACTAAGCCAGCCCGGCTTAGTTCGCCAGTGGGTGAACTAGTCCATCCCGACTAGTTCGCCGGTGGGCGAACTAGTCCCGTCCCGACTAGTTCGCCCACGGGCGAACTAAGCCAGCTCGGCTTAGTTCGCCGTTGGATGAATAGAGACTTCCTGGACGTCCCGAGCCTCGATCTCCCGTTTCATCTCGATCCGACCTATCGTTTGAGTTTTACGATAAAAACTGTAAAACTTCGCTTTCTCGACAAAGTACTCAAGGAAATCGTATAAAACGGCAACGGTTAAACAAAACACCGAACATTTCCTAAACTATACGATTTATTCGAGATTTCTCGTTAAAATCGTAAAAAACGCGTTTTTAATAAAAAAGTCGAGTGAATCGTAAAAAGCGCGTTTTTAATAAAAACGTCGAGCAAATCGTATTTATAGAAACCACCGACCAGTAATATCGTAAAAAGCGCGCGTTTTTAATAAAAACGTCGAGCAAATCGTTTTTCTCTCTAGCCACGTTTTTAAAGTTCTTTTGGTGTGTGATGGATGTCTGAAAGTGAAGGGGGTGGATGGGTATTTATAGAAACCACCGACCAGTAATATCGAGCTACACCGGCGACTATGTGTCAGCCCGCATGCCTCTGTTTGCATGCGTGGTGACACACGGGCGCACACATGTCCTGGTACATGGCTTAGGCTCATGCAAAGTGACACACCCACGTCCAGATGGGTCTCAGCATGGCTGGATTGCATGCATCGCGACACAACGCCCGCTACATGTCGATCAGCATGCTTCGACTGCATGCATGGCAACACCTCGTGCTCCACATGTAAAGCTGCATGTGTGGCTTCCCTGCACGGATACACCTCGTGTTTGTATAGACACTCAGCTTGTTTTATGATGGACACTACGTTCTGGTTCCATGCATAGAGACACCTCGAGCTTCTCGGTCAATTTGTCTGATTTCGACATTTCCGATGTATTCTCGACCCGCGATCACTCTTGAATATTTTTCTGCTTTCGTTCTGATGCTCTAAATAATCTTGATAGAATCCAAATAATTCTTGACCTTGATGAAAAATATTTCCCAAATCTCCGGCTTCCTAAAAAAATCCCGTGATATCGAAATTTGGGTTTTCGCCCAAATTCGGGCTTTCCCGTCATGCTTCGATCCCATCGGGCTTGCTTCCCGTCCTGCTTCCGAGATTATGTCTCCGAATAATATAATACTGATAGTTACGAATTTTTGCATATTACTTCGTGACTAAGAAACGTCGAGCTTCAGAACCGTCGTGCTTCTAACCCGTCATGCTTCAAAAATGTTATGCTTCCAAAACGTCCGGCTGATCAATCTAAGACATTGTCAAATATGGTAGAGAAGCTTATCATACCCCATGGTTCACTCATGATCCATTCTTCGATCATCTCGTACTTCAAATGCTGTTGATCGATCGTTATCGTCCGCGACTCGACCACAAATTTAATTCTCGACCAATCTTCATTTTACCCCTTCGAGAGGGTTATTACCTTCTCCCCCCCCCCTTAATAGAATTCGTCCTCGAATTCTGAATATGCAATCGCTCAGCTTCACAAATGCTCCTCCTTATGTGATATGATGATTATCTTTGCTTGAACAACTTCTTCTCGCGGTCTTGGCCATTTGATGTCTTCTTCAATTCGCCGTTGATCTCTTCTTCGTTTTCTTTAGTCTCCATCTCGAATTCTGATTCTGAACTCGCTTTTCCTTGATACATTTCCAAGCATTCCCTATGGTCTTGAATCCTTCCCTGAATTTTATATCTTGATTTCTCATGCTTCACTCATGCTCAACTCATCTTCATATAGCTTTACTTTCTCCACCAATGTTCATTGAGCATCCTCCACAAAGTCGATCTCCACAATCATCTTCATCTCTCTTCACTAGAATGATCACTGACTCGTCTTCTTGTTCTTACTCTTCCATAACACTGATTTCCCGCAATATTGTATTGTCCTTTAGATAGATGTCATCCTTGCTTCTGATTAATCAACCCTTTCCTCGATCTTTCATTTCCCAGATACTGTTGAAGTCCTTTCCCAACGAAGTCTTGTTTCTTCCCATTTGTCCAGTCCATACCACTGTCTATTCCTCTGAAGCTATCTTCACTCTTTCTCTTTGGCTTTGGGTTTTTGGCCTCGAACTCTTTTCACTTTAAGTTTTCCATCCTTAAAGTTCCGATCAACAGACATTCAAGCTGCAACTTAAAGAACACTTCACATGCAAGTTAGTCAAAAACTAATCCCATAAATAAGTAACCAAGCAACCTAATCGAAATACTATCCAAGCATCCTAATAACAATGCTACTCAGCAACCTAACAGTTCGAACCAGAAACCTAGCAGTTATAGATTCCACTATCTCAATCCTAGTTCCTAAAACAATAAATCCTATGCTGGACATGACCGGTTACCTAATGCCTTTTGTGACTCTTTTTGACTCGATAAAAATTTAAAAACCGATTAAATCATGAGTTCCGGAAGCATGGATGTAACCATGCTCTGATACCACCTCTGTAACAACCCTGACCGTCCTAGACATATGGTCGATAAACTAGTCAACAATCAAAGAAGAACATGACCGATCGACCGGCCAACACCTAGGGTTTGATATGAAAGGCTAACCGGCCAGCTAACAATCAAACAAGAACATGACTGACCGTCCAACCCAACACCATGGTCCGGAAGCGCAACGTGACGGGTTAGGGACAATCTGGTCAAAGTCAGAAAAATTACTCCATGACCTAGACAAGTTCATCCACTAACTCGTTCCGCTAAATCAAGGCATAAGGCTTTGCAACCCGTACCAAGAATTAGCGTTGCCGCCGTTAGATAAAAGCCTAAGGCTTTTCAACCCGTACAACGACCTAACGCTGTGTTAGACTGGACTAGTCAAATATCAGAGTACTCATGATGCGCATATAAAACAAATACTTAATAAATAACAACTTAACCTGTTAGTCATTCCCTTACCAAGAGCTGACTAACCTCAATTAACAAGCATTATATAAACAAGCAAGCATCAATCAATTCAATCAAACCGTTACCCAGATAGTTCAGCCTCCTGCTATGAAACTATCTTTAAAGATAACGGGAACCTACACTCAACCATATCAACACGCAAGAATAGAAAACATGATGAATCCTAGCCCTAGTCCTAGTCAGGTTATTAACTCAGTCTTAATTCCATTTAATCTCGGCTTAGCCCGTGATAAGCTGAGTCTGGTTCTACAAAAAAAAATAACCCTAAGGACTCTATCATGATATAGTGTGATAATTCTACTCTATATGCTTCGATCTATCCTAAGTTCCAAGTGGAACTCAAACAAACCAACTCACAAAATTACCCTAAATTCTAAGTGGAATTCACACAAAACCAACTCACAGAACTAACCTAAGTTCCAAGTGGAACTCAATCAATAACTATCCTAATTTCCAAACGCAATTCAAACATAACTAACTCACTAAACTGCCCTAAATTCCAAACGGAATTCAAACATAACCAACTCACAGTGTTCTATGCCGATAAGCAGGTGGTTGATCGGAGAGGACTTGGCCAAACCCAACCTGGACGACTTTAATGGACTGGACTGGACTGATCTTGACTCGGACAGAACCTCCCCTTGATTGTATAAGAAAATGACTGCCTTGGATGGATTGATTTGGGCAGCGCTTCCGCGTTACACTCATAGAGAATCGTCGATTGGAAAAAAATTGCCTTCTTGGTAGATCGGGCTTCAGAATTTTGACTGATCTGGGACAGCACCTCCACTTCATCATCAGAGAATCATACTAGAGTGGACAGATTGATTTGGACAGAGATTCCGCATAAAAATTGTAGAGACGCCGATTGGACAGAATCGGCCTTCTCGATGGAATATCGGTCTTTAGAACTGACCGTACTCTTAAAATCATTTCTTTCTTTCACTCTCTCTATCTAGCCACGTTT
This sequence comes from Eruca vesicaria subsp. sativa, assembly GCA_932364175.1. NCBI lineage: Eukaryota > Viridiplantae > Streptophyta > Magnoliopsida > Brassicales > Brassicaceae > Eruca > Eruca vesicaria. The sequence goes on from CAKOAT010083710.1 coordinate 40,425, forward strand.
TTAAAGTTCTTTTGGTGTGTGATGGATGTCTGAAAGTGCAGGGAGTGGCTGGGTTTTTATAGAAACCACCGACCAGTAATATCGAGCCACACCGGCGACTGTGTGTCAACCCGCATGCCTCCGGTTGCATGCGTGGTGACACACGGGCACACACATGTCCTGGTACATGGCTTAGGCTCAAGCAAAGTGACACACCCACGTCCAGATGGGTCTCAGCATGGCTGGATTTCATGCATCGCGACACACCGCCCGCTACATGTCGATCAGCATGTTTCGACTGCATGCATGGCAATACCTCGTGCTCCACATGTAAAGCTACATGTGTGGCTTCCCTGCACGGATACACCTCGTGCTTGTGTAGACACTCAGCTTGTTGTATGATGGACACCACGTCCTGGTTCCATGCATAGAGACACCTCGAGCTTATCGGTCTATTTGTCCGTTTTCGACCTTTCGGTGTATTCTCGACCCGCGATCACTCTTGAATTTTTTTCCGCTCTCATTCTGATGCTCTAAATAATATTGATAGACTCCAAATAATTCTTGAACTTGATGAAAAATATTTTCCGAGCCTCTGGCTTCTTACAAAAATCCAGTGATATCAAAATTTAGGTTTTCGCCCAACTTCGGGCTTTCCCGTCATGCTTCGATCCCGTCGGGATTGCTCCCCGTCCTGCTTACTTCCCATCCTGCTTCCGAGATTATGTCTCCGAATAATATAATACTGATAGTTACGAAGTTTTGCAGATTACTTCGTGACTAAGAAACGTCGAGCTTCAGAACCGTCGTGCTTCTAACCCGTCATGCTTCAAAAATGTTATGCTTCCAAAACGTCCGACTGATCAATCTAAGACATTGTCAAATATGGTAGAGAAGCTTATCATGCCTCATGGTTCACTCACGATCCATTCTTCGATCATCTCGTACTTCGAAAGCTGTCGATCGATCGTTATCGTCCGCGACTCGACCACAAAGTTAATTCTCGACCAATCTTCATTTTACCCGTTCGGGAGGGTTATTACACCCCCCGGAAGGAAAGTGCTATCGAAGTCTGGATTATAATGGTTAGGGTGAGGTCGAAAATGAAATGCATGGCCTAAGAACTACCCCGATCCGAACTCGAAACAGACCAGATGAAGCATCTCCACCGCAACATCGAGCTCAAGAGGACCGATTCTTCTTTGGAGACGACGTATCTCAGCGAACATGACCCACAGCCCCGCAAGATCCCATCTCGGCGTACGATCCTTTTAGATCATTGCACGAAAATCCACAACGAGAAGATCAAAGATCTTCGAGTCAAGAAGGAGCATTTGGAAGCTAGATCTTAAAGAACGATGCCGAACTCAAAAGGATACATGCCATCGTACATATGGCAACAATTTCGGCCTCTGATATCGATCCAGTTATCGAAGAGACTCGCCGAACACTATTCACAAACCGAAATACCAGTGTCAGGCTACATGACGTCAGTAAGAATAAATTCCCTGAATATTCAGGCAACTCCGACCCGAAAGCACATGTGCGAGCCTTCCGTTTGGCTATGTCAAGAGAACACCTCAACGAAGAAGAAACTGAAACATGTTACTGCCGTTTCTTCGCAGAAAATCTCATCGGTCCCGCCTAAGAATGGTTCGCCGGGCTCGAGGGAAACTCGATCAACGACTTCACCCAACTCGTATCAGCGTTCTTGAAACAATATTCAGTGTTTATAGAAACACGAGCCACCAAAGCCGACCTGTGGAACCTCAAGAAAGCACCTTTTAAATCGCTAAGAGCTTACATAAATAAGTTCAAGAAGCTCAAATCCAAAATATCGAGCCTAAACGAGGTAGTCGCATTAGCAGCTCTGAAAAACAGCATCTGGTTCTCTTCCAAGTTAGAAATGACAGTCTGAGCTCCCACCTCACTAAATGATGTGTTGTATCATGCATCCTACTTTGTAACTCTCGAAGAAGAAATAACCGCCTTTAAAGAGCAATACCACGCCAACAAGAAAAAAATAACTAAAAAAGAGAATACCCCGAAGGAAGAGGCTACTAAATGACAGCACTCCTACGCAATAATCGATGTCACAGAATAAACAATCGACATATGACCCAAGCAACTATTGTGCATTCCACAACAAAAAAGAGACTCAACCGAAGAATGTCACACAGCACTCCACAACCAGGAAGAAAACAAAGAGAACAGCGAGAACGCGGAAGAAGAAGAAACTCTGACGACCCCAAAAACCAAAGGTAAAGGCAAATGAATTAGGGAAGTCAAACCAGAGTCACCAGAGGCTCTGCCTCCAGCCCCAAAAAAGAGAGTTGATATGATCCTATGGGGATCCAAACGTAAAAAGACACCAAATCAAACCGCATTACGAATAAATATCGACATCACAATGACGATACAAGGCCCGGAAGAACTCGAGAGGACTTGTTCTCCTCCTTATAACCGAACAACTAGATACCACTATGAGCCGACGAAGAACAACAAATTCGACAGGATTCAGATGCTGGTGAAGCTGATATATAAGAAAAAGCATATCTCGCATCTACTCAAACCAAACCTGTCCGGGGGGGGGGGAAAGGACACCACCAGCCGACTCTAACCAAAAAATGGCAATTCCCAGTACACCATCAGAAAAAAGAAAAAGAATCAACTTCAATTATGGAGGATCAAAATTCTGCAACTCAGTCAACTCCATCAAAGCGCACCAACGAAGAGAAGAAAGTAGCAACAGCATACGAGAACCTTTGTCAGGCCTCGTTCACGAAATCACCTTCGACGAAAAATGAAACCGCCGATCTCGACAAACCGCACGACGACGCACTCGTTATACGACTCGATATTGGAGGGTGCGAGTTATCTAGAATCATGATAGATACCGGAAGCTCGGCAGACGTACTCTTTTTTACGAATTCCAAAAGATGGGATTCACCAAAACAATCCTCAAACAAGAAAAAACCCCACTAATCAGGTATGAAAGAGAAACCACCTATTCTCTCGGATCTATCCAGCTCGCTGTGGCCGCGGGAGATGTAAGAAAAATCGTCGAATTTATCATCATAGATCGACCCCCCCCCCCCATTTAATGTTATGCTCGGGTGACCATGGCTGTGTGACCCTGGCTATACAGCATGAAAGCAGTACCATCAACTTACCATCAATGCTTGAAATTCCCTACCCCAAGAGAAATCGAAACCATAAAAGGAAGCCAGAAGAACTCCAGAACCTATTATCTCTCGAGCTTTAAAGTCATCGAGCAAAATCCATAGGACCAGCCAATAATCCTCAAGAAAACAAAGAATCGTACTCACGTACACGAGCAAATAAAAAAATACGACCCTAATTACTAGGGAAACAATCAAACTACGTTTAGACTTGATCCCTCGGCGAGGGTACCTAGGCAGCTCACGACCTGAGTTTAGTCACTCATCACAAACCAATTTCTCGCAAGGAGATCAAATCCGGATCAGGAAATAACCTATCCGCACCGATACATCTTTTTCTGTTATGTACAAATGCAAAGTTGTATACGAAGAACCATTTCTGATAATAAACAAAGATAAATTCTCACTTCTACAATTTGATTTAACTGCATGAACAGACCCTAGCAAGTCTATGGAAACAGTTAGGATCCCGCTAAAAAATACGGCGCTTCATAATAGTAAAATCATAACTCAAACAAAACGTATCGACGCGATATTTCTCGAAGTCGATCTACGAGCAAGAAAACCAAAAAAACAAAGGGTCGCACGCTTAAAGTAAACTGGAATTAAACAAACTCCTATTATTCGCAAGTCTTTATTACGATCACCAAAAGAAACAACAAAAGAAAAATGATATACCATGGTTTTGACCCACTTTTGACCATGGTATTTATATGATTTTATAAATACCATAATATACCAAAATGCTCCTGAACCTGAAAACATACATAATAGACTCCAAAACATATATATATATATATGTTTTGGAGTCTATTATGTATGTTTTCAGGTTCAGGAGCATTTTGGAGTAAAGTGATGATTTAGGTGCCCCTATGAAGCTTAAAGGAGAGTTTTCCCGAGATGACTATAAAGATCAGACAACAAGGTCGATATCTAGAGATACATATCGATCGATACACATCTTGTGTAATCGATCGACAACGCTTCCGTAGAAGATGACTTTGGATACTCCATCGATCGATGTACACCATGTACCATCGATCGATATGAAACGTGAAGAACAAGTTTGACTTGGCCGACTTGAAGCCCAAGTTCTCTCAATATTACAGGATTGCCCCTAACGAGTTTAACCTAATGGAACTCATATTTATAGTTATGCCTATGTGTTTTGGCTAGACATGCTTTTTATGCTTTTACATGCTTTTGTGCTTTTCATACTTTTTATGTTCTTCAATTTATAAAAGTATTCTCTTCATCTTATTCTCAATTTCATAAAGGTTATAGAATTCAAGATTTAGAAGAAACACACAAAGAGATTTGTTGTTTAAAAGAACCAAGAGTTCAATCTTCTAATCTAATGAATTTCTATTATTACCTTGCCGCTATAAATCACTTAGCCATGTATAAGTAGATTCATTTGTTAGATTTAGGGTTCAAATAGTTATGAGGGATTAGCCCATACTATGGATTGTTGAGTTGTGATATTCATTATCCTGATGAACCCTAATGATTACTCTAGAGTAGCTAACTAGAGTATGATCATGGAATGATTTAACTTGTTAATCATCATCCTGAAATAATCTGGTATAAGATGAGATTCTCTAGAGACGATGCGAGAGCCGGTCTATGATCTTGGTCAACACATATTCAATTTGATCTGAAGCTATATCGATCGATACTCCTATAGAGTAATCAATCGATGGCTAATTATATCGTCTGACATGGGGATCATTCCTCATCTTAAATCGATCGATACTTACCGGTGAGGCATGGTAGCGACTATTATTCTCACTACTGATGAGAATGGAGACCTGCGTGATCAAGATGGTCACCTGCGTAATGCAGCAGGTCATAAGCTGAATGATCAAAAGGAGATCATTCCTGGGCAAGAGACTATCTTCTTTGCAAGCTTTTCAAATACTCTCTATCTGGAGAAGCTTTGCAGGAGCAGAGACAACTACCACCAGGTTCTCTCACAATCTGGAATGACATCAAAAACGCATTCCTGCGTAATTTCTTTGATGGCTCACGCGCTGAAGAATGGAGGAGGAAGATTGCTACATTCACTCATGATCCTGGAAAATCATTTAAGGACACATGGAACAGATTCAAATCCTACCAGCGAGATTGTCCACACCACGGTTTCAATAACGTGCAACTGCTCTGCACTTTCTACAGAGGCATCACTTTGAAGTACCAAATGGCTCTTAACACAGCTAGTGAAGGCAATTTTACCACCAGGAATCCTCAAGAAGCTGTGAAGTTGATTGATCAGTTAGCTTCAATCAACAGCACAAAGAACATTGTGAAGACCAAGGCTACATCATTCCTTGGGAAGGAACAGATTAGTGAAGTGCAAGCACAGCTGGATCATGTTCAGAAGCTACTAAACAAGCAAATTTGCTCAGTGGAGGATGCAGAAACTGCTGCTGTAGAAGATTACACAGAAGAAGATGTGAACTGGATCAGTGGAGCTGGTTTTCAGAGGTCTGGAAACCAAGGAGGATACAGAAACTTCGCAGGACAGAAGAGCAACTTCAACCAGAGTTCACAAAAGCCTACCAATTACAGCAGCAGCAACCCCAACAGCAACAGGAGTTATGGTAACTCATTCTACACAAATCCACCCCCACCCACCCAAGACAGTAAGATAGAGGAGATGCTAGAAAAAGTTCTGGAGAGTCAGCAGAAACTTCAGATAGACTTCAATGGAAAGATCGATTATGTCTACACCAACCTCAACACCAAACTTGATGGTTTAACCACTTATGTGAATAAGTTGGAAACTCAAGTGGTTCAGAAAGGAGAAGCATTAAAAAAGCAAGAAACTTTAGCGAAGGGAATGGGAGAGTTTGCTACTCTCCATGATGTGCATGCCCTCTTGGATGATGACTTTTGGCAGAAGCTGACAGATTCTAAAGATGACGATGAGACAGACCTCGAGCTCGAACTCGAATACTATCGATCGATAGGGCATCCTTAGTATCGATCGATGCCATCCAAAGCACATCGATCGATAGACTTTGCTGAGTGTCGATCGATGAACTTAGCCGAGGCCTCTTACGAGTGCAATGCCGTCAAGATTATGTCACACGAAGCCTTCTTAGCACGACACCCACATCCACCCGTCGCTATCCGATTCGATTCTCCTGACATCGATCAACATAATGACTATCACATCGATCGACATGAAGACCACAATATCAACCGACACACTCTAGTCATTGTCGATCGATACACAACACCCCAACGTCGACTGCAACTTCCAAAGATCGATGTTGCACGACTTGATGCACTCCGGGAGCAGTGTAAACCTTCCAGAAACCTTCCCACCATCATCATGAAGAGACCCACAAACATCTTTGAGCCCATGGAAACAAAAAAGGAAAATCATGGAAGAGTTCTCAGAAAAAGGAAAGAGAAGATACCCAAGCCTTATAAAAGGGAAGCTACCGAGAAGGAATTGTCAAGTTTTAGAAAGAGAGTTCTGTGAATACCTAAAGAGAAACCCTTTGAAGAAGCCTACTTTTCACACAGATTGTGGATGTTTTTCAGAGAGACCATAGAGACAGAAGAAGACATCAAGAGAATGTTTCACCAGGTCAGAGACAGTCTAAAGAAGAAGATCACACTAGAGAAGAAGAGTGATCCAGGGAAGTTCACAATACCATGTTCTATAAGAGGTATTGAGTTCCCTCGTGCCCTCTGCGACACAGGTTCTGGAGTTAGCATCCTACCCAAGATCATGGCAGACCATCTAGGTCTGAAGATAGAGCCTACTGAAGAATCTTTCGTCTTTGTGGATTGTTCTCAGCAGCACTCTAGAGGCATAGTTCGAAACCTTGAGGTACATATTGGAGATGCCCTAATTCCTACAGACTTCCACGTCTTGAAGAACAAACTAAACTTCAAGACATCTCTACTACTTGGAAGGGCCTTTTTAGCAACTGTTGGATTTGTTTGTGACCTCCAATCCTACAAGCTCTGCCTAACCCTCATTAACCCTACCATCCACTACAATCCTGTTCCACTCATCAAGTTTCCAAGGACAAAGAACCCAGCACTCGTAGCAACTTGTTTCTGTGCCCACGAGTATGATTCCATGGCAGAGTACGAAACCGATCCAGCAGTATCGACCGATGGCAGAATTCTACCATCGACCGATACCAGTCAACCAGCATCGACCGATCGACACACATGGTTTAGACAGTCTATTCCAAAATATTGAAGAGGAGTTTCCAGACGGTGATTTTAGCGCAGATGATTGGGAGAACGATCATTACATCCTAGAACTTGCTAGTATTACTACTCAGGAGGAGTATGATGAAGATTATGAAGAGGAACGAGCCACAAAGCACAGATTTCTTCGGGAAGATAGAGAACGACCTCCTCTCCCATCCTTCATCTTTAGAGCATCGATCGACAGACACCACCCTCCATCAACCGATATGCCCCAACCCAGATCGCTCAAACGACGTTTTGAATCAACGAGCGACAATCCCTATTGTGCACCAATCTACGTCCCACATGAGCCACAAGATGGAGACTACTCAATTGGGAGTTGGGCAAGCAATTACAATGAAAGTTTTGCAGTAGAAACAACACCACTGATGCATGTATCGACCGACACGGAGCACCATCCATCGATCGACACATCTCTCAAACTATCGACCGATTCCCATGCCACTCCATCGACCGATACTACCACTGCAACATCCGCGGTACAAAAACAAAATTTCGATTTTACCTTACTAATTCTGGATGAATTTGGTATTTTTAGGGATCCAGATGGCCATGCACGAGCAATGGATGGAAGAATCATTCAAATCTCCAACGAAGACGTTTCAGACATTCTTCAGATGACCAGTTCAGCCCATCCAGAATCTCAACCAGTATCGATCGATACATGGCGACTCGCATCGACCGATATACATCGAGAACTTGGGAAACGAGCCTTCAGATCCGGGATTCGTCAGTTCTTATGGGAAAAGAAAGACGAATATGGTGTCTACAGAGATGAGAATGGTTTTGAAAGAAGCATAGCTGGAGACATCATCCATGTTTCCAAAGAAGATGTTAGGAAACTACTGAATAGAGCCTCACTGTTTGAGCGCTCTTATTTTTGTTTACCAGAGCATGCTGAACAGTTTGCTAAAGGAGTTCCAGTTTGCAAGCTCTACACACAAGCAGAGGTCACATACATGATCAATGGGAGAGTTGGTGAACATAACTTGGAGATGGCATCACTGAGGTCTGAACATCAGAAAGCCATAGCATCACTTCAAGGAGAACTACAATGGAATAAGTCTGGCAATGACTTAGCTCGCAGAGAGAGGAAAGCCCTGCAAGAAGAAGTCAATGCACTTCGCGAAGAACTTTAATCACAGAAGCTGAAATCGATCGATACAGACACAATAACATCGATCGATATCACCATCGACAAGCCAATCGGGTGTCACCTACAAGAGCGATCGATCAATGAACCTCCATTACCATCGACCGATACTAAAACATCAGACTTCTGCACCAGTGAAGAACTTGAGGAAATCACATGGGAGATCTACAGATCTATTGAAGTCTGTGGAGACGAAGCAAATAGATTACTCGACAAGATGTGGTTCCCGGTACAAAGTGACATTCAACGATTGGAATGCACAACAAAAGGAATTCAGAAGGAGATTGAAAGCATCTAGAGACAGCTCGCCAGCCAACCTGCACCATCCGCATCGATCGGCGTGCCCCTAAATCCATCGACCGATGGACATCCACCCACATCGACCGATAGAACTACACCGAGATCGGTCGATACTATCCCTTCCCATGTGCAAAATATCCAAAACCTCAACACAATGCAGATGAGTATTGATCTAGAACACACCTACAACAAGATTGGACAACATTAGTTCAGTTTAGCAAGCATTGAGGGTGGCTACAGAGAATCCACTATGAGGTCCAAGGATTGAAAGCTTGTATGACCAGAAGCGAGAAAGCCACAAGAAGCTTCTTAACTGCATGGTTTAAAGAATCACAAGACAAGGAGGATACTTGTTTCCCAACAAGTACCTGCAATTCACATCACTAGCCACCATACCTCTATAGTCCAGCTAAATGACTTTAAACTAAGCGCTGAGTGGGAGGCAACCCACTATTAGGTATTTTCTTTCCTAGTTTTTTTTAACTAACTACTTTCGTTTTATTATATTTCAGATGATACACGATGACTACCTACATCGACCGATGTGTTCCTGTTGACATCGATCGATACAAACCAATCCATGACTATCGATGGAAGTGACTCACCATCGATCGATACAAACATCGGTCAGGTATATCGTTCACAATTTTCGATATCAGATATACTTTCCTTATTAATGCACTAACTTCGACTGGTTATACATTGAGGACAGTGTATGATTTAAGTCTGGGGGAGTGGAGATCATTACATACCAGAACTGGCTAGTATTACTACTCAGGAGGAGTATGATTAAGATTATGAAGAGGAACGAGCCACAAAGTACATATTTCTCCGGGAAGATAGAGAACGACCTTCTCTCCCATCCTTCATCTTCAGAGCATCGATCGACAGACACCACCCTCCATCGACCGATATGCCCCAACCCAGATCACTCAAACGACGTTTTGAATCAACGAGCGACAATCCCTACTGTGCAATCTACGTCCCACATGAGCCACAAGACGGAGACTACTAAATTGGGAGTTGGACAAGCAATTACAAAGAAAGTTTTGCAGTAGAAACAGCACCACTGATGCATGTATCGACCGACACGGAGCACCATCCATCGATCGACACATCTCTCAAACTATCAACCGATTCCCATGCCACTCCATCGACCGATACTACCACTGCAACATCCGAGGTACAAAAACACAATTTCGATTTTACCTTACTAATTCTGGATGAATTTGGTATTTTCAGGGATCCTGATGGCCATGCAGGAGTAATGGATGGAAGAATCATTCCAATCTCCAACCAAGACGTTTCAGACATTCTTCAGATGACCAGTTCAGCCCATCCAGAATCTCAACCAGTATCGATCGATACGTGGCGACTCGCATCGACCGATATATATCGAGAACTTATGAAACGAGCCTTCAGATCCCGGATTCATCAGTTCTTATGGGAAAAGAAAGACGAATATGGTGTCTACAGAGATGAGAATGGTTTTGCAAGAAGCATAGCTGGAGACATCATCCATGTTTCCAAAGAAGACGTTAGGAAACTACTGAATAGAGCCTCACTGTTTGAGCGCTCTTGTTTTTGTTTACCAGAGCATGCTGAACAGTTTGCTAAAGGAGTTCCAGTTTGCAAGCTCTACACACAAGCAGAGGTCACATACATGATCAATGGGAGAGTTGGTGAACATAACTTGAAGATGGCATCACTGAGGTCTGAACATCAGAAAGTCATAGCATCACTTCAAGGAGAACTACAATGGAATAAGTCTGGCAATGACTTAGCTCGCAGAGAGAGGAAAGCCCTGCAAGAAGAAGTGAATGCACTTCGCGAAGAACTTTAATCACAGAAGCTGAAATCAATCGATACAGACACAATAGCATCGATCGATATCACCATCGACAAGCCAATCGGGTGTCACCTACAAGAGCGATCGATCAATGAACCTCCATTACCATCGACAGATACTAAAACATCAGACTTCTGTACCAGTGAAGAACTTGAGGAAATCACAAGGGAGATCTACAGATCTATTGAAGCCTGTGGAGACGAAGCATATAGATTACTCGATAAGATGTGGTTCCCGGTACAAAGTGACGTTCAACGATTGGAATGCACAACAGAAGGAATTCAGAAGGAGATCGAAAGCATCTAGAGACAGCTCGCCAGCCGACCTGCACCATCCGCATCGATCGGCGTGCCCCTGAATCTATCGACCGATGGACATCCACCCACATCGACCGATAGAACTACACCGAGATCGGTCGATACTATCCCTTCCCATGTGCAAAATATCCAAAACCTCAACAAAATGCAGATGAGTATTGATCTAGAACACACCTACAACAAGATTGGACAAAATGAGTTTAGTTAAGCAAGCATTGAGGAGTGGCTACAGAGAATCCACTATGAGGTCCAAGGATTGAAAGCTTGTATGACGTGAAGCGAGAAAGCCACAAGAAGCTTCTTAACTGCATGGTTTGAAGAATCACAAGAAAAGGATGATACTTGTTTCCCAACAAGTACCTGCAATTCACATCACTAGCCACCATACCTCTATAGTCCAGCTAAATGACTTTAAACTAAGCGCTGAGTGGGAGGCAACCCACTATTAGGTATTTTCTTTCTTAGTTTTTTTTTTTAACTTACTACTTTCATTTTATTATATTTCAGATGATACGCGATGACTACCTACATCGACCGATGTGTTCCTGTCAACATCGATCGATACAAACCAATCCATGACGATCGATGGAAGTGACTCACCATCGATCGATACAAACATCGGTCAGGTATATCGTTCACAATTTTCGATATCAGTTATACTTTCTTTATTAATGCACTAACTCCGACTGGTTATACATTGAGGACAGTGTATGATTTAAGTCTGGGGGAGTGGAGATTACTGATGCTACTTTACCTTTTTGATCTCATTAAATGTTTTCAAAAATTTGTTTTATTGAGTCAAGTAAGGGCGAAAAAATATTTCAAAACTAACCTGATATCTATTGCTTGTCTTGGGGCTTGGTATACAAGGGATCGGAATCCTCCTGCAAGTCTGGAAGGTAAAAGTCTTGATAGTTTTGGTTTGTTTCTCTTCTCCCTTTGGCATCCAATAAATATATAAAAGATTGAGATGATTTCGTGAGAGGCGGAGGGAGAGGTACATTACCCATGACCCCACTATTCTAATTCAAAGGAATGATCACACAATGTGGAAGCGAGGGAGAGGTACATTACCCATGACCCCACTATTCGCCTACACTTTGTCAGAAAAGACTATAAAAAGTAGAAAGATTAATAAGATGAACACCTGTTGTTCATTGGGATCGATATAAAAGAAAAAGAAAGATTGGTATTTAGAGAAGGGAGATATAGGGAGAAAAGAAACCAGAATGAGATTGCATGAAACTTGCTTGAGTTGAATCCAAGTGTTCCTTGATCAATACTCCTAAGGTAAAGCCTTCACTTTTATTTTATGCATAAATGAAATCAGTAGAGGGGATAGATAGACAGGATTGCTAAGTTAATTGGCTAGATGAATTTGGTTGCTAAGCTAGATTATGGTATAATGTACTTTTGTGGTTAGTAATATGAGATGTGGCTTGCAACAAAGTAGACGTTATGATTTTAAGTTAAGATTTGATTGAGTCCCTGCTATTTTTAAACTTCTTTCAAAGACTAACTATTGTGTTTGCTTGAGGACAAGCAAAATGTTAAGTTTGGGGGAGTTGATATACCATGGTTTTGACCCACTTTTAACCATGGTATATATATATATATATATGTTTTGGAGTCTATTAGGTATGTTTTCAGGTTCAGGAGCATTTTGGAGTAAAGTGATGATTTAGGTGCCCCTATGGAGTTTAAAGGAGAGTTTTCCCGAGATGACTATAAAAATCAGACAACAAGGTCGATATCCAGAGATACATATCGATCAATACACATCTTGTGTAATCGATCGACGACGCTTTCGTAGAAGATGACCTTGGATACTCCATCGATTGATGTACACCATGTACCATCGATATGAAGCGTGAAGAACAAGTTTTTGACTTGGCGACTTGAAGCCCAATTTCTCTCAATATTACAAGATTTCCCTTGACGAATTTTTAACCTAATGGAACTCATATTTATAGTTATGCCTATGTGTTTTGGCTAGACATGCTTTTTATGCTTTTACATGCTTTTTTACTTTTCATACTTTTTATGTTCTTCAATTTATAAAAGTATTCTCTTCATCTTATTCTCATTTTCATAAAGGTTATAGAATTCTAGATTTAGAAGAAACACACAAAGAGATTTGTTGTTTAAACGAACCAAGAGTTCAATCTTCTAATCTAATGAATTTCTATTATTACCTTGCTGCTATAAATCACTTAGCCATGTCTGAGTAGATTCATTTGTTAGATTTAGGGTTCAAATAGTTATGAGGGATTAGCCCCAACTATGGATTGTTGAGTTGTGATATTCATTATCCTGATGAACCCTAATGATTACTCTAGAGTAGCTAACTAGAGTATGATCATGGAATGATTTAACTTGTTAATCATCATCCTGAAATTGTTGGGGTCAAAATCGGTACGACGGAATCAATAGCCAAAATTCCCCGCAAAAACATAAAAGGGATAGTTTTATAAAACCCAAAGATTGTTTTATAAGACAAGAAGACGTTTTATGAAACTCGAAGATCGTTTTATAAAACTCGAAGATCGTTTTATAGAACTCGAGAAGCCGTTTTATAAAACTAAAAGATCGTTTTATAAAACTCGAGAAGCCGTTTTATAAAAATAAAAGATCGTTTTATAAAACTCGAGAAGCCATTTTATAAAACTCGAATATCGTTTTATAAAACTCAAGAAACCGTTTTATAAAACTCGAAGATCGTTTTATAAAACTCGAGAAGCCGTTTTATAAAACTTAAAGATCGTTTTATAAAACTCGAGAAGCCGTTTTATAAAACTCAAAGATCGTTTTATAAAACTCGAGAAGCCGTTTTATAAAACTCGAGAATCGTTTTACGAAACCGCAAAAAACCGAAACAGCCGTAAAACACGAACTAGGAGGCCCATGACTAGTTCGCCCACCGGCGAACTAAGCCAGCTTGGCTTAGTTCGCCGGTGGGCTGAACTAGTCCCACTTGACTAGTTCGCCAACCGGCGAACTAAGCCGGCCTGGCTTAGTTCGCCGGTGGGCGAACTAGTCCCGTCCCGACTAGTTCGCCCACTGGCGAACTAAGCCAGCCGGCTTAGTTCGCCGTTGGACAAACTAGAGACTTCTTGGACGTCCCGAGCCTCGATCTCCCGCATCCCCGATTCGAAACTTACGTCTTTCGACACGGTCGCCTTCTGAACCACGACCGAAATGTCTCCCGTTCCATCTCGATCCGACCTATCGTTTGAGTTTTACGATAAAAACCGTAAAACTTCGCTTTCTCGACAAAGAACTCGAGGAAATCGTATAATACAGCAACGGTTAAACAAAACACCGAAAATTGCCTAAACTATACGATTTATTCGAGATTTCTCGTTGAAATCATAAAAAACGCGTTTTTAATAAAAACGTCGAGTAAATTGTAAAAAACGCGTTTTTAATAAAAACGTCGAGTAAATCGTAAAACCTTACGATTAGCTTGAGGAATTTACTAAAAACGGCATCAGATCAGGAAACGATCCCGTACAAAGTCGGAAAACGGATTTATCGCAGAACGGCCCGGAAGGTCCTAAAACGCGATAAAAACCCATCTCGCGATCTTAACGGAATCTAACCCGAAGATACGATAAAGTTTTGACGGTTTACTCGCAGGAGGAAAATAAATGTCAAGTTTGAAGATAAAAGGAAGGTTTGAAGAAAAATAGAAGATTCCCGATATAGTCAAATCTGGGCGAAATGGAAAGACCGAATGGCTAAGGCGAGGAGTATATAAATAAGAGGTCTAGGGCAGAAGCAAGACACACGATTTTCAGAGCTCTCACCACCAAAATTAGCATTTAGGAATATTTCTGTCTTCTGTTAGCGAGCTGCGTCTCAATTTAGGAATATTTCCGTTTTCTGTTAGCGAGCTGCCACTCTTTTTGTACCAGTTCTACGCAGATTCGGAATAAGAACCTCTTTGCTCTCGATTTTCGTTTATTCTTTTAATAATTCTAAGTTTATCGTTATCTTAATCTTCGTTGTGCGGTTCTGCAGATAGCCGGTTCCTCTGGAAACTTAGGGTTTTCCTCAAGTTTCCTTATTTACGATTATTTGACAGTAGGTTGATTTCGGTTCCCACAGAAATCATATGGTAAAAGCTGAGATTCTCTAGAGACGATGCGAGAGACGGTCTATGATCTTGGTGAACACATATTAAATTCGATCTGAAGCTATATCGATCGATACTCCTATAGAGTAATTGATCGACGGCTATATATATCGTCTGACATGGGGATCATACCATCTCTCGAGATAGCTGGCAGTCACATCAATGGACGAGTCTAATAGCGATAGCTATAGATTTATTTTAGAATTGAAGTACTTTAATATCTTGAAAGCAACTTATAAAGACATCTATAGCATTATAATCCTAATTATCTGAATAGTAATCTTGAATCTAACTACTTTCTTTTATTGTTTAAACCCTAAACCAAACTCTCTTGAAAAACTCACCATTGCTCACAACTGCAATTTACTTTTGAACCTTGATCAACCTAGCATAATCACTTAGGATTTTATCTTTTGTGTTCCTTAGTTCCTTGTGGATTCAATCCCTAAGTACCACAATTGAACCTCTTATTTGAGAGAGTAATTCACTCCTTAGGGTAATTTGAGTGATATCAAAAAACAATAGATAAAACTAATCATCAACATCGAACTCGCCATCTTCGTAGCGATCCCCGTTACACCCCTGCTCGCCACCCAACTCGTCTCCACCGACATGGACCTTAGAGAAGAAATCCTTAGCCAAATCCTCAAAAATCAAAGGATGATCCAACTTCCCAACCGAAAAATCCAATACCGCCGCCACGTCAAGGCCGAATATGCGATAACTCGTCAGAAGCGAGCAGATTGTTATTCATTATCCCCTTAATGAGTTCGATGTTAGCCATGACCTCCTTCAAATGAATTTCGCAATTCCCTGCAGCTTTCTTCTTCTCCCACTTCTCCTTCAAAGACATCAACACATCCAGATAGCCATTGGCTAAAGTCTTCTTAGAATCATAAGTCGCACGGAAAAGCTCACCCGTGTGGTTCATAGTCAGCGATTCAATTTGTATCTCCAGCGCGGAAACCTGCTCCAAAGCCAATTTCCTTTCATTTCTGACGACCCGGAGACGAGCCTCGAGAGAAACAGCTTGGTTTCCCAATTTCTTGGCCGCTGTCAATTGAGAAACACTGACACGCTCTCTGTCTTGATCCATCTTTAAACTGAGCTTCAGCTCCCAAACGACCTTTTTGACTTTGTAAAGCTCGTCAGCTCGAGGAATATCCCTCAGACGCTTTTCCAAGGTCGCCGCGAACTCGTTATTAGCCTCCATAGCCTAAAGGTGCATCAAGAATACGCATGATAAGAGGGTAAGCATCAAATATTAAAAGACTAAACCAACCGAACTTAGCGTGAGCAACCGCCATCCTTACAAAAGTGTCGCGTTTCGTCATATTCCGCAATGAAGGAAGAGGACACCCGCCGACTTGAAATGCCTAACCCAATGGGAAACACTGTCGGGATCATCCGTGATCAGACAATCCTTGGCATGGGAAAATGTCCAGTGAAACGGTTTTGCGACCGCACCTTCACTCGCAGGACCGGATCGAGCACCGTTCCTTGAAATCTTTGCTTTCTTCAGAGGACGATCACACCCCTTTGAACTATTCAGACTACCAGAACTTAAAAGAGTCTTTCTCTTTGGTTCCTCCGGGTCTTTGGCTCCGGACCAAGCCACTACACGAGGGAGACAAAGCTCTTCGCGAATGACTTCGGTGAGCGCTTTGCTATTGTCACCAGAACGAATCCGTCCCGCTCTGTTGTTCTGATTACGGATTTGTTCAGATTCACGGGAACTCATTTTCCTCGATGTCATGATTGATGATAGGAAGAGAAAAAATTTCAGAAATATAAAGATTGAGGAAACAAAATTGTAATTTATAAAGGCAAAGTAAACTGAACAATTTCAACTGAAAAGAATAAAATCGCGAAAATTCAGAGAAGAAAAAAAAAGATACCATAAATCAGTGGTTATCGACAAAGCATTCGGGAAACAAAATAAAAACAACATGAGATATCCGATTGAAAAAAAGATAAAAGCTAAGAATCAGTCCCGTCCTCGAAAGAAGATTCCAAAACCACCAACCTTGAAGACAAAGGATCTTTCTCGCAAATCTTGATCGCGGTATGGAATCCCTTGGATAACATGGCATCCTACGCGCAGTGACATAAGGAAAGTCCTCGAACTTTGATTGTTCGTCTTCAACAAGCACAAGTGGCGCAGCTCCTCTAAACTAAATCGCAAACCTTCTTCGCTAGATCTAACCACGAGGGCCAAGAAGTGCCTCAAGAAGTTTGGAAACATCTGGGTGAGAGATATACCCAATTTGGCCACGATTTTGAGGATTGGTCCCGGAATCAGGAAGAAAAGACTGCAAGATTCAAAGAATCCGTCGCAAACGGATTTGAGGGTCTCAAGGGGGTGGCTAGCTCGAGCTTGATGCATTGATCGACGCCAAGTGTCGTATACAAAGCCCCAGGATGATAAGTAGTGGTTGTTGGAAGAGGAAAAGAAAATTATGTATGAGAGAAAGATTTAGGTGAAGAAGAAGAACCTCAAGTATTTAAGGAAATCCGCCGACTTCAAAACGGCTCTATCATTAGAAACGATAAGATAAATGATTAGGTTTCATCTCGAATGCTGCGCAAGTAGCCGTTAAGAATAGAAACCGCATGCTAACGGTTCATAGATATGAAGGTGACACGTGTCATACCTCTTCCGTTGAAGAAACCGAACCATCTCTCTTCAACTGAGACCAAATGGGCCATCTTTACTTAAAACAAAAGGAAAAGACTGGGGGACAAATGTTGGACCCAATTTCAGTATCTAATTAAGTAGGCCCAAGTCCAGAAAAGCTCATCACGAGCTCGACGCTGATCAAACATGACGAAGTCAAAATAATATCCCGAAGATCGCGGAGACCGTTGGGAGAGAAGAAGACTATTAAAAGGAGCTAAAACGGAGTACAAGAGACACAGAAAACCCTAGAGCAAATCAATATTCACATCAACCTCACATCATAGACTTCTAGTTTGCATATAGTTTCTATCTTTCATTGTCGTTCTTGATATTGTTTACCACTTTGTACCAAATTCCATATTCAATAAAGTCCATTTTTGTCAACCGAATTTTGATTGTATCTTTGTATTTTAAGAGCATCGTTGCCCACATCATTTGTCTTCCCCAAATTAAACTCTTAATCACCACAAAATACTTAGTTTGGATTTTAGGATCTGCAATGCGCGAGCTGAGGATTTGAGCAACAGGATTGCTACTTTCAGACAGGAGCTTGCAGAGTCTTTCATGAGCTCCTGGACAAGATTCAAATCCTACCAGCAGACTGTCCACACCATGGATTTATTGAAGTGCCCGAGATACAGCTAGTGAAGGTAACTTTATCATCAGAAGTCCAGAAGAAGCTACCAAGCTTATTGAGAACCTGTCTTCCAACTACAACACCAAGAACACTGGCTATGAGAGGAACAAATAGGCCCAACACTCAGCAGGGATAAGATTGATGATTTAAGGAAAGGCTGGATGATGTTCATAAACTACTGAAGAAGCAAGTTTGTTTTGTGAAGAAAGCCAGAGATGCTGAAAGTAAGAAAAATGATTTGAATTATATTGGTTGAAACGGTTTCCAAAGATCTGGTAATCAAGGCTACATAAGAAACTCCTATGACAATAGTCAAAACGATAACTACAAACATCATTCACAGCAAAAGTGGCCCTACAAAAACAAAAGAACTTATGGATCTTCTTGCTACCATAGAGAAAGCTAGAAGAAATGGTTAACAGAGTACTTGAGGGGTAGTAGCAGATGATTGTAGACTTCAATGGAAAGATAGAAGCTCTGTATTTCATCCTGAACACCAAGTTTGAAAACCTCAACACCCATGTGAAGAAGTTGAAGGATAAGTAGTCCATACAAGTGAGGCCATTAGGAAGCATGAGGCAATTATTAAACAGAATGAAAAAGCTGGACAAAAGCACCACGTCAATGTACTGGTTGATGATGATTTTTTTGGGTTTAAGGTAAGAGAGAAAGGATTCAAGAAGGTGATTTCCATGTAGAAAATCCTATGTCTTTCGGCAGTTCTCACTAGTGTCGACGACATCCAGTGCTCATCATTGATAAAAAAACCTGCTGAGTCGGTGACTTCGTGTGAATCTTCCAACATCAATCGACACCAGTATCAAGGCATCAATCGACGGAACCCTGAAGCCGGACCTATTTGCTTGCCGATTATTGATTGAAGCTTGTTTGTCAGACTTCCGACTACAGACAAGACTTCAGACACTTAAGAACCCATGATGGTTGACAAGGAAAAGACAAAACATTCAAGAAAGAAGCAGACGATTCCCAAACATCTTAGCAGAGAAGCAAATGAAAAAGAGCTAGATTTGCCAAAAGAGTTTTTAAAAATCCATTAGATACTCCATTTGATGAAGCTTATTATACTCATATATTGTTTATGTTCTTCAGGGAATCAAAGGAGACAGATGAGGACATCGAGAGAATGTTCAACAACCTCAGAGAGAAACTCAATGAGAGAATCAATCTCAAAAATAAAGTGATCCTAGGAAGTTACCAATTCCATGTTTGATAAAGGGGCACGGATATGTCAATCCCCTCTGTGATATTGGATCATCAGTGAGCATACCATTAGCCTCTATATTATAATAATCCTGATTACCTGAATAGAAACCCTAAGTCTAGCGACATTCCTTCCATCAAACAACTCATTAAATCCAAACGAGCAACTGCCTTGCTGACAACTGCAATTTACTACCAGGATTCCCAGCAACTCAAGCCTTCTTGCGCAGTTTCTTTAATGATGCTTGTTGGACCCAATTTAATTATCTAATTAAGTAGGCCCAATCCAAGGAAAGCTCATAACGAGCTCGACACTGATCGAACAGGACGAAGTCAAAATAATATCCCGAAGATCGCGGAGACGGTTGGGAGAGAACAATACTATAAAAAGGAGCTAAAACGGAGCACAAGAGAAACATAAAAACCCTAGAGAAAATCACTATTGACATCGACCTCACATCATAGACTTCTAGTTCGCATATAGTTTCTATCTTTCATTGTTGTTCTCGATCTTGTTTACCACTTTGTCAACCGAATTCCGATTGTATCGTTGTGTTTAAAGAGCATCGTTGCCCACATCATTTATCTTCCCCAGATTAAACTCTTGATCACTACAAAATACTTAGTGTGGATTTTAGGATCTACATTTTGGCGCCGACTATGGGGAAGATAAACGAAAAATGCCCTTGGTAAGACCGATTTAAGATTGCTATGCACGATTATTGATCCAAACACAATCAACCTCTAAAACGCCCAATCGAGATCGACTGACGTCGATCCCACTGGAACCGCCCTAGGAACCGATCTGGCTTCCCTCGATCAAACGAACGTCAGCAAAGCAACGGACGAAACCCAAAATCAACAAACTCCATCAACTGGAATTTCTATCGCTGATAGGAGTACGGTCTCAAATCGAAACCTTCCCACCAATCGAATCAGATCTTGACTTTGGAATCGTACGACGGACAGAATGACACTCGAAGATCCCACCCAAACAAGAAGATCGAGATCTCCAACCCACTTGACCCGAACTCGGGTAAAAGTTGGGGAACTCAGGGGAATGGTTTCAAAGCTCATCAATAAATCTTCTGACCAAGAGATTGCTTACCAAACCATCGCCAACCGCCTGGAACAAACTGAGAGGGAACTCGCTATACCGAGCAAATCCCAAGGAAAGAGTCCGACAACACTCAGATCCAATCCCTGCGAACACCACTCCCTCATAACCACGGAGACTTCGCCTCCCCCGAGTTGGCCAGCACCCGATCGGGATGCTACGTGGGGGATGCTAAGTGCTATCGAAGTCTGGATTATAACGGTCAGGGTGAGGTCAAAAATGAAATGCATCGCCTCAGAACTACCCCGATCCGAACTCGAAACAGACCAGCTGAAGCATCTCCACCGAAACATCGAGC
This sequence comes from Eruca vesicaria subsp. sativa, assembly GCA_932364175.1. Taxonomy (NCBI): domain Eukaryota; kingdom Viridiplantae; phylum Streptophyta; class Magnoliopsida; order Brassicales; family Brassicaceae; genus Eruca; species Eruca vesicaria. The sequence continues at coordinate 61,538 of CAKOAT010083710.1, forward strand.
TCAAGATGAACGATTATTCTTCGGAGGTGACATATCTCAGTGAACAGGACCCACAGCACCGCAAGATCCGATCTTGGCATAAGATACTTTTAGATCATTCCACAAAAATCCACAAGGAGAAGATCAAAGATCTCCGAGTCAAGAAGGAGCATCTGGAAGCTAGATCGTAAAGAACGACGCTGAAATCAAAAGGATACATGCCATCGTACATATGGCAACACGTTCGGCCTCCGATATCGATCAAGTTATCGAAGATACTCGCCGAACTCGATTCACAAACCAAAAAACCAGTGTCAGGCTACATGACGTCAGTAAGAATAAATTCCCTGAATATTCAGGCAACTCCGACCCGAAAGCACATGTGTGAGCCTTCCGTTTGGCCATGTCAAGAGAACACCTCAACGACAAAGAAAGGGAAACATGTGACTGCCGTTTCTTCGCCAAAAATCTCACAGGTCCCGCCTTAGAATGGTTTGCCATGCTCGAGGGAAACTTGATCGACGACTTCACCCAACTCCTATTAGTGTTCTTGAAACAATATTCAGTGTTTATAGAAACACGAGCCACCAAAGCCAACCTGTGGAACCTCAAGAAAGCACCTTTCAAACCGCTGAGAGCTTACATAAATAAGTTCAAGGAGCTCAAATCCAAAATATCGAGCCTAAACGAGGTAGTCGCATTAGCAGCTCTGAAAAACAGCAGTTGGTTCTCTTCCAAGTTCAGGGAAGAAATCACGGTCTGAGCTCCCACCTCAATAGATGATGTGTTGTATCGTGCATCCTACTTCGCAACTCTCGAAGAAGAAATAGCCACCTTGAAAGAGCAATACCACGCCAACAAGAACATAATAACTAAAAAGCCGAATACCCCGAAGGAAGAGGCTATTAAATGACAACACTCCTACGCAATACTCATCGTCACAGAATAAACAATCGACATATGACCCAAGAAAGTATTGTGCATTCCACAACGAAATGGAGACTCAACCAAAGAATGTCGCGCAGCACTCCGCAACAAGGAAGAAAACAAAGAGAACAGCGAGAACGCGGAAGAAAAAGAAACTCCTACGACCCCAGAAACCAAAGGTAAAGGCAAACGAAACAGGGAAGTCAAACCTGAGTCACCAGAGGCTCCGCCTCCAGCCCCAAAGAAAAGAGTCGATATGATCCTATGGGGATCCAAACGTAAAAAGACACCAAATCAAACCGCATAACGAATAAATATCGACATCACAATGACGATACAAGGCCCGAAACAACTCGATAGTACTTGTTCTCCTACTCTCAACCGAACAACCAGATACCACTACGAGCTGAAGAAGAACAACCATTTCGACAGGATTCAGCAGCTGCTGGTGAAGCCGATACATAAGAAAAAGCACATCCCACGTGTACTCAAAATCAACCTGTTCGTGGGGCAAGGACACCACCAGCCGACTCTAACCAAAAAATGGCATTTCCCAGTACACCATCAGAAAAAAGGAAAAAGAATCGACTTCATTTATGGATGATCAAAATTCTGCAACTCAGTCAACTCCATCAAAGCGCACCAACGAAGAGAAGAAAGTAGCATCGGCATACGAGAACCTTTGCCAGGCCTCGTTCACGAAATCACCTTCGACAAAAACGAAACCCCCGATCTCGACAAACCGCACGATGACGCACTCGTTATACGACTCGACATTGGAGGGTGCGAGTTATCCAGAATCATGATAGATACCGAAAGCTTGGCAGACGTACTCTTTTTTTACGAATTCCTAAGGATGGGATTCACCAAAACAGTCCTCAAACAAGAAAGAACCCCACTAATCGGTTATGCAAGAGAAACCACACATTCCCTCGGATCTATCCAGCTCGCTGTGACTGCAGGAGATGTAAGAAAAATCGTCGAATTTATCGTCATAGATCGACCAGCCCCATTTAATGCTATCCAAACCATAATAGGAAGCCAGAAGAACTCCAGAACCTGTTATCTCTCGAGCTTTAAAGTCATCGAGCCAAATCTGTAGGACCAGCCAAGAAGCCTCAAGAAAAAAAAGCATCGTACTCACATACACAAGCAAATAGAAAAATACGACCCTAATTACTAGGGAAACAATCAAATTACGTTTAGACTTGATCCCTCGGCGAGGGTACGTAGGCAGCTCACGACCTGAGTTTAGTCACTCATCACAAACCAATTTCTCGCAAGGAGATCAAATCCGGATCAGGAAATAACCTATCCGCACTGATACATCTTTTTATGTTACGTACAAATGAAAAGTTGTATACGAAAAACCATTTCTGATAATAAACTAACATAAATTCTCACTTCTACAATTTTATTTAACTGCATGAAGAGACCCTAGCAAGTCTATGGAAACAGTTAGGATCCCGCTAATAAATACATCGCTTCATAATAGTAAAATCATTACTCAAACATAACTTATCGACGCGATATTTCTCGAAGTCGGTCTACGACCAAGAAAAAAAAAAAAAAAAAAGGGTCGCACGCTTATAGTAAACTGAAATCAAACAAACTCCTATTATTCACTAGTATTTATTACGATCACCAAAAGAAACAACAAAAGAAAAAAAATAGATAAAACTAATCATCGACATTGAACTCGCCATCTTTGTAGCGGTCCCCATTACGCCCCTGCTCACCACCAGAATTGTCTCCACCGGCAGGGACCTTAGAGAATAAATCCTCAGCAAATCCTCCGAAATCAAAGGAAGATCCAACTTCCCAACCAAAAAATCCGATACCACCGCTACGTCAAGCTCAGCATCAAGTTTTACCTCCTTAGCTCGAATATGCGATAACTCGTCAGAAGAGAGCAGATTGTTATTTATTATCTCCTTAATGAGTTCGATGTTAGCCATGACCTCCTTCAAACGAATTTCGCAATCCGCTGCAGCTTTCTTCTTCTCCCACTTCTCCTTCAAAGACATCAACACATCCAGATAGCCGTCGGCTAAAATCTTCTTAGCATCATAAGTCGCACGGAAAAGCTCATTCATGTGGTTCATTCTGAGCGGTTCAATCTGCATCTCCAGCGCGGAAACCTGCTCTAAAGCCGATTTTCGTTCATTTCTGACGACCCGGAGACGAGCCTCGAGAGAAACAGCTTGGTTTCCCTCAGACGCTTTTCCAAGGTCACCGCGAACTCGTTATTAGCGTCCATAGCCTACAGGTGCATCAAGAATACGCATGATAAGAGGGTAAGCATCAAATATTAAAAGACTAGTCCAACCGAACTTAACGTGAGCAACCGCCATCCTTACATAGGTGTCGCGATCCGTCATATTCTGCAATGAAGGAAGAGAACACCCGCCGACTTGAAATGCCTAACCAAATGGGCAACACTGTCGGGATCATCCGTGATCGAACAATCTTTGGCATGGGAAAATTACTAATGAAACGGCTTTGCGACCGCACCTTCACTCGCAGGACCGGATTGAGCACCATTCCTTGAAATCTTGGCTTTCTTCGGAGGACGATCACGGCCCTCTGAACTATTCAGACTACAAGAACTCAAAAGAGTCTTTTTCTTTGGTTCTTCCGGGTCTTTGGCTTCGGACTGAGCAACTACACGAGGGAGACGGAGCTCTTCGCAAAGGACTTCGGTGAGCGCTTCGGTCACGTCGCCAATACGATTCCGTCTTGCTCCGTTGTTCCGATTACGGTTTCGTTCAGAATCACGGGAGCCCGTTTTCCTTGATGTCATGATTGATGATAGGAAGAGAAAAAAATTCAGAAATATAAAGATCGAGGAAACAAAATCAACATTTATAAAGGCAAAGTAAACCAAACAATATCAAGTGAAAAGAATAAAATCTCGAAAATTCAGAGAAAAAAAAAGATACCATAAATCAGTGGTTATCAAAAAAGCATTCGGGAAACAAAATAAAAACAACATGAGATATACGATTAAAAAAAGATAAAATCTAAGAACCAGTCCCGTCCTCGAAAGAAGATTTCCCAACCACCGAATCACTAGAAACCTCGGGAAGATCCAAATCCCAAACAGTCCAATCTGCAAAAGCAGCCAGCTCGAAGAGACCTTCACACTCCTTCTCCATCTCCCTAAGACGAGCCAACTCATTCTCGATAACCAATCCACCATCCTTGATCTCGTTGAGCAGATCGATGTTTGCAATTATCTCCCGCAACTGGATCTCTGCATAGGTTTCCTTTCGCTTGTCCGACCATTTCTTCTCCCAAGGGACATGACCTCCTTGTAACGGTCAGCGATCGTGAAACGCAGAGCGCGAGATTCGCAACGGATATCTCGCTCCCTCTTCGCAAGAAATTCTGCAACCATAGTCTTTTGAGTGGCGACCTCGGTCTCAAACACCATCCTCTCTACACGAGCCATTTCTTCCTCTTGTCCGACCATTTCTTCTCCACAAGGGACATGACCTCTTTGTAACGGTCAGCGATCTCGAAACGCATAGCGCGAGATTTGCAATGGATGTCTCACTCCCTCTCCGCAAGTAATTATGCAACATAGTCTTTTGAATGGCGACCTCGGTCTCAAACACCATCCTCTCTTCACGAACCTTCTACCATTCATCCCTTAGGAACGTAGCTTCCCCTGTCTTCTTCTTGAGGTCTTCCTTAACCTTCCAAACCGATTCACTGAGATTCTTCACTTCAGCTTGTGACTTTACTAACTCTCCCTTGCCGTGGCCCTCGAACATTGCGACAAACTCATCAACATCGACCATAACCGTTGAAGTTTTGAGAGTATCAGAACAAGACTTTTTTACTAAAAAGATAGCAGGAAATAACATAATCTAACTTAGAATTGGCATCCGCGATCTTAGCATACGCCTCCCTCTCCTTGAGAGAAGCGGAAGGAAAAATAGACGGACTCGGAGCTGTCGTATCTCGACCTCGAAGGGAAGAAATACCTCGCGACGTCGGGGACACAATCCGTGACAATCCGCCGGCGCTAGTGATCATTGGAAGCAGAGTCCACCTCTGAACCGGGACTGAGAGAGATGGGCGATCCCCCTGTTCCAGAAGTCCCCCCAACCTCAGAAACCAAGATTGGGAGCAAAGGAGATTCCTCGAGACCTCTACTCCCCGCAACAGATCTGCGGTGCCTGAACGATGATCTCCTGACAGTTTTCTATCTGATCTGGCGGAAGGAGGAGGACCACTAGAAGGTCCCGTGATGTCCTTGAGCTTGAACGAGCTACCAGTAATAGTCGGTGCTTGATCGATTCCTTCCGGTAGCAAAAAAGCAGCGCGGAGTCGTTCGCGATCAGAAGATGACCAGTCTGGGCGATCTCGTGGCAACATCTTTGACAGACCTCGGCGCTCGTCTGATATCGTAGAGCTCCCGGAATGCATTGAAGACGCATAAAAATATTTCATAAGTCAGACATCAAAGATATTAATGGAGCCAAAGAATAAGAAGTAACCTATATCACCGGACCAAAGAAGGTGATTCTTGCGAAGTCAAAGTCACCCACTGACAAGTGATCGACCTTGAAGACAAAGGATATTTCTCGCCAATCTTGATCGCGATATGGAATCCCTTGGATAACATGGCTTCCTAAGCGCAGCGACATAAGGAAAGTCCTCGGACTCTGATTGTTCGTCTTCTTATTTTCCCCCTAATCAAACGGGGCCTCCATATAAAAAGCGTTTGCTATCCATTTTATTTTCCTTACGATAGTTTTTGCGAAAACAAGTTTTTACTTTCTGATTTAAGATTTTGTAAGGGCGACAGCTTCACCCTTCTCATCGAGAAGAACAACCTGATTACTAGTTTCTTTCTTCCTAATCATATCATGGGTATTTCAGTTTCAGTTTCTGTTATTTCTTGCATCATGATTGAGAAGTCGACTGTTGATTTAGGGTGATTGACTGCATATGGCAACTGAAGCATAAATAGGTTAATGTTCAATAAATCTTCATTCATTCTTTGTTTAATGCTTTGGCTAATCTGATCACCTAGCAATCCATCCTAAGTTAACCTGTTCATCAAAAGTGTCATAACTCGTTAGATCTTGTATGAATGAGCATTGTGAACATATCGAACTCGTACAATAAGGTTCACCATCAGATCTCAAACCAAGCGGTATCGTAGGAGCTGAGTCTAATCGGTGAAAGGAAAAGCTACATGACAGTGTGTTGTTCTAACCAGTGATCCGAGTTCTAGATAGTCTTGAATCGAACCTGAATAGTTGCTTGGTTGCGGTTGTTCGCACTCGTTATTCACTCTAGATTAACTCCTTTTGATTGAATCCAACATCTAAGTTTCTTACTTGTTTCCTACGTCATTCTTCATTAAAAACCTATTATTTTTCTGAGCTCAACAGTGAACTCACAAAGTAGAGTGTAAACTGGTCCTCTGGATTGAATCTCAATTATTACAATTACAACTGTTAAAACTTGACAGTAGAACATGATTCATTTTTAGTGTATCACTTGCCACCCATCAGAGGTATTGAGCACCAAATTGACTTCGTACTGCGAGCATCACTCCCAACTTCCTAGCATACATGACCAATCGTGTTGAGACTAAGGAGCGCCAGAAACAAGTCAATGATCTCTTGGAGAAGGGCCACATCAGGAAGTGTATGAGTCCTTGCGCTGTACCTGTCTTACTGGTACCCAAGAAGGATGGAATCCGGTGCATGTGTGTGGATTACAAAACCTCAAAAACATCGCAGTTAAGTACAAGTGTCTTTTCTAAAATTAGATGACTTACATGGTTCAAGTGTCTTTTCTAAAATTAATTTAAAGAGTGATTACCACCAGATTAGAATAAAAGAAGGAGATGAGTGGAAAACTTCCTTTAAGACAAAGTTAAGATTGTATGAATGGCTTGTCATGTCATTTGGTCTTACTAATGCACCTAACACTTTCGAAACGCTAATGAATCACGTCTTGAGAGCTCTCTAAGGTCGATTTGTGGTTGTGTACTTTGATGATATACTGACCTATAGCAAGACCATGAAAGAACATGTTGAGCATTTTAAGACAAGTTCAAGATGTGGTTAGGAAAGAGAACATGTATACTAACTATAAGAAATGCTCTTTTGGAATAGATAACCTTGCCTTTTTAGGTTTTTCTGTGACATCACAGGGCATACTGTTGATGACAAGAAGGTGAAGGCTATAAAGGAGTGGCCGACCCCTAAGACCATTGGAGAAGTCAAAAGTTTTCATAGAATTGCAGGCTTCTATAGGAGGTTTGTGAAAGATGTGGGAACCGAAATTCACACATGTCGATTTTCGTTAAATAAGGAAACTTATGAAAACCCTAATTTTCCAGAGGAACCGGATCACTGCAAAAGCCAATGACTAGTAACCAAATAAGTGCAGAAAAATATTAAAAACGTAATAAAACGAATTTAAAGAAAAAGTAGATCTTATTTCGATTTCGCGTAAGAGTGTTGCTATCATTACAAGGGTTTACAAAGGCTTTGGCCACAGGGCCGTCACCGAGTTATCAACATAAAAACCTTAAACCTAATCGATTCACAGCTCGATAACAAAATACGAAAAAAGATAAGAAAAAGGATTTGAATGATTTCGGGCTGAACCTTATGAAAGGCTGCCTACGTACCCCTTTTGGGGATCAAGTCGAACGTAGGTCAGTTGATTGAGCTGCACAAGAGATCGAACTGCCTGGGCGAGTTTGTCTAGTGATTGAGCGCCAGTCATAGAAACCGAACTTGTCGAGAAAAAGCCTAAGTTTCTAAGTGCGGAAAATTCTAAGTCTAGAAAAGTTGTGAAAGTCTCAGATGAGAGCTCTGGATTTCATCCCTTTGCTTCTTCCCTATGCCTCTTGCTTATATACTCCTTTCCTAGGCGGTTTAGTCTTTCCGTTTCGCCCAGATTCGAGTTTAATGAGAATCTTCCATTTATCTCGATCTTTCCTTTTTCCCGCGGAAATCTTCTATTTATCCACAAACTTGACTTTTATCTTCAAGTTTGACATTTATCTTCTTTCTGCGAGTAAATCGCCAAAACATCGTCGTATCTTCGGGTTGGACTTCGTTTAAATTCGCAAGTGGCTTTTATCGCGTTTTATGACTTTCCGAGCCGTTTTGCGATAAATCCGTTTTACGACTTTAGATGAGATCGTTTCCTGATACGATGCCGCTTTTAGATAAGTTTCTCGAGTTAATCGTAAAGCTAAGCAATGTTCGGTGTTTCGATTAATCGTTACAATTTTCTACTATTTACTCGGGGTTTTATTAAAATCGCGTTTTGTACGATTTTTACGAAAAATCTTGAATAAATCGTATAATTTAGGCGATATTT
>CAKOAT010083710.1:69908-102351 GCA_932364175.1 Eruca vesicaria subsp. sativa
CGTTGCCGTTTTATACGATTTCCTCGAGTTCTTTTCGAGAAAACAAAGTTTTACGGTTTTTATCGTAAAACTCGAACGATAGGACGGATCGAGACGAAACGGGAGACATTTCGACCGTGATTCGGAATACGATCGTGTCGAAGGACGTATGCCTTGAATCAAGGATGTGGGAGATCGAGGCTCGGGATGGTCGGCTCGAAGTACGGTGAGTTAGTTCAGCTTGGCTAGGTCGCCATAAGGCGAACTAGGCGAACAGAACCAGTGGGGCAAAGTCAGCACCTCTTAGTTCGCCCAATGGCGATCTAGCCGGGACGGGACTAGTTCGCCAACCGGCGAACTAAGGCGAGCTGGCTTAGTTCGCCGGTGGGCGAACTAGTCAAGATGGGACTAGTTCACGTTTTACGGCGGTTTCGGTTTTTCGCGGTTTTGTAAAACGATCTTCGAGTTTTATAAAACGATTCTCGAGTTTTATAAAATGATTCTCGATTTTATAAAACGATCTTCGCTTTTTATAAAACGATTCTTCGAGTTTTATAAAACTATTCTCGAGTTTTATAAAACGATCTTCGAGTTTTATAAAACGGCTTCTCGAGTTTTATAAAACGATCTTCGAGTTTTATAAAATGGCTTCTCTAGTTTTATAAAACGATCTTCGAGTTTTAGAAAACGGCTTCTCGAGTTTTATAAAACGATCTTCGAGTTTTATAAAACGATCTTCGAGTTTTATAAAACGGCTTCACGAGTTTTATAAAACGATCCTCGAGTTTTATAAAACGATCTTCGAATTTTATAAAACGGCTTCTCGAGTTTTATAAAATGATCCTCTAGTTTTATAAAACGATTCTCGAGTTTTATAAAACAATTCTTCGAGTTTTATAAAACGATTCTCGAGTTTTATAAAACGATTCTTGAGTTTTATAAAACGATTCTTTGAGTTTTATAAAACGATTCTCGAGATTTATAAAACGATCCTCGAGTTTTATAAAATGATTCTCGAGTTTTATAAAATGATCCTCGGGTTTTATAAAACGATTCTCGAGTCTTATAAAACGGTCCTCGAGTTTTATAAAACGATCCTCGAGTTTTATAAAACGATTCTTCGGGTTTTACAAAACGATTCCTTTTATATTTCTGTGGGGAGTTTCGGCCGTTGATTCTGTCGTACCGATTTTGACCCCAACAGTTAGCCCCCCAGCTCGTAAGAATCTTGAGCCTTTAGCGTAAGGTTCTTGCGAGTGGTTAACCAGTTTTAGTTAAGTTAGGCGGAATTAATGATCGGAAAGGTCCGTTGAAAGTGATCTTTCCACTCTCCAGGGAACGGAAAGCGTTTAAGATTAGGGCTGTGCCTTGTGAAGGCTGCCTACGTACCCTTTTGAGGGGATCAAGCCTTTCGTAGTTCGTTTCGGAGTTAAGGTTCGTATGACCGTTTTCTAGCAAGACCTTTGCGGTCTAGTTATATGTTGTGTAGGAATTATCGAGCATATTGATGTCGATGGCATCTGGACCTTTGTCGGCCTTGAGACTAGCCTGGTAGGCCGTTTGGTCTGGCCGAGCGTGGCCGTTATAGTTTTCGGACTGGCCGTGTGTGGCTCTGAGTCCCTGCCACTTTTGCGGCTTTATTAAAAATCAGTTTGCATTTTTAAGAGCGTGTTTTTATTCGTATGAATGTAGCAAGAAGAATATGAGTTGATCTTGAGGGAGGTCCGCGAGTTTTCGTCTCGCATTCCTTTTTCCCTTAGTGTATCGCCTTGTTCGTTTACTCGTTTTAGGATGTTTAGTAAATCGAGTGAGCGTTCAGATATAGACGAAGAGACATGCATTTAAGATCTCGATTCATGCCTTGAGACGTTAGCGACCAGTGTGCTGGGTTTAGGGCAAGACCTAGGTTTACTTTCGGATTGAGGCTATGCGATGACTAGTCGGCTTTCGTTTTGCCTGTTGCGATTTTAGCCTGATTCCATACCGATTTAGAATCCGCGATAGGTTCTCGGCTTATACGATTCGTCTGGTTGGAACCGAGCATCTCACCTGGAACAATTTCTAAGTTGCCCGGAAGTGCTGACCAAAAGTTTGGATTTCTTTTATAGCGCTATTACCCTTGTGTCGGGTGTTCGAGAGCTATCTCTGCGAGATAACTTAAGTTTTTTTAGAACTGTTGCGTGTTTGTTGTGATCAGCAACAAACTATTTTTAGATGTTTACGTAGTTTGGGCCTTCGCGAAGGATATGTATGTTAAGAAGTTTTGCGTAATTTTATAGTCGTGGACGGACTGTTACGTCTTCCAAGAAAATGACTTTATCGAGGAAGGTATTTTTGTCAAAAAACTATTCTCCGGGCGTCTGCGACGTCTCGCAGTGCCGAAAATTGGTTTTTATTTTATATGCCGCATTTCGTGTTCGGAACGTTTGCGGGCTCGACGATGTTTCGTGGTGTTGCGAGGGTTTTGTCTTAACCCTGCTTTGCAAGAACACTCTGTTTCGTTTGCGGATATTCGCAATTAAAACTTACATTCTTGTTTGGATGTTAGGTAGTTTTATTATTTATGCTAGAGAATTAGGACCGAGAGGTCGGGTAAGTTATTTCCCCGAAACGAAGCGTTTTTTGTTACGGTGCGTTTTGAAGTGTTGACCTTCCGAGATTCGTACGGCTTTAGGAGCTCTGGTGCGAGTGTTTTCTTATACGTCGGATTTTGTAGGCAACTTGCTTCGGGACTAGAGTGAATCGCGAGAATACAGAACTTTGCCGATTTTCGACAAGTTTGCATTATCCGTTGAATGTATTGGCTTGGCGTGAAGGTTGTGTTCAGTCGCACAGCCAAGGTCGTATTTGGTAGAGGATTAGGCCACGACACTTTCGTGCTATCGAAAAGGTCGAGTCGGTTTGTAAACTTGGCATTGAAGTGAAGCGCGATCGGACAATAGCCAAGTAGCCTTTGTCGAGCTTGATATGCCAAGTATGCCCGTGGTTATTGAAAACGTTTTTCCGTTGTAGGTTTGATTTATACAATAAAAGTTTCGTATAATCTTTCCTTTGTTTGTATGGAAGTTGTTTCTTTTTTACTCGAGGGAGACAGATCCTAAGAAGCTTGATGCAGAGCCCGTGCGGAATAGTTTGCGGGGCGGTCTCATTCTCGGATGTAAACGGGAGGAATAAGAGCGGATGTTCGTGAACCGATGGGCTAAAGAGTGAGATCTTTTAGATCGTGTCGCGAGGAGGCAAAGTTTAGATTGGCCGCCCAGTGCCGGATCGTATAGCTTGGTTTTCGCTATAAGGAAAGTACTTTTCGCAAAACCTGTTACGTTTATTTTGAAAGTTACTTCGTTATGACATGATCCTGACTATACGAAGGATTTCTCGCGCAAACAACGGGCGATGAATTTAGTAAATCGGCACGACGCATTGGGTTAACAATGTTTCCGCTAAGTTTTTGATTCTTCGGTGATGGTTTTTTCGGAGTCACTCGCGGAGTTTTACCAAAAGTTATTTCACCGAGATCTAGTCGCAAAATGTTTTAGTGGGTTTCTCGTGCGGAATGAATCACATGACCAGCAATAGGATCAGTCAGCGAGAAGGGAGGACGTGTTCTCTATTGCTGCTTTGTGTTCTCGATTTTTATTTTGCCACAAATGTTCTTGATATTATTCCGTGACTCACTTGATTCGACGGAAAATGATAGAAATGTTTTGACGCCTAAAGATTTCTCGTATAATTTTTCGATTCTTATACGAAACTTGTTTTATCAAGTTCGAGAAGATCTTTATGACTTCGGCAAATCATCGAGTTTCACTCTGAAGTTTCGCAGAGATTTTCTAACCGCATGATTGCGACGGGAGGTGCTATACAGTCCTCGAGATTATTTCTCAGACGGTTTGGATCAGTCTTTAGCGCTTAGATGGTTTTTAGATTGTCGTTTGCTGATGATTTCGACGAGGCGTCGCATCGTCCGAATATTTTCCGCTTATTTTTTGCGAGAGTTTGCTGTATAGAAAGCGTTCTCTTGATGCGAAGGAAAAATGTTCGACGAAAGAAGAAAGACGAGTTTCGTTTGAAGGATTGGGATGATCGACAATCCGGGTCTATTAAAGACCATGGTGGATCGGAGATGACTTGGAGTATGTCTGATTTACGAAAACTTCTAGGAGCGAGTCGGTTTTAAGACGACGTCAGCGTCTCTAGCTCCCTCTTTCTTTTAGGAAATGAGTATGTTTGAATGCGTGGCGATCGTTTCTCGGTTGTACGAGAGATTTGATCGGTTTGCGAGTTATGCCTGAATGGTTAGAAAACAACAAATCGAGATAGACAAAAATTGCTTACGACTTAGCATGCTAGACTATCCTATAAATTATAAGTTCTCTAGGTTTCACGGCAGTTTACAAGACGTTTTCGTTTCTTATCTACGAGAAATTAGAAGTCTAATAAAATTTTCAAATCGGACATACCTTAGTTTCATTGATGATTTGGGATCGTCTATTCTTCGTTCTTCGTCTTTTGACTTACCAGTCTTCGACGAATTACCGGCAATAGTATCGGAGCGGGGAGAAGACTTAACCGTCGGAGCTCATGTTCTTGTTTCTTCGTACTGCTGGTTTTATTTGGCCGACTAGGTGCGCTTCGTATATCGAAAAAATCAATCACATTTTTATGATTGGATGTTTTCGACTTAGCGTGGCAGCGTTTCGTAAAACCGGATTGGGTTTAGAGAGTTCAGATTTCTCGTATAGTCTAGGCAACTTTGGTGTTAAGTCAACCGTTGCCGTTTTAGACGATTGATTCATACTTATACGAAGAAACAAGTCTTTGCGGTTTTACCGTAAAATCCTGATGGAAATTCCGATTGAGACGAAACGAGAATCAGCGCGATCAAGAATCGAGAGAGAAACTCGAGGATTGGTTCAGCTCGCCGTGCGGCGATCTGGGTGGTAAGAACCCTTGGGGCGAAGTCGGCGTCTCTTGGGCGAGCTAGGCGCTTGGTTCAGCTCTATGTTCGGCGAGCTAAGACGCTTGGTTTAGCTCTATGTTCGGCGAGCTAAGACGCTTGGTTTAGCTCTACGTTCCGCGAGCTAAGACGCTTGGCGCGGGTGATCTCGATTCATCGAGTTGACTTGTTTTGGTCCTAGAATCTCAACGGAAAGTCCGATTGAGACGAAACGAAAAGCGTCTCGATCAAGATTCGAGGTGGAGATGTTTCGATCCGTCGAGCTTGTCCAACTTGCCTAATGGTGAGTTGGCGAGCACAGTCCCAATTCATCAAGCTATCTTGTTTTCGTTGTAAAACCTCAACGAAAACTTTGATTGAGACGAAACGAAAAGCAGTGCGATTATTGTTTAGAGTACGGTCCGGCTCACCATAGCTATGAGTAGGATTTTGCAGACCCTCGGGGAAAATTCAGTGCCTCTGGGACGAGGTGGAAAGCCGGTCAGCTCGCCAAGATGGCAAGCTAGGTTGCTTGGCCAACTCACCGTCTTTTCGGCTGGATAGTATTTCCCGATTCTGCGAGTAGCCTATGGTTCTTCCGCGAGTAACCTAGGGTTTTGTCGCGAATAACCTAGGGTTTTTCCGCGAGTAACCTAGGGCTTTCTCGCGAGTAACATAGGGCTTTCTCCGCGAACAGCCTAGGGTTTTCCACGAGTATCGTAGGATTTATTTCGCGAGTAAGTTACGGTTTGTTCTGCGGTTTCTGGGAGAGCAAGTTTTATTTTTCCGAGGGGTTCTCGAAAAACGTCTTTTGCTTAACGCGTGAGATTTGTCCAACTCGGAAATAAGAAAAATACTATGGGTTTGATAGATTTTATCGTTGCCCTTAGTGATCTGAGATAGAAATTGTGAGCTTGTTTTGTTGCTCTTCCCGTGGCGAAGAGTCGCGATTAGGTTTTCGATTTTGTTGAGTACTACAGCGTTTGCGTGAGCGTTGGCTGTAGGAGCAGTTGCTGCTGGAGTTGTTTTACCAGCATCTTTTTGCGAGTTGCGACTTTGTCTTTCATACATCCAGACATCGTTTTGGTCAAGCGTTTTGCGGCTATGAGTAAGAGTAATCCGACCCCCCCCCCCTCCTTCTAGCGCCAAACTGTGGGAACCGAAATTCACACTTGTCGATTTCCGTTAAATAAGGAAACTTAGGAAAACCCTAATTTTCCAGAGGAACCGGATCTCTCCGAAAGCCAACGACAAGTAACCATATAAATGCGGGAAAATACGAAAAACGTAATAAAACGAATTTAAAGAAAAAGTAGATCTTATTTCGATTTCGCGTAAGAGCGTTGCGATCATTACAAGGGTTTACAAAGGCTTTGGCCGCAGGGCGTCAGCGAGTTATCAACATAAAAACCTTAAATCTAATCGAGTCGCAGCTCGATAACAAAATACGGAAAAAGATAAGAAAAAGGATTTGAATGATTTCGGACTGAACCTTATGAAAGGCTGCCTACGTACCCCTTTTGGGGATCAAGTCGAACGTAGTTCAGTTGATTGAGCTGGACAAGAGATCGAACTGCCTGGGCGAGTTCGTCTAGTGATTGAGCGCCAGTCATAGAAACCGAAGTTGTCGAGAAAAAGCCTAAGTTTCTAAGTGCGGAAAATTCTAAGTCTAGAATAGTTGTGAAAGTCTCAGATGAGAGCTCTGGATTTCGTCCCTTTGCTTCTGCCCTATGCCTCTTGCTTATATACTCCCTTCCTAGGCAGTTTAGTCTTTCCGTTTTGCCCAGATTCGAGTTTAATGAGAATCTTCCATTTATCTCGATCTTTCCTTTTTTCCCGCGGAAATCTTCTATTTATCCTCAAACTTGCCTTTTATCTTCAAGTTTGACATTTATCTTCTTTCTACGAGTAAATCGCCAAAACGTCGTCGTATCTTCGGGTTGGACTTCGTTTAAAGTCGCGAGTGGCTTTTATCGCGTTTTATGACTTTCCGAGCCGTTTTACGAAAAATCCGTTTTAAGACTTTAGACGAGATCGTATCCTGATACGATGCCGTTTTTAGATAAGTTTCTCGAGTTAATCGTAAAGCTAAGCAATGTTCTATGTTTCGATTAATCGTTACTGTTTTCTACGATTTACTCGGGGTTTTATTAAAATCGCGTTTCGTGCGATTTTTACGAAAAATTTCGAATAAATCGTATAGTTTAGGCGATATTTGGTGTTTCGTTTAACCGTTGCCGTTTTATACGATTTCCTCGAGTTCTTTTCGAGAAAACAAAGTTTTACAGTTTTTATCGTAAAACTCGAACGATAGGACAGATCGAGACGAAACGGGTGACATTTCGAACGTTATTCGGAATACGATCGTGTCGAAGAACGTATGCCTTGAATCAAGGATGTGGGAGATCGAGGCTCGGGATGGTCGGCTCGACGTCCGATGAGCTAGTTCAGCTTGGCTAGGTCGCCATATGGTGAACTAGGCGAAAAGAACCAGTGGGGCAAAGTCAGCACCTCTTAGTTCACCCAATGGCGATCTAGCCGGGATGGGACTAGTTCGCCCACCGGCGAACTAAGCCGAGCTGGCTTAGTTCGCCGGTGGGCGAACTAGTCGAGATGAGACTAGTTCGCGTTTTACGGCGGTTTCGGTTTTTCGCGGTTTTGTAAAACGATCTTCGAGCTTTATAAAACGATTCTCGAATTTTATAAAATGATTCTCGAGTTTTATAAAATGAACTTCGAGTTTTATAAAACGATTCTTCGAGTTTTATAAAACGATTCTCGAGTTTTATAAAACGATCTTCGAGTTTTATAAAACGGCTTCTCGAGTTTTATAAAACGATCTTCGAGTTTTATAAAATGGCTTCTCGATTTTTATAAATTGGTCTTCGAGTTTTATAAAACGGCTTCTCGAGTTTTATAAAACGATCCTCGAGTTTTATAAAATGATCTTCTAGTTTTATAAAACGTCTTCTCGAGTTTTATAAAACGATCCTCGAGTTTTATAAAACGATCTTCGAGTTTTATAAAACGGCTTCTCGAGTTTTATAAAATGATCCTCGAGTTTTATAAAACGATTCTCGAGTTTTATAAAACAATTCTTCGAGCTTTATAAAACGATTCTCGAGTTTTATAAAACGATTCTTTGAGTTTTATAAAACGATTCTCAAGTTTTATAAAACGATCCTCGAGTTTTATAAAACGATTCTCGAGTTTTATAAAATGGTCCTCGAGTTTTATAAAACGATCCTCGAGTTTTATAAAACGATTCTTCGGGTTTTACAAAACGATTCCTTTTATATTTCTGCGGGGAGTTTCGGCCGTTGATTCCGTCGTACCGATTTTGACCCTAACAGCTATTTTCCTTATTTGCATTAACTTCAACTTAAACAATTTCCTTTTTATTCCAACCTGATTTCAAATATAAGTATTTCACCTAGCTTATCTATTAAGATCTCATAAATCTATTGTGTGTCTTCGCTCTCCGTGGATTATGTCCCTAAGTAATTCATCTGATTTCTCTTGGAAAGCATATTTATTAGTTGAGTTTCATAGGGTAATTTGATAGAGTTGATTAGAAATTATAACGCCTGAAACGCAGCCCTATCAAATTTGGCGCCTTTGCCGGGGAGCTTAGTTTGCCTAGTTTTTTTTTTGTTTTTTTTAATACTGATAATTCTTCTTTTTTGTTTTACAGGTGCATGTCCAGCAGTATCAGAAGCAACAAGAATCAAGAGTTACTTTTCTCAGACCCGTTTGCAATAGAACATTCAATCAACAAGGGAAGGCGACTAGCATCGATCAACGCCCGTGATAGTTCGTTGACCGACAGTTCTTTAAGTTCATTAATCGACAACATCGATGTACCATCGATAGACGGTGAACCGTGAGTCAAAATGGTTGCTCTAATCGTTTTGATAAGCTATGAGAATCAGAACCTTCGTGATCTTAATGGTCACCTGTGTAATGCAGCAAGTGAGAAGATAGATGATAAGGGGTCTGTAATCCCTGAACCTGAAGTAGGAGCAGACGCTGAAATAGCTAAACCTGAAGCTAGCACATCAGATTTTTGAGGTGATCCTGGAGCATTTTGAGGTGCAGAACTGCACATGCACATCAGATTTTTGTCTATGGATGGAGACCTTTCCATGGTGTGATTGAGCTGATCTTTTGACACAAAGTATAGCTTTGAGTTAGTTTTCTGCTTCCGCCGGTTTGAGGTCAATCCAAATGTTAGATCGGAACGTATGCCCATGTTACTAAAGAGTGGTTAGTCTGCCTCGCGAGAAGAACCTGTTGAGAAGAGTCATGAGTGTCGATCGACGACACAGCCTTAGTGTCGATCGACACCGATGCCAGAAAGCGGGCCGGGTTTATTTCATGACTGACTTAATCCCATAAGCCAACAAAAATTACCAAGATAGACCAGGACGACTTGAAACCTTATTTATGTATTTTTCAAAGCCATTGTTGATGGCTAATCTTTCTATTCATTGTATTTAGTTCTAAGAGAGAAGAGAGGAAATCATTTAGAGTCCTCCTGCAATTTCATTCTGGAAATCATCGGGAAATCGAAGGAAACAACCCACGGTTTTCCAAACAGAAAAAATAGCAAGATCGGCCGTAACGACCAATTCACCAAAACGGCAAGGCTGTCCGAGACCGTCCAGCTCCCCAAGCCGGCGAGCTGGTCGTCTTGAACCAGCTCACCGGCTTGGTGAGCAGACCGTCTCATCTAGCTCGCTGGCTTGGCGAGCTGAACTGGCCCGTCCAGCTCCCCAAGCCAGCGAGCTGGTCGCCCGAACCAGCTTACCGGCATGGCGAGCTGAACCGTCTCGTACAGCTCGCCAAGCCGCGAGCTGGTCGTCCCAAACCAGCTTGCCGTCTTGGCAATTTCTCTCTTGCCCTCTCTGCGAGGACGCCGAACTTTCTTATCGGAAAGCTCCATGACATGACGAGAATCAGCCTCATGCTCTGCCCTCATATAGGCAACTTCCTTCTCAGCCTACTCTTGAGCATGAAAGTAGTTAGCATTAATATCCTCGTTAAGGCGAGCATCCTCCTTTTTCGCTGCCTCAGCTCTGGCTTCGGCCTTATGAGTCTCCGCGTTACTCACATTCAAAGCCTCATTCATAAAACGAAGACCCTGCAATAAAAAGAAAATCTATTATAATACGATCATAAGCGGGGTAAGCACTAGAATCGGCAAAGGGTAAAAACCCTTGTTAACGATCCGTGACGCTTTCGTAAATTGCGTCTTCTCGGCCGGCCTAACCTCGGATGGAGGAACCAAGAAATTGATGTAATCCGTGATATTGATCTCTACATCATCGCTAGCTTAGCCCTCTGGAAGATTGTCAAACCAATGGCTAATATCAACGGGAATGCTTCTATCTTGTGGAGACCTCGACCTCTCCCTCGCTTCCGAAACATTGCCCATGTTTGGCTCCGACTCGACCACAACCGGCTCGCTCCGCTGAGATTGAGAAAAGTGATATGCAACGGCACGACTGACTCTCTTTGGAGAAAAGTGTCTCCAAAAAAACGGACCACCGAGGAGAAGGCTGTGGGAACCGAAATCCACCCACTGTCAATAAATCGTAAATAAGGAAACTTCGGGTAAACCCTAAGTTTCCAGAGGAACCGACTATCTGCAGAACCGCACAACGATAATTAAGAAAACGATGAACTTTAAAATTAAACGGATAATGAATGAGATTGAGAGCAAGAAGGTTCTTATTCCGAATCTGCGTAAGAACTAGTACAAAAAGAGTAGCCGAAAAGTCTAAGAACGAAAAACCCTAGTTGAGACGAAGCTCGCTAACAGAAAACAAAAATATTCCTAAATGCTAATTTTGGTGGTGAAAGCTCTGAAAAGTAGTGTCCCAGCTTCTGCCCTATGCCTCTTGCTTATATACCCCCTCTTAAGCGGTTTTAGTCTTTCCATTTTGCCCGAAACTGAGTTTACCGGGAATTTTCCATTTCTCTCGATCCTTCCTTTTCTTCCGCGAAAATCTTCTATTTATCTCCAAACTTGCCTTTTGTCTTCAAACTTGACATTTATCTTCCTTCTGGGAGTAAACCATCAAAACTTTATCGTAACCTCGGGTTTGGTTTCGTTAATATCGCGAGATGGGTTTTTATCGTGTTTTAGGACCTATCGGACCGCTTTACGATAAAATCCGTTTTACGCCTTTATACGAGACCATTTCCTGATCCGATGCCGTTTTTACGATTTTCTCAGCGTTTTTTTATTAAAAACGCGTTTTTATCATTTTAACGAAAAATATCGAATAAATCGTATAGTTTAGGCAATGTTCGGTGTTCTCGTTTAACCGTTTCCGTTTTATACGATTTCCTCGAGTTCTTTCCGAGAAAACAAATTTTACGGTTTTTATCGTAAAACTCGAACGATATGTCGGATCGAGATGAAACGGGAGACATTTTTAACATGGTTCGGAGTACGACCGTGTCGAAGGTCGTATGCACTGAATCGGGGATTCGGGAGATCGAGGCTCAGGATGGTCGATGCGACGTACGGCGAACCAAGCCGGACCAGTCCGACTTGCCGGACCAGTCCGACTTGCCGGACCGGTCCGACTTGCCGGCCAGTGGACTGACCGGGAAGCTTCTAGTTCGCCCAACGGCAAACTAAGCCGGTCATGGCCTACTTCGCCGTTGGGCGAACTAGCCGGGATGGGGCTAGTTCGCACAACGGCGAACTAAGCCGGTCATGGCTTAGTTCTCCGTTAGGCGAACTTGCCGGGATGGGGCTAGTTCGCGTTTTATGGCGGTTTCGGTTTTTTACGGTTATGTAAAACGGGTCTTCGAGTTTAATAAAATGATTCTTAGAGTTTTATAAAACGGCTTCTCGAGTTTTATAAAACGATTCTCGAGTTTTATTAAATGGTTCTTCGAGTTTTATAAAACGATTCTCGAGTTTTATAAAACGGTTCTTCGAGTTTTATAAAACGATTCTCGAGTTTTATAAAACGGTTCTTCGAGCTTTATAAAACGATTCTTCGAGTTTTATAAAATGATTCTTCGAGTTTTATAAAAATATTCTCGAGTTTTGTAAAATGATTCTCGAGTTTTATAAAATGGTTCTTCGAGTTTTATAAAACGATTCTTCGAGTTTTATAAAATAATTCTCGAGTTTTATAAAACGATTCTTGAGTTTTATAAAACGATTCTTCGAGTTTTATAAAACGATTCTTGAGTTTTATAAAATGATTCTCGAGCTTCATAAAACGATTCTTCGAGTTTTATAAAACAATTCTTCAAGTTTTATAAAACGATTCTCGAGTTTTATAAAACGATTCTTAAGTTTTATAAAACGATTCTTCGAGTTTTATAAAACGATTCTCGAGTTTTATAAAATGATTCTCGAGTTTCATAAAACGATTCTTCGAGTTCTATAAAATGATTCTCGAGTTTTATAAAACGATTTCTTTTATATTTCTACGGGGAGTTTTGGTCATTGATTCCGTCGTACCGATTTTGCCCACAACAGTTAGCCCCCCAGTTCGTAAGAATCGTTTGAGTTCTTGCGAGCGGATCGAGCTTTTTTGGCGAGTTTGGTAGAATTAGGTGGGACTTTAATGGCCAAAAGTCCGAAGGTGAATAGTAAAATTTTTCTTATAAGTATATGGAGTGAATTTTTGAATTCTTTAATTCACCTTTCATAACTTGTCCAAGAAACTTTCTCTCTATTTCCTTTGAATCTATTTCTCCCAAAGCTTTCAAGTATGTTTTCAAAAAGAAGAAATCGCTCCTCAACCAGCTCTGACTCTCGTAACTCCGAAGGATCGAGCTCGCAACCTCGAGTTTCAGTTCCCAAGGAGGAATGCTCGTTTCCTTCGATTGATCCCGCAGATCGTGCGGCTTTTTGGGCGTTGGGAGACGAATCGGGATCCGCTAGGCCTGGGATTTGGGTCCCAGCTCCGTTGGAGGCTGATCAAGCATCCGGACATCCGAACTCGGTTCCTCCTAACAGTATTGAGTTCATGCGAGAATTTTGCCAAGTTCCAGAAGCGGTCGAGTTTCGCCTTCCACTTTTCGGGGAGAGCGACAAGGCTGCGCTTGATGGCTTTTTTACGTGCTACAACGCCTTTTTGCAGCAATTCCACTTGTGGTTTCTGATCCCAGAGGTCATTGTTCGATATATTCATAGGCTGGGATTATCGATCAGTCAGCTGACTCCCCCTAGTTTAAAACAACTTGTTGGTCTTTTGACGCTGAGCTACGAGCAGGGAATCATCCTCAGCGTTGACCATCTCGAAGGTCTACTGAAACCCACAGAGATGACGCAAAGGATCACTTTGCACCCTTGTGAAGGAATCGTCACTGGTTGTTCATCGATCTCTCCTTCTTGAAAGAAAAATTTCTTCTATGTTCGCATTGATAGTGCGTCGGTCGAGGAGGATTGCATCCCGTTTTTCACGACCGTATGGGGTAGGAAAGGTACGTGATTCGAGTTCGTACAAATTTCTTCCTTTTGCTGCCCCCCCTTTTTATTCTTTTTCGTTTTCCGCAGAGATGAACCCTTTACCTCCGCATCCGGTAGATCTTCCGAATATCACTGACTTACTTAAGCGCGGCGAAGTTGGCTGGGAAAGTTTTTCTCCGTAGCGTGTCCGCCGGGCGGTTGCTCTCTCCCGATCTCAGCTTTTTGCGAATTCGCCGAGTTATGGAGAGGATCCGTTTATAAGAGAATTTATCCCATACGTTCCATCAATGAGGAGAAGCGGGTCGAGATTCCGAAGGGATAAAAATCCGGTTGTTTAAGATGACGATTCTGAACGTGCGGCCTCTCCTGACAATATTCTCAAGGACTTCTTTGATAGTCAAACGGAAGAAGGTGTCTGGACGAAAGTGGGCGGATCATCGACCTCCCATTTTCCGGGCGTTGATCATGATCAAGTCCCGGAGTTTACTAGAGGGTCTGAGAAAGCTAAAGAGGTACGTGTGTTTATTTTTTTTTTTTTTAGCGATTTTATCATTGGATGATCTTGCTTAACTCTTTTCTTTGGTAGGGTTTCCTTGTCAGGAGCCGGGAGCTAGACAGCCGTAATGCTGAAGCTCGTCTTGCCGAGTTCCGAGCAGATATGGACAAAAAAGAAGTCGCTCGTCTTCGGGCGGAGGCTGAGGCTAACCAAGCCGAAGAAACAGTCGAGAGGGAAATAGCTCACGTGAGGTATGAGTGTGTAGCTAGATCTTGCCGCGCCAAGGAGCTTTCTGACCAAAATATTCGTCGTGCTCGTCGTGCAGGCAAAATAGAGGTTGCTGCTGAGATGAAGGCCCGTCGTGAGCGATTTGCAACTGGCTGTTCGAATGCTGAAGTTGCTCTACGGGTGCATGGTGATTATTGCGAATGTCGTGGTGTCGTTCATGGGCTGTCCCATACTCAGAACGAAGGGTATTCGTTTACTGAAGAATATTCTGCACGATTGGGGCATGTGGGTCAGAAGAAAGACATGCAGCCCGAACTTTTTGATCTTAGGGCGCGCATGTGGGATCAGTGGAACCCCATTGTGGTGTCGCCGGATTCGGTCGAGGTCGGACCTGGGATTTCGGATGCAGAAGGTGAAGTTGATCAGTCCGCCTTTGATGACTTCAGTGTGTGATGTTATTGTTTTTATGATTTCGTTGTTGTTTTTCCGGGACTGGCCGTTGGTGGCTTTCAATCCCTACCGCCGGGCGGTGTGTATTTGCGGACGTTCTACGAAGAAATTTTTTTCTATGTATGAAATTCGCGTTTCGTTTTTAGATGTAGAGGGAAGAATACGAGTTGTCATCTCGCATCTAACTCTTGGTGTAAATCGTCAGTTTCCTTAACTCGGAAGGTTTCGATTTTTGCGAGTGTTTAGTGATAAGGGTTTTTACACCTTAGCGCAAATCAATTTAGTAAGATAAGTAGAGTGTCAATCCAATCCTGAGAGCTATTGAACAAAGAGAATGCAAGACATTGCTAAATCTAAATTCAATCAATGAGGGTTTGTTTTATAAGGTAACAAGTAACTAGCAATGTAAGTAAACAAGAGTAACTTATGCTTTTTTCAAGGAGATAAGAGAACTTATGGGTAAAGGTATTGGCTTTAAGTGATCAAGTTACTATCTAGGGTGAGGTTTCAAGCAATTATTCATATTCTATAGGTCTAGACACAATCCTAAGCTAGTCCTTGGTCAAGGTAAAAGCTCATTTGCTATCAATCTCTAAACACAAATGGTCATTGGTCTAAATCAATCAAGCAATCATTGAGAACAAGTCTACTAACCATCTACGTCTTCCTAACATGAAGTTTCCTTGTTTAAGTAAGCAAAAAGCATTATTACTTTGGTTCAGTCATTTCATCATACACCTTCTAGGCAGTAAATGCCTAATGATCTAGTTTAGAAGGATTAGGTCTAATCTAGCATAGGGAATAAGTAATAAGCATATGAAAAGAGGGATCTAACACTAATCACCCTAGATCATCACTTAATCACCCTAATCACCTAACCCATAAGCTCAAAGAGAGTCTACTCACTAATCTTCATGCTTAATCTTAAACCCATGATGGATAGAAGACTAATTGTGGGAACCGAAATCCACCTACTGTCAAATAATCGTAAATAAGGAAACTTCGGGAAAACCCTAAGTTTCCAGAGGAACCGGCTATCTGCAGAACCGCACAACGAAGATTAAGATAACAAGAAACTTAGAAACTTTAAATGAATAAACGAAAAATCGAGAGCAAAGAGGTTCTTATTCTGAATCTGCGTAAAACTGGTACAAAGAGAGTAGCCGAAAACTTAAGAACGAAAAACCCTAGTTGAAACGCAGTCGCTAACAGAAAACGGAAATATTCCTAAATGCTAATTTTGGTGGTGAGAGCTCTGAAAAGCGTGTCCCTTGCTTCTGCCCTAGACCTCTTATTTATATACTCCTCGCCTTGGTCATTCGGTCTTTCCATTTCGCCCAGATTTGACTATATCGGGAATTTTCCATTTTTCTCGATCCTTCCTTTTCTTCCGCGGAAATCTTCTATTTTTCTTCAAACCTTCCTTTTATCTTCAAACTTGACATTTATTTTCCTTCTGCGAGTAAACCGTCAAAATGTTATCGTATCTTCGGGTTAGATTCCGTTAAGATCGCGAGATGGGTTTTTATCGCATTTTAAGACCGTCCGAGCCGTTCTGCGATAAATCCATTTTCCGACTTTGTATGGGATCGTTTCCTGACCTGATGCCGTTTTTAGTAAATTCCTCGAACTAATCGTAAGGTTTGACGATTTACTCGACGTTTTTATTAAAAACTCGTTTTTTACGATTTACTCGACGATTTTATTAAAAACGCATTTTTATGATTTCAACGAGAAATCTCGAATAAATCATATATTTTAGGCAATGTTCGGTGTTTCGTTTAACCGTTGCCGTTTTATACGATTTCCTCGAGTTCTTTGTCGAGAAAGCGAAGTTTTACGGTTTTTATCGTAAAACTCAAACGATAGGTCGGATCGAGATGGAACGGGAGACGTTTCGGCCGTGGTTCAGAACGCGACCGTGTCGAAAGATGTAAGTTTCGAATCAGGGATGTGGGAGATCGAGGCTCGGGACGTCCAGGAAGTCTCTAGCTCGTCCAACGGCTAACTAAGCCGGCTGGCTTAGTTCGCCCGTGGGCGAACTAGTCGGGACGGGACTAGTTCGCCCACCGGCGAACTAAGCCGATCTGGCTTCGTTCGCCCGTGGGCGAACTAGTCGGGACGGGACTAGTTCGCCCACCGGCGACTAGTTCGCGTTTTACGGCTGTTTCGGTTTTTTGCGGTTTCGTAAAACGATTCTCGAGTTTTATAAAACGATCTTCAAGTTTATAAAACGGCTTCTCGAGTTTTATAAAACGTCTTCTCGAGTTTTATAAAATGGCTTCTCGAGTTTTATAAAACGATCTTCGATTTTTATAAAATTGCTTCTTAAGTTTTATAAAACGATGTTCGACTTTTATAAAACGTCTTCTCGAGTTTTATAAAACGATCTTTGAGTTTTATAAAACGATCTGCAAGTTTCATAAAACGTCTTCTTGTTTTATAAAACGATCTTTGGGTTTTATAAAACTATTCCTTTTATGTTTTTTGCGGGGAGTTTTTGCTATCGATTCCATCGTACCGATTTTGACCCCAACAGTTAGCCCCCCAGCTCGTAAGAATCGTGTGGTTCTTGCGAGTGGATTGAGCTTGTTTGGCGAGTTTGGTAGAATTATGCGGAACTTTAATGGCCAAAAGTCCAAGGGTGAATAGTAAAATTCTTTCCTATAAGTAGATGGAGTAAAATTTTGAATTCTTTACTCCACCTTCTACAACCTATCCAAGAAATTTTTCTCTCCACTTTCTTTGAAGATCTTCAAACATGTTTTCAGGAAGAAAGACTCGTTCCTCGACTAGTTCCAATTTTCACAATTCTGAGGGAACGAGTTCGCAGCCTCCAGCTTCGGCTCCGAAAGAAGAGTATTCGTCCCCGTTAATCGATCCGACGGACCTCGAGGCTTTTTGGGCGTTGGGAGACGAGTCGGGGTCCGCTAGGCCTGGGACTTGGGTTCCAGCTTTGTCGGACGTCGATCAAATTTCTGGACATCCGAGCTCGACGCTTTTTAACAGTATCGATTACATGCGCGAATTTTGCCGAGTTCCGGAGGCTGTCGAGTTTCGTTCGCCACTTGCCGGGGAGGGCGACAGGGATGCGCCCGAGGGTTTTTTCACATGTTACAATATTTTCTTGCAACAATGCCACTTATTGTTTCCGATCCCGGAAATCATTGTTCATTACCTTCACAGGCTGGGGTTATCGATCAGTCAGTTGAGTCCCCCTTGGTTTAAAGCAACTCGTTGGTCTCCTGACGCTGAGTTATGAGAAGGGAATTACTCTTAACGTTGATCATCTCGAGGGTCTGTTAAAGCCCACGGGATAATCGCGGAGGATCACTTTATGCCCTCGTGACGAAATTGTTACGGGCTGCTCAACGCTTTCTACTTCTTGGAAGAAAAATTTCTTCTACGTTCGTATCGACAGTGCGTCGGTCGAGGAGGGTCGCATTCCGCTTTTTACGACCACGTGGGGTCGGAGAGGTATGTGAATCGAGTTCATACGAATCCTCTTCCTCTTATTATTATTTTTTTTTATTCGTTTCTGTTTTTCCGCAGTGACCAACCCTTTGCCTCCGCATCCCGCGGATCTCCAGAACATCACCACCTCTCTCAAACGTGGTGAAGTTAGTTGGTGCAGTTTTTCTCCGCAACGCGTCTGCCAAGCAGTTGCCCTCTTCCGATCTCGACTCTTTGCGAATTCCCCGATTTATGAAGAGGATCCGTTTATCGGGGAGTTTATTCCGTACGTTCCCTCGACGAGGAGTGGCAAATCAAGCTTCCGAAGGGGTAAAAATCCGGTTGTCGAAGATGATTTCTCTGAACGTGCGGCTTCTCCTGACAATATTCTCAAGGACTTCCTTGATAGTCAGACGGAAGAAGGCGTCTGGGCGAAGGCGGGCGGATCATCGACCTCCCATTTTCTGGACATCGGCCATGATGAAGTCCCGGAGTTTATTAGGGGGTCTGAGAAAGCCAAGGAGGTACGTGCGTTTATTGTTTTCTTTTTCAAGCAATTTTTATGATATCGCTTAATTCTTTTCTTTGGTAGGGTTTCCTTGTCATGAGCTGGGCCCTAGACAGCCGTACCGCTGAAGCTCGCCTTGCCGAGTTTCGAGCGAACATGGCTGAAAAAGAAGTTGCTCATCTTCGGGAAGAGGTCGAGGCCAACCGAGCTGAAGAAGTGGTTGCGAGGGAGGTGGCTCGCGTGAGGGATGAGTGTGCGGCTAGATCTCGTCGTGCCAAGGAGCTCTCCGACCAAAGGATTCATCATGCTCGTCGTGCGGGCAAACGAGAGGTTGCCGAGGAGATGAAGGCTCGTCGCGATCGATTTGCAACCGGTTGTTTGGATGCCGAAGTTGTTCAACAGGCGCATGGTGATTATCGCGAATGTCGCGGGATTGTTCATGGGTTATCTCTAACTCAGAGTGAAGGGTATTTGTTTGCTAAGGAATTCTCCGTGCGGCGGGAAAGCCTGAATGGGGAAAGAGATATGCAGTCCAAATTTTTCGACCTTAAGGCGCGCATGTGGGATCAATGGAATCCCATCGTGGTGTCGCCGGATTCGGTCGAAGTTTGACCTGGGATCCCGGACGTGGATGGCGAGGTTGACCAGTCCGCGTTTGATGACTTTGATGTGTGATGTTCTTAGTTTTTCGATTTTGTTGTTGTTTTTCCGGGACTGGCCGTTGGTGGCTTTGAATCCCTACCGCTGGGCGGTATGTACTTGGATATTTTTAATAAGAAAATATTTTCTAAGTATGAAACTCGTGTTTTGTGTTAGATGTAGAGGGAAGAATACGAGTTGTCATCTCTTATCTGACTCTTTGGTGTAAATCGTCTGATTCGTTAACTCGGGAGATTTCAGTTTTCGCGAGTGTTTAGATGTGGGCAAAGAGACATGCCTTTAGGATCTCGATTCATGCCTTGAGACGTTAGCGACCAGTGTGCTGGGTTTAGGGCAAGACCTAGGTTTACTTTTGGATTGGGGCTATGCAATGACTAATCGGCTTTCATACCGATTTAGAATCCGCGATAGGTTCTCGGCTTATACGATTCATCTGGTTGGAACCGAGCATCTCACCGGGAACAATTTCTAAGTTCCCCGTAAGTGCTGACCAAAAATTTGGATTTCTTTAATAGCGCGCTATTTTATCCTCGTCGGATGTATGCGGACCGATAGGTCGGTGCGTTTGTTTAGGACGGCTAGCGTGCTCGACGGGGCAATCGCCGAGCGTTCGTATTTTTATAGTCGCGGACGGACTTGGGGAAATATTTTTCTTGAGAGTTTAGGCGACGTCTCGCCAGTTCTTTCCGAAAATATTTTGATATGCAAGTTTTTTAGAAAAACGATCTAAATAGTTGTTACTGCGGAAGCGATTTTCCGGATTTTGCGTTTTCTGATAGTAGCGGAGATAGTCTAACTTTTTCTTTATTAAAAATTTCGAAAATGTTTCGATTACAAAGCGAAAAGAAATTTTGTAAAAAATTTTTTTGGGAGTATACGAATACTTGTATACTCACCCACTCCCCCCCCTGTTTTGGATGGAGGGATAGCTGAACTCGTCTTTTAGGCGAGCTGCCTACGTATTCCTTTCGGACCATCTCGTAGTTCTGATTGTTTGTGCGAGTATGCTTACTCGGCTGTCGCAGACTTCTCGATCGCTTCAGTTGTGGGATCGATGTCTTTGTCCGGGATTGTCTTCTCCGGTCGGATGGAAGCGATGGGTGCGGAAACTTCTGGTTTCTCGTCCGTTGCTTGCTTTGGGTCATCTTCTGCGGGCGGTGGCGTGACCTTTGCCCGTTTCGGTTTTACGATTGCTACCGCCAATTGCCTCAGCTTATGTTCGGCCAGGAAGCAGGATCGTTATTGTCTTTGGCATCCCCAAATTACTGCGACTCCCGTAGGCGTCGGGAATTTGATGCCTAAGTGATACGTGGACAGAACCGCCTTTATGGAATTTATCCAAGGCGTGCCCATAATCACGTTATAGATAGCCGGGAAATCGACTACCGCGAAGTTAACAATTTTTGTTACTTCTTTTGCGGCAACCGGTAGTCGGATTGATCCCAGGGTCATTGACGTCTCGCTGGAGAAGCTAGTCAGCGGTTTTGGAATCGGCTCGACTTCCGAGAGATCGATTCCCATGCGTGCTAGCGTATTGCGGAAGATTACATTGACAGTACTTCCGGTATCGACCAAGATCCGAGCAACTTCCAAATCGCTTCCTGGTTGATACCGGAAGCACGGTCAACGTCATCTTCCGCAACACGCTAGCACGCATGGGAATCGACCTCTCGGAAGTCGAGCCGATTCCAAAACCGCTGACTAGTTTCTCCGGCGAAACGTCAATGACCCTGGGATCAATCCGACTACCGGTCGCCGCGAAAGAAGTGACGAAAATTGTTAACTTCGCGGTAGTCGATTTCCCGGCTATCTACAACGTGATTATGGGCACGCCTTGGATAAATTCCATGAAGGCGGTTCTGTCCACGTATCACTTAGGCATCAAATTCCCGACGCCTACGGGAGTTGCAGTAATTTGGGGATGCCAAAGACAATCACGATCTTGCTTCCTGGCCGAACATAAGCTGAGGCAATTGGCGGTCGCGATCGTGAAACCAAAACGGGCAAAGGTCACGCCACCGCCCACAGAAGACGACCCAAAGCAAGCAACGGTCGAGAAACCAGAAGTTTCCGCACCCATCGCTTCCACCCAACCGGAGGAGACAATCCCGGACAAAGACATCGATCCCGCGACTGAAGCGATCGAGAAGTCTACGACAGCCGAGTAAGCACACTCGCGCAAACAATAAGAACTACGAGATGGCTTGATTTCCGAAAGGAATACGTAGGCTTCTCGCCTAAAGACGAGTTCAGCTATCCCCCCTTCCAAAACGGGGGGGGGGGGGAGTGGGTTAGTATACGAGTATTCGTATACTCCCAAAATTTCTTACAAAATTTCTTTTAGCTTTCTAACCAAATTTTTTTCGAAATTTCTATTAAAGACAAAGTTAGAATATCTCCGCTACCATCGAAAAACGCAAATCCGGAAAATCGCTTCCGCAGTAAAACCTACTTAATCGTTTTTATAAAAATTCGCATATCAAAATATTTTCGGAAAGAACTGGCGAGACGTCGCCTAAACTCTCAAAGAAAAATATTTCCCCAAAGTCCGTCCGCGACTATAAAAACACGAACGCTCGGCGATTGGCCCCGTCGAGCACGCTAGCCGTCCTAAACAAACGCACCGACCTATCGGTCCGCATACATCCGACGAGGATANTCATCGCACAGCCCCAATCCGAAAGTAAACCTAGGTCTTTCCCTAAACCCAGCACACTGGTCGCTAACGTCTCAAGGCATGAATCGAGATCCTAAAGGCATGTCTCTTCGCCCACATCTAAACACTCGCGAAAATCGAAATCTCCCGAGTTAACGAATCGGACGATTTACACCGAAGAGTTAGGTACGAGATGACAACTTGTATTCTTTCCTCTACATCTAACATAAGATACGAATTTCATACTTAGAAAATATTTTCTTATTAAAAGCATCCAAGTACACACCGCCCAGCAGTAGGGATTCAAAGCCACTAACGGCCAATCCCAAAAAAACAACGACAAAATAAAAAAAAACTAATAACATCACACATCAAAGTCATCAAACACAGGCTGATCGACTTCACCATCTACGTCTGAAATCCCAGGACCGACTTCGACCGAATCCGGCGACACCACGACGAGATTCCATTGATCCCACATGCGCGCCTTAAGGTCGAAAAATTCGGACTGCATAACTCTTTCCCGATCCAAGTTTTCCCGTCGCACGGGGAATTCCTTAGCAAACGAATACCCTTCATTCTGAGTCAGGGATAACCATTGAACGATCCCGCGACATTCGTGATAATCACCATGCGCTCGTTGAACAGCTTCCGCATCCGAACAACCGGTTGCAAATCGCTCACGACGAGCTGTCATCTCCTCGGCAACCTCTCGTTTGCCCGCACGACGAGCACGACGAATCCTTTGGTCAGAAAGCTCCTTGGCACGACGAGACCTGGTCGCGCACTCATCCCTCACGTGAGCAACCTCCCTCTCAACCACTTCTTCGGCTTGGTTGGCCTCGACCTCTGCCCGAAGACGAGCAACTTCCTTTTCAGCCATGTTCGCTCGAAACTCGGCAATGCGAGCCTCAGCAGTGCGGTTGTCCAGGGCTCGGCTCATGATAAGGAAACCCTACCAAAGAGAAGAATTAAGCAATGTCATAAAAACTGCTCGAAAAAAAAACAATAAGCGCACGTACCTCCTTAGCTATCTCAGACCCCCTTAAAAGCTCCGGAACTTGATCATGGTCAATGTCCGGAAAATGGGATGTCGATGATCCGCCCGCCTTCGTCCAGATGCCATCTTCCGCCTGACTATCAAGAAAATCCTTGAGAATATTATCAGGAGAAGCCGCGCGCTCAGAGTCATCGTCTTCAATTACCGGATTTTTATCCCTTCGGAAGCGTGATTTGCCACTCCCCATCGAGGGAACATGCGGAATGAACTCCCCGATAAACGGATCCTCTTNGTGATTTGCCACTCCCCATCGAGGGAACATGCGGAATGAACTCCCCGATAAACGGATCCTCTTCGTAAATCGGAGAATCCGCAAAAAGTCGAGATCGGAAGAGGGCAACCGCTTGACGGACACGTTGCGGAGAAAAACTGCACCAACCAACTTCACCACGTTTGAGAGAAGTGGTGATGTCCGAAAGATCCGCGGGATATGGAGGCAAAGGGTTGGTCACTGCGGAAAAACAGAAAGTCATTTTAAAAAAAAATAATAATAAGAAGAAGAGGATTCATGTGAACTCGAGTCGCATACCTCTCCGACCCCACGTGGTCGTAAAAAGCGGAATGCTACCCTCCTCGACCGACGCACCGTCGATACGAACGTAGAAGAAATTTTTCTTCCAAGAAGTAGAAAGCGTTGAGCAGCCCGTAACAATTTCATCACGAGGGCATAGAGTGATCCTCCGCGATTGCCCTGTGGGCTTTAACAAACCCTCGAGATGATCGACGGTAAGGGTGATTCCTTGCTCGTAACTCTGCGTCAAAAGACCAACGAGTTGCTTTAAACTTGGAGGAGTCAATTGACTGATCGATAGTCCCAGCCTGTGAAGGTAATGAACAATGATTTCCGGGATCGGAAACCATAAGTGGCACTGTTGCAAGAAAATGTTGTAACATGTGAAAAAACCCTCGGGTGCATCCTTGTCGCGTTCCCCAGCAAGTGGGGAACGAAACTCGACGGCCTCTGGAACTCGGCAGAATTCACGCATGTAATCGATACTGTTAAAAAGCGTCAAGCTCGGACGTCCGGAAATTTGATCGACGTCCGACAAAGCTGGAACCCAAGTTCCAGGCCTAGCGGACCCCGACTCGTCTCCGAGCGCCCAAAAAGCCTCGAGGTCNGATACTGTTAAAAAGCGTCAAGCTCGGACGTCCGGAAATTTGATCGACGTCCGACAAAGCTGGAACCCAAGTTCCAGGCCTAGCGGACCCCGACTCGTCTCCGAGCGCCCAAAAAGCCTCGAGGTCCGCCGGATCGATTAACGGGGACGAATACTCTTCTTTCGGAGCCGAGGCTGGAGGCTGCGAACTCGTTCCCTCAGAATTGTGAAAATTGGAACTAGTTAAGGAACGAGTCTTTCTTCCTGAAAACATGTTTGAAGATCTTCAGAGAAAGTGGAGAGAAAAATTTCTCGAATGAGTTGTAAAGTAAAGAATTCAAAATTTTACTCCATTTACTTATAGGGAAGAATTTTACTATTCATCTTTGGACTTTTGGCCATTAAAGTTCCGCCTAATTCTACCAAACTCGTCAAACGAGCTCAATCCACTCGCAAGAACCTCACGATTCTTACGAGCTGGGGGGCTAACAGTTGGGGTCAAAATCGGTACGACGGAATTAATAGCCAAAATTCCCCGCAAAAATACAAAAGGAATAGTTTTATAAAACCCGAGAAGTAGTTTTATAAAACCCGAAGATCGTTTTATAAAGCTCGAGAATTGTTTTATAAAACTTGAGAAGCCGTTTTATAAAACTCGAAGGTCGTTTTATAAAAACTTAAAGAACGTTTTATAAAACTCGGGAAATCGTTTTATAAAACTTAAGGATCGTTTTATACAACCTCGAGAATCGTTTTATAAAACTCGAAGATCGTTTTATAAAACTCAAAGATCGTTTTATAAAACTCGAGGAATTGTTTTATAAAACTCGAAGAGCGTTTTATAAAACTCGAAGATCGTTTTATAAAACTAGAGAAATCGTTTTATAAAACTTAAGGATCGTTTTATAAAACTCGAGACTCGTTTTATAAAACTCGAAGATCGTTTTATAAAACTCGAAGATTGTTTTATAAAACTCGAGAAATCGTTTTATAAAACTTAAGGATCGTTTTATAAAACTCGAGACTCGTTTTATAAAACTCGAAAATCGTTTTATAAAACTCGAAGATCGTTTTATAAAACTCGAAGATTGTTTTATAAAACTCGAGAAATCGTTTTATAAAACTTAAGGATCGTTTTATAAAACTCGAGACTCGTTTTATAAAACTCGAAAATCGTTTTATAAAACTCGAAGATCGTTTTATAAAACTCGAGAAATTGTTTTATAAAACTTAAGGATCGTTTTATAAAACTCGAGAATCGTTTTATAAAACTCGAAGATCGTTTTATAAAATTCGAAGATCGTTTTATAAAACTCGAGGATCGTTTTATAAAACTCAAGAATCATTTTATAAAACTCGAAGATCGTTTTATAAAATTCGAAGATCGTTTTATAAAACTCGAAGATCGTTTTATAAAACTCGAAGATCGTTTTATAAAACTCGAGAATCATTTTACGAAACCGCAAAAAACCGAAACAGCCGTAAAACGCGAACTAGTCACGACTAGTTCGCCCATGGGCGAACTAAGCCAAGCCAGCTTAGTTCGCCGATGGGCGAACTAGGAGACACTCAACTAGTTCACCCATCGGCGAACTAAGCCGGCCCTGCTTAGTTCGCCGATGGGCGAACTAAGAGATACTCGTCTAGTTCGCCCATCGGCGAACTAAGAGATGCTCTCTAGTTCGACCTCTGCGAACTAAGCCGAACCGCACTCCCGATTCGAAACTTATCTCTTTCGACAAGGTCACATTCTAAACCACGGCCGAAACATCTCCCGTTCCATCTCGATCCGTCCTATCGTTCGAGTTTTTCGATAAAAACCGTAACAACTTCGCTTTCTCAATAAAGAACTCGAGGAAATCGTATAAAACAGCGACGATTAAACCAAACGCCGAAAATTGCCTAAAACATACGATTTATTCGAGATTTCTCGTCGAAATCATAAAAAAACGCGTTTTTAATAAAAAACGTCGAGTAAATCGTAAAAAACGTGTTTTTAATAAAAAGTCGAGTAAACCGTAAAACCTTACGATTAACTCGAGGAATTTATTAAAAATGATTTCAGATCGGGAAACGATCCCGTAAAAAGTCGGAAAACGGATTTATCGCAAAACGGCCCGGAAGGGCCTAAAACGCGATAAAAACCCATTTTGCGATCTTAACGGAATCTAACCCGCAGATTCGATAACGTTTTGACGGTTTACTCGCAGGAGGAAAATAAGAGTCAAGTTTTAAGATAAAAGGAAGGTTTGAAGAAAAATAGAAGATTTCCGCGAAAGAAAAGGAAGGATCGAGAAAAATGGAAAATTCCCGATTTAGTCAAATCTGGGCGAAATGGAAAGATCGGATAGCCAAGGCGAGGAGTATATAAATAGGAGGTCTAGGGCAGAAGCGATAGACACGAAATTCAGAGCTCTCACCACCAAAATTAGCATTTAGGAATATTTATGTTTTTCTGTTAGCGAGCTGCGTCTCAATTAGGGTTTTTCGTTCTTAAGTTTTCGGGTACTCTCTTTGTACCAGTTCTACGCAGATTCGGAATAAGAACCTCTTTGCTCTCGATTTTCGTTTATTCATTTAAAGTTTCTAAGTTTCTTGTTATCTTAATCTTCTTTGTGCGGTTCTGCAGATAGCCGGTTCCTCTGGAAACTTAGGGTTTTCCCGAAGTTTCCTTTTTTACGATTATTTGACAGTAGGTGGATTTCGGTTCCCACAACCATGGTTACCCTTCTCGTCTTGTCTTCGTCCGCGCTTTTCGACTGACAGGTTTCCCTGAGGCGGAGTTTCTGCTCGCGCATTCCTGTCGTTCTTCGGAAGGCGATCCGAATCGCGGAAAGTTCTCCCGCGACCAATTTTGCGGCAAGTCTGGCGCCGAGAACTTTTCAGTTCACGGTGGAATGCCCGCGGGTTTGGTGGAGGTCGCAGAAAGAATTCTCGTCGTTATTCGAATTTCTCGTCCACGTGTTACCCGTAGTTCGCCCTTGCTCCGTACCGGAGTTGATGGCGTAGTTATGCGCCCCTTGGAGATCCTGTCACTCGTGATGGACGAATTTGTCATTACGAGAGTTCCTCTTTTTCTGCTTCTTCTCGGACGCGTTATCCTTCGCGGATGTTTTCGTCGGCTTATGCTTCTCGGACAGGATTTTAGTCTCCTCTTCGATGGTTATGAAATCAGTGGCCTTTTGGAGCGCATCCTGGATCGTCCGCGGTTTCTCGAGAGTTATCCATTTGCGGAATTTTGATTTATACCAGAGCGATTTCCTTAACGCGTCGATGGCGGCTTTGTTGCTGATTCCGCTAACTCTAGCAATGACGAGATTGAATCTGCTCATGAAATCACGGAGAGATTCGTCCTCCTTCTGCACCAAGCTCCAGAGGTCGACGTCGGAGGTTTCCGGGTTAATGAACATCGAGTACTGCTTCAGGAATTCCGAAGCCAGTCGACGGAAACTTCCGATCAAATTTCGCCTAAGTTTGGCGAACCATTCGAGCGCGGCTCCTTCTAGGTTTTCGACGAAGAGGCGGCAGTAGCCTGCGTCTTTTTCGTGGTCCTTGAGCTTGGCTCGTCCCATGGTGAACTGGAATGCTTGCAGGTGCGCTTTGGGATCGGACGTCCCGTCGTAAGTCGGCACCTTAAGTTTTCCGGGATCGGGCAGTTTGATCTCGGTGATGCGGGCTGTGAAGGGCTTCTTCCGAGATTCGTACAATAGCCGATCGATTTCAGGTAAGGTGCTGGTAGCGCGGTGAATCTGAGATTTCACCGCTTTTACCGCTGCGGCCGTTTTGGTGATATATTCTCGGAGATCGCGAATCTCAGTCAGACCACCAGCAGTTTGCCGACCTTGTCGGCGTTTGCTGCGAGTGACTGGAGATCGCTCCTCGGCGGTTTTTGCGTAACGCGCGAAGTCGAGTTCCCCCTCGTCTCCAATAAAAGAACGTCCGGGAGAAGACTCCGGCAGAGGACTTCGAGTCTTTCTTCTCCTAGGATGGACGTCAGCGTCTTCGTCCGACGAATCGGCCTGGTCGCTTGTCTCCAGGTTAACCCTTTCGATGCCGTCGCCCTCGGTCTCCTGTTCATGAGTAGGAGGTTTCTCCGATTCCTTGAGCGTCGCGTCAGGATTTTCTTTTCCGGAATCCTTTTCCGGTAAGCTACCCTGCTCGGTTCTGGGACGATCCGTAGGAGCGCCAAAGTCGAGCCTCCTTCCGCGGATCTTAGTAGGTCCGCGGGGGCGAATTGCTCGGGTTTTCACGGTTAGGGTTTCTACCTGTTTCGTGAGCGAACCAAAGAGCTTTTCCTGCTCTTCCGATTTTTTGTTAAACTCGGAAAGCATCTTCCCGAGGGTCTCGGCGTTAGCGCTTGTAGCGTTGGCCGCAGACGCACCTTGTGGTGGTGTTGTTTCAACGTTATCGCGTTCGTTGCGAGTTTGGTTGTCACCAGTCATCATTTCTTCGTTGGACAAGTTGCAGCTTCGGTGTAAGATAGATCCGACCCCCCCCCTCCTTCTAGCGCCAAACTGTGGGAACCGAAATCCACCTACTGTCAAATGATTGTAAATAAGGAAACTTCGGGAAAACCCTAAGTTTCCAGAGGAACCGGCTATCTGCAGAACCGCACAACGAAGATTAAGATAACAAGAAACTTAGAAACTTAAAATGAATAAACGAAAATCGAGAGCAAAGAGGTTCTTATTCTGAATCTGCGTAAAACTGGTACAAAGAGAGTAGCCGAAAACTTAAGAACGAGAAACCCTAGTTGAGATGCAGCTCGCTAACAGAAAACGAAAATATTCCTAAATGCTAATTTTGGTGGTGAGAGCTCTGAAAATCGTGTTCCTTGCTTCTGCCCTAGACCTCTTATTTATATACTCCTCGCCTTGGCCATTCGGTCTTTCCATTTCGCCCAGATTTGACTATATCGGGAATTTTCCATTTTTCTCGATCCTTCCTTTTCTTCCGCGGAAATCTTCAATTTTTCTTCAAACCTTCATTCTATCTTCAAACTTGACATTTATTTTCCTTCTGCGAGTAAACCGTCAAAATGTTATCGTATCTTCGGGTTAGATTCTGTTAAGATCGCAAGATGGGTTTTTATCGCGTTTTAGGACCTTCCGGGCCGTTCTGTGATAAATCTGTTTTCCGACTTTGTACGGGATCGTTTCCTGATCTGATGCCGTTTTTAGTAAATTCCTCGAACTAATTGTAAGGTTTTACGATTTACTCGACGTTTTTATTAAAAACGCGTTTTTTACGATTTACTCGACGTTTTTATTAAAAACGCGTTTTTTATGATTTCAACGAGAAATCTCGAATAAATCGTATAGTTTAGGCAATATTCGGTGTTTCGTTAAACCGTTGCCGTTTTATACGATTTCCTCGAGTTTTTTTGTCGAGAAAGCGAAGTTTTACGGTTTTTATCGTAAAACTCGAACGATAGGTCGGATCGTGGTTCAGAACGCGACCGTGTCGAAAGACGTAAGTTTCGAATCGGGGATGCGGGAGATCGGGAATGCGGGAGATCGAGGCTCGGGACGTCCAGGAAATCTCTAGTTCATCCAACGGCGAACTAAGCTGGCAAGCTTATTTCGCCCGTGGGCGAACTAGTCGGGACGGGACTAGTTCGCCCACTTGCGAACTAAGCCGAGCTGGCTTAGTTCGCCCGTGGGCGAACAAGTGTTGGTGTCAAAATCGGTCACGACGGAATCAATGGCTAAAAGTCTCCGCAAAAGTAAAAATAAAAATACGTTTTATAAAACTCCAAAGATCGTTTTATAAAACTCGAGAATCGTTCTCTAAAACTCAGAGATCGTTTTATGAAACTCGAGAATCGTTTTATAAAACTCGAGAATCATTTTATAAAACTCGAAGAATCGTTTTATAAAACTCGAGAATCATTTTATGAAACTCGAGAATCATTTTATAAAACTCGAGAATCGTTTTATAAAACTCGAGAATCGTTTTATAAAACTCGAGAATCGTTTTATAAAACTCGAGAATCGTTTTATAAAACTCGAGAATCGTTTTATAAAACTCGAGAATCGTTTTATAGAACTCGAGAATCGTTTTATAAAACTCGAGAATCGTTTTATAAAACTCGAGAATCGTTTTATAAAACTCGAGAATCGTTTTATAAAACTCGAGAATCGTTTTATAAAACACGAGAATCGTTTTATAAAACTCGAAGAATCGTTTTATAAAACTCAAAGAATCGTTTTATAAAAATCGAAAATCGTTTTATAAAACTCGAGAATCGTTTTATAAAACTCGAGAATCGTTTTATAAAACTCGAGAATCGTTTTATAAAACTCGAGAATCGTTTTATAAAACTCGAAGAATCGTTTTATAAAACTCGAGAATCGTTTTATAAAACGCGAGAATCGTTTTATAAAATTCGAGAATCGTTTTATAAAACTCGAGAATCGTTTTATAAAACTCGAGAATCGTTTTATAAAACTCGAGAATCGTTTTATAAAACTCGAGAATCGTTCTATAAAAATCGAGAATCGTTTTATAAAACTCGAAAATCGTTTTATAAAACTCGAAGAAACGTTTTATTAAGCTCGAAGAATCGTTTTACGAAACCGCAAAAAACCGAAACAGCCGTAAAACACGAACTAGTCACAACTAGTTCGCCCATGGGCGAACTATGCCGGCCCGGCTTAGTTCGCTGATGGGCGAACTAAGAAACACTCAACTAGTTCGCCCATTGGCGAACTATTCCTGTCCCGGCTAGATCGCCAATGGGTGAACTAAGAGGTACTGACTTTCCCCCACTGGTTCTTTTCGCCTAGTTCGCCATATGGCGACCTAGCCAAGCTGAACTAGCTCGCCGTACGTCGAGCCGACCGTCCCGAGCCTCGATCTCCCGCATCCTCGATTCAAAACTTACGTCTTTCGACACGGTCGCATTCTGAACCACGGCCGAAACGTCTCCCGTTCCGTCTCGATCCGACCTATCATTCAAGTTATACGATAAAAACCGTAAAACTTCGTTTTCTCGGAAAGAACTCGAGGAAATCGTATAAAACGGCAACGGTTAAACGAAACACCGAACATTGCCTAATCTATACGATTTATTCGAGATTTCTCGTTAAAATCATAAAAAACTCGTTTTAAATAAAAAACATCGAGAGAATCGCAAAAAAAAGGCATCGGATCAGGAAACGGTCTCGTTAAAGTCGTAAAACGGTTTTTATCGTAAAACGGCCCGAAAGGTCCTAAAAAACGATAAAAACCCATCTCGCGACGTTAACGAAATCAAACCCCAAGATACGATAACGCTTTGACGGTTTACTCGCAGACGGAAGATAAAAGGCAAGTTTGAAGAGAAATAGAAGATTTCCGCAGAAGAAAAGGAAGGATCGACAGATATGGAAAGTTCCCAAAATATTCGGTTTCGAGCAAAATGGAAAGACTAAAACCGCCTAAGGAGGAGTATATAAGGAGGAGGCATAGGGCAGAAGCTGGGGGACGAATTTCAGAGCTCCCATCTGAGACTTTAACAACTTTTCTACACTTAGAATTTTCCGCACTTAGAAACTTAGGCTTTTTCTCGACAAGTTCGGTTTCTATGACTGGCGCTCAATTACTAGACGAACTCGCCCAGGCAGTTCGATCTCTTGTCCAGCTCTATCAACTGAACTACGTTCCCCTTGATCCCCGAAAGGGGTACGTAGGCAGCCTTTCATAAGGTTTAGTCCGAAATCATTCAAACCTTCTTTCCTATCTTTTTCCGTTTTTCGTTATCAAGCTGTGACTCGAGTAGATCTAGGGTTTTATGTTTATAACTCGCTGATGGCCCCTGCGGCCAAAGCCTTTGTGATTCCTTGTAATGATCGCAACGCTCTTACGCGAATCGGAAATAAGATCGACTTTCTTTATAAATTCGGTTTATTATGTTTTTCATACTTTCCGCATTTATTTGGTTACTTGTCGTTGGCATTCGCAGAGATCCGGTTCCTCTGGAAAATTAGGGT
Organism: Eruca vesicaria subsp. sativa; assembly: GCA_932364175.1. NCBI lineage: Eukaryota > Viridiplantae > Streptophyta > Magnoliopsida > Brassicales > Brassicaceae > Eruca > Eruca vesicaria. The sequence continues at coordinate 101,851 of CAKOAT010083710.1, forward strand.
TTTCCTAAGTTTCCTTATTTAACGGAAATCGACAAGTGTGAATTTTGGTTCCCACAGTTTGGCGCTAGAAGGAAGGGGGTCGGATTACTCTTACTCATAGCCGCAAAACGCTTGATCAAAACGATGTCTGGATGTATGAAAGACAAAGTCGCAACTCGCGAAAAGAGGCTGGTAAAACAACTCCAGCAGCGACTGCTCCTACAGCCAACGCTTGCGCAAACGCTGGAGTACTTAACAAAATCAAAAACCTAATCGCGACTCTTCGTCACGGGAAGAGCAACAAAACGAGCTCACGATTTCTATCTCAGATCACTAAGGGAAACGATAAAATCTATCAAACCCCATAGTGTTTTTTCTTATTTCCGAGTTTGACATATCTCACGGGTTGAGCAAAAGACGTTTTCCGAGAACTTTTCGGAAAAATAAAACTTGCCTTCCCAGAAACCGCGGAACAAACCGTAGGTTACTCGCGAAATAAACCCTAGGTTACTTGCGAAAAAA
>CAKOAT010083710.1:105874-129113 GCA_932364175.1 Eruca vesicaria subsp. sativa
AAAACGCAAACTGATAATAAAGCCGCAAAGCGGCAGGGACTCAGAGCCACACACGGCCAGTCCAAAAACTATAACGGCCACGCTCGGCCAGACCAAACGGCCTACGAGGCTAGTCTCAAAGCCGGCAAAGGTCCAGATGCTATCGACATCAATATGCTCGATAATTCCTACACAACATATAACTAGACCGTAAAGGTCTGGCTAGGAAACAGGTCATACGAACCTTAACTCTGAAACGAACTACGAAAGGCTTGATCCCCTCAAAAGGGTACGTAGGCAGCCTTCACAAGGCGCAGCCCTAATCTTAAACACATTCCGCTCCCTGGAGAATGGAAAGATCACTCTCAACGGATCTTTCCAACCATTAATTCCGCCTAATTTAACTAAAATTGGCAAACCACTCGCAAGAACCTTACGCTAGGAGCTCAAGATTCTAGCGAGCTGGGGGCTAACTGTTTGTGTCAAAATCGGTCACGACGGAATCAATGGCTAAAAGTCTCCGCAAAAGTAAAAATAAAAATACGTTTTATAAAACTCCAAAGATCGTTTTATAAAACTCGAGAATCGTTTTCTAAACTCAGAGATCGTTTTATAAAACTCGAGAATCATTTTATAAAACTCGAGAATCATTTTATAAAACTCGAGAATCATTTTATAAAACTCGAAGAATCGTTTTATAAAACTCGAGAATCGTTTTATGAAACTCGAGAATCGTTTTATAAAACTCGAGAATCGTTTTATAAAACTCGAGATTCATTTTATAAAACTCGAGAATCGTTTTATAAAACTCGAGAATCGTTTTATAAAAACTCAAAGAATCGTTTTATAAAACTCGAAGAATCGTTTTATAAAACTCGAGAATCGTTTTAGAAAACTCGAGAATCGTTTTATAAAACTCGGAAATCGTTTTATAAAACTCGAGAATCATTTTATAAAACTCGAGAATCGTTTTATAAAACTCGAAGAATCGTTTTATAAAACTCGAAGAATCGTTTTATAAAACTCGAGAATCATTTTATAAAACTCGAGAATCGTTTTATAAAACTCGAGAATCGTTTTATAAAACTCGAGAATCGTTTTATAAAACTCGAAGAATCGTTTTATAAAACTCGAGAATCGTGTTATAAAACGCGAGAATCGTTTTATAAAACTTGAGAATCATTTTATAAAACTCGAGAATTTTTTTATAAAACTCGAGAATCGTTTTATAAAACTCGAGAATCGTTTTATAAAACTCGAGAATCGTTTTATAAAACTCGAGAATCGTTTTATAAAACTCGAGAATCGTTTTATAAAACTCGAGAATCGTTTTATAAAACTCGAGAATCATTTAATAAAACTCGAAGAAACGTTTTATAAAACTCGAAGAATCGTTTTACGAAACCGCAAAAAACCGAAACAGCCGTAAAACGCGAACTAGTCACGACTAGTTCGCCCATGGGCGAACTATGCCGGCCCGTCTTAGTTCGCCGATGGGCGAAATAGGGACACTCCACTAGTTCGCCCATCGGCGAACTAAGCCGGTCCCGGCTTAGTTTGCCGATGGGCGAACTAAGGACACTCCACTAGTTCGCCCATCGGCGAACTAAGCCGGTCCCGGCTTAGTTCGCCGATGGGCGAACTAGGGACACTCCACTAGTTCGCCCATCGGCGAACTAAGCCGGGGCCGGTTTAGTTCGCCGATGGGCGAACTAGGGACACTCCACTAGTTCGCCCATCGGCGAACTAAGCCGGGCCCGGTTTAGTTCGCCGATGGGCGAACTAAGAAACACTCAACTAGTTCGCCCATTGGCGAACTAGTCCTGTCCCGGCTAGATCGCCAATGGGCGAACTAAGAGGTACTGACTTTGCCCCACTGGTTCTTTTCGCCTAGTTCGCCATAAGGCGACCTAGCGAGGCTGAACTAGCTCGTCGTACGTCGAGCCGACCATCCCGAGCCTCGATCTCCCGCATCCTCGATTCAAAACTTACGTCTTTCGACACGGTCGCATTCTGAACCACGGCCGAAACGTCTCCAGTTCCGTCTCGATCCGACCTAGCATTCAAGTTTTACGATAAAAACCGTAAAATTTCGCTTTCTCGGAAAGAACTCGAGGAAATCGTATAAAACGGCAACGGTTAAACGAAACACCGAACATTGCCTAATCTATACGATTTATTCAAGATTTCTCGTTAAAATCATAAAAAACTTGTTTTAAATAAAAAACGTCGAGAGAATCGTAAAAAAACGGCATCGGATCAGGAAACGGTCTCGTTAAAGTCGTAAAACGGTTTTTATCGTAAAACGGCCCGAAAGGTCCTAAAACACGATAAAAACCCATCTCGCGACGTTAACGAAATCAAACCCCAAGATACGATAACGCTTTGAAGGTTTACTCGCAGACGGAAGATAAAAGGCAAGTTTGAAGATAAATAGAAGATTTCCGCAGAAGAAAAGGAAGGATCGACAGATATGGAAAGTTCCCGAAATATTCTGTTTCGAGCAAAATGGAAAGACTAAAACCCCCTAAGGAGGAGTATATAAGGAGGAGGCATAGGGCAGAAGCTGGGGGACGAATTTCAGAGCTCTCATCTGAGACTTTTACAACTTTTCTACACTTAGAATTTTCCGCACTTAGAAACTTAGGCTTTTTCTCGACAAGTTTGGTTTCTATGACTGGCGCTCAATTACTAGACGAACTCGCCCAGGCAGTTCAATCTCTTGTCCAGCTCTATCAACTGAACTACATTCGACTTGATCCCCGAAAGGGGTACGTAGGCAGCCTTTCATAAGTTTCAGTCCGAAATCATTCAAACCTTTTTTCCTATCTTTTTCCGTTTTTCGTTATCAAGCTGCGACTCGACTAGATCTAGGGTTTTATGTTTATAACTCGCTGATGGCCCCTACGGCCAAAGCCTTTGTAATTCCTTGTAATTATCGCAACACTGTTACGCGAATCGTAAATAAGATCGACTTTCTTTATAAATTCGTTTTATTATGTTTTTCATATTTTCCGCATTTATTTGGTTACTTGTCGTTGGCTTTCGCAGAGATCCGGTTCCTCTGGAAAATTAGGGTTTTCCTAAGTTTCCTTATTTAACGGAAATCGACAAGTGTGAATTTCGGTTCCCACAACTAGTCGGGACGAGACTGGACTAGTTCGCGTTTTACGGCTGTTTCGGTTTTTTGCGGTTTCGTAAAACGATTCTCGAGTTTTATAAAACTATCTTTGAGTTTTATAAAACGGCTTCTCGAGTTTTATAAAACGATCTTCGAGTTTTATAAAACGGCTTCTCGAGTTTTATAAAACGTCTTCTCGAGTTTTATAAAACGGCTTCTCGAGTTTTATAAAACGATCTTCGAGTTTTATAAAACGGCTTCTTAAGTTTTATAAAACGATGTTCGAGTTTTATAAAACGTCTTCTCGAGTCTTATAAAACGATCTTTGAGTTTTATAAAACGATCTGCAAGTTTCATAAAACGTCTTCTTGTTTTATAAAACGATCTTTGGGTTTTATAAAACTATTACTTTTATGTTTTTGCGGGGAGTTATGGCTATTGATTCCGTCGTACCGATTTTGACCCCAACACTAATCATGTTAGAAGAAGAGATAAACTCAAATTACTCAAGAAACATAGATTATATTAAACAAGGACTCAACTTTCCAATGTGTTTTTGAGAGAAAAGAAGATAAGTTCTAAACTTAGGTCTCCAATGTATTTATAGAAGCCTAAAAACGAGCATAAAAGTCGGGTCTTTTCGTCTGTAGCGACATGCTCGTAGCGACATGCTCTGGCCGCTACAGCACACAATTTTCTGGGGATTTTCTCGTAGCGACATGCTCTGGTCGCTATAGTGGTCACTACAGACTTTCTGCTCTCTTCCTAGCGACATGCTCTGGTCGCTACAGTTCGGTCTCTACAGGGTTGATATGCCTCCAGTAGATAGATCATAACTTCTTCAATACAGCTCTAAATGACTTGAAACAACTTCCATTAGAAAGATAACTCAATTTCCCATGTCATCCCAAAATATGAGCTTCAAAAGATATCTTTCAGGTCTCCATCCATGTTCATATTTAACCCTCTTTTGGATCACATTGCTCCCAAACACCTCCATTCACTCCATGGCACACTCCAATACCTAATAAGGACATATGAATGCAAAACCGTTAAACTTTGTTTTCCCGAAAAGAACTCAAGGAAATTGTATAAAATGGCAATGGTTAGAAGAACCACCAAACATTTCCTAAACTATACGATTAATTCGAGATTTTTCGTAAAAATCGTAAAAACGCGCTTTTAATGAAAAACTTTGAGTGAATCGTTAAAACGACAACGATTAACTGAAAAACGAACATAGCTAAACTCTACGATTAACTCGAGTAATTTATTAAAAATGGCATCCAATCAGGAAACAGTTTCGTATAAAGTTGTAAAACGGATTTGTCGCAAAACGGCATGGAAGATCCTAAAAAACGTGATAAAAGCCCATCTCGCAATTTTAACGAAATCTAACCCGAAGATGCGACAACGTTTTGACGATTTACCCGCAGAAGGAAGATAAATGTCAAGTTTGAAGATAAATAGAAGATTTCCACGGGAAAAAAGGAAAGATAAGAATAAAAGGAAGATTCTTGATAAACTCGAATCTGCGCGAAATGGAAGGACCAAACCGCCAAGGAAGGGAGTATATAAGCAAGAGGCATAGGGCAGAAGCAGAGAAAAAAAATCAGACCGAGAGAGGCGGTTGCTAACTTAGGAATTTAGGACTTAGGCGTTTAGACTACTAAACCGGATCCTTAGAGCGTTTCGACGTCTAAGTTCCGTGATTCTCCTTGTAACAGTTGTCAATCTCTTATTTAATAAAAAGCTCTCACGCAAATACTTTATTCCTTGTTCTTCGTCATTGTTATTCATCCATATTCTATTAACTTTGTTCGTTTTAGTGATTTCCGCAGAGATCCACGACCTCGGGAGAATTAGGGTAAGTTTCCATATTTAATGGAAAATCGACGGTGTAAATTTCGGTTCCCACAGATTGGCGCTAGAACGAGGGGGGGTCGGATTCTCTTACACAATAATTGCTAGAACGAACGAGAAAAGACATGCCTAACCTAAACGGCGACGTCATCTCGTTCGAGAAAAGAGCAACGATCGATTCGATCAAACCTCTCAACAATCTTCTCGTCATCGAGCTGACGATCCAGAATATGGATGTCGCAAGGATATTAGTCGATACTGGAAGCTCGGCTGGTATCATCTTTAAAAACACTCTCGAGAGAATGGAAATCGATCTGTCTGAAATCGCAGAAACGTAAGCCCGCCAGTATGACTCTCGGGAGAAGTCACCATGACTCTCGGTACGATCAACCTTACGGTCCGCGCCGGGGCATTGTGAAAAACGTCGAATTCCAAGTCGTCGACCGACCCATGTCTTTCAACGCGATCGTAGGGACACCGTGGTTAAATTCGATGCAAGCGGTTTCGTCGATGTACCACATGTGTCTTAAGTTTCCTACTCCGTACGGAATCGAGACCATATAGAGAAATCAGAGAACCTCGCAAGTTTCCTATGCCGCAGATCTAAACGAAAAAATCTGCCAGCCGACGTTTCTTCCAAAAAAAAAAAGTAGTCCTCAGCCTCCGACAGCGCCCCAGAGCAGGATAAAACGGAACTCTTTTGGCAGATACGAGCAGCCGAGGCATTGGAAGGTAAACGCGAACCAACCTGCGAACCTGTCATCTCAGTATGCATCGACGAAGCTTTCCCAGAACGCTGCGTCAAAATCGGTGCGAACCTTCTGACATGTCTGAAACAAAACTCAAACACGTTCGCTTGGACTACGGAAGATATGCCAGGGATCGACATTAACATCACATGTCATGAACTTAACGTTGACGCAACATCCAAACCCGTCAAACAAAAAAGACGAAAACTGGGGCCAGAACACGCCGAAGCGGTCAACAACGAAGTCGACAGACTCCTCAAAGTAGGATCGATCACGGAAGTTTGGTATCCTGACTGGCTCGCTAATCCTATCGTCGTAAAAAAAAAAGAACGGAAAGTGGCGAGTTTGCGTCGATTCACCGATCTCAGTAAAGCGTGTCCTAAAGATAGTTACAGCTGCTACACATGGATTGCTTACTCGAGGCAACCGCGAGAAACAAACTCTTATCCTTCATGGACGCCTTTTCGGGATACAATCAGATCATGATGAACTCTGACGATCGGGAGAAAACCGGATTCATAGCGGATCGGAGAACTTAAGAATGCTCGTGCGACTTATCAACGACTCGTCAATCGCATGTTCTCCGAACAACTCTGAAAAACAATGGAAGTGTACATCGATGATATGCTCGTACATCTCCAAGAATGTTTCGAGAGGCTCAACCTTGATAACATGAAGTTGAACCCTGCGAAGTGTCGCTTTGCCGTCGCATCCGGAGAGTTTTTAGGATATCTCGTCACTTACCGAGGAATTGAGGCCAACCCGAAGCAAATCACGGCACTGAGAAATGGTTTCCCCTAGAACAAAACGCGAGGTACAAAGTCTGACCGGCAGGGTTGCAGCGCTTAACTGCTATATCTCGCGGTCAACGGATAAATGTCTGCCTTTCTACGAAACATTGAAGGGTAACAAAAAATTCAAGTTGTCCGAGGAATGCGAGAATGCTTTCCAACAGCTAAAACATTACCTAGCTATCCCCCCAGTACTCGCGAAACCCGTAGAAGGAGAACCATTATTTCTCTACATCGCAGTATCAACGACCACCGTAAGTGGCGTCCTCATCCGAGAAGAGCGCGGCGAACAAAAGCCGATCTTTTACGTAAGTAAGACACTACTGGACGCGGAGACGCGATATCCTATGATGGAGAAATTGAGACCGTACATTTAATCTCACACTATTGTCATGCCCACTTCGTTCCCTCTCCGCACTATTTTGCATAGTCCCAGCGTATTGGGAAGATTAGCAAAATGGGTGATCGAGCTGAGCAAGTACGATATTTAATATCGCGCAAAAACTTGTGCAAAATCACAAGTACTCGCGGACTTCATAGTTGAACTCCCAACGGGAAGCGTGTCCAACCAAGAACCGAACTCAACCTGGATCCTATACGTTGACGGATCCTCATCCAAACAAGGCTCCAGGATCGGCATCCGACTCCATCTCTTACTGGATAAGTGTTGGAACAGTCATTCCGATAAATTTTCCACGCTTCGAACAACGAAGCCGAATATGAGGCCTTGATCGCAGGACTACGATTAGCTCACGGCCTGAAGATTAGTAACCTTCACGCTTACTGCGACTCCCAGCTAGTGGCTAGCCAGTTCAGCGGAGAATACGAAGCAAGGGACGAAAGAATGGAAGCATATCTGATCTTAGTAAAAGATCTAACCCAAAAGTTCGACCAATTCGCCCTTACTAGGATTTCTCGAGCGGAAAACGCCCAAGAAGACGCCTTGGCCGCCTTGGCATCCAGCTCGGATCCTGGTATGAGCAGGGTAATTCCTGTTAAATTCATCAAACACCCTAGCATCAGACCGCCCGTAGTCATAAACCTGATCAAAGAACCGGATGACGACATCAACTAAAACCATCCAGAAAAAGATCAGTCCGATTACGGATTCAGTCGTCCGTGGATGGAAACAATTCTCGCATACATAACCAACAGAGAACTTCCACCGGAAAAATGGGCGGCCCGAAAAATAAAAACTCAGGCCGCACAGTATGTTTTAGTTGACGGAGAACTTTACAAATGGAGATTCTCCGGACCACTAATGACCTGCGTGCCAGGGGAGAAAGCACAGCGGATAATGCTGGAAGTGCACTCAGGATCTTGCGGAAACCATTCCGGAGGAAGATCTCTCGCAATAAAAATCAAGCGCCACAGTTATTTCTGGCCAACAATGGTAAACGATTGCGAGGATTTCTCGCGAAAATGCGAGAAGTGCCAGCGGCATGCTCCGACTATTCATCAACCTGCCGAAGTTCTCTCATCTATCTCGGCACCATATCCGTTCATGCGATGGTCGATGGATATAGTCGGGCCAATACACGCGTCAAAACAAAAACGCCTCCTTTTGGTCCTGACCTACTTCTTCTCTAAGTGGGTCGAAGCCGACTCTTACGCAAGCATCAAAGACGCCCAAGAGAGATTTGCGTTCGCAAGAACATAGTCTGCAGACATGGAGTCCCATACGAAATCGTGACGGACAACGGGTCTCAATTTATCTCGACTAGATTCGAAGCTTTCTGCGAAAAATGGAAAATACGATTGATCAAATCGACTCCAAGATATCCTCAAGGCAACAGACAAACCGAGACCATTAATAAAACTATCCTCGACGGATTCAAAAAACGCCTCGATGCCAAAAAGGGCAAGTGGGCTGAACAGTTCGAGGGAGTTTTATGGTCGCACCGCACGACCCAAAGGCGAGCACATGTGAAACTCCTTTTGCCCTCGTATACGGAACATAATGCATGATCCCCGCAGAAGTCGAATTTCCGGGAGTACGCAGAAGGTTGCTTCAAGAAAGGGAAAAATCAAACAATCTATTGCTTCTCGAAGAACTCGATCTGATTAACGAACGACGAGATCAAGTCCTCGTCCGAATTCAAAACAATCAGCAAGCGGCCGCAAAGTATTACAACTCAAACTTGCGCGGTCGCAGATTTCACGAAGGCGAACTAGTCTTACGAAAAGTCTTCCAAAATACCGCAGAACGAAACACCGGGAAATTCGGTGCCAAGTGGGAAGGACCATACAGGATCATAAAGGTGTTCCGGCCTGGAGCATACGAAATCGCAAACATGCAGGGGACCAAAATTTCCAGATCCTGGAACGCGATGCATCTCAAAAAATACTATCACTAGGCAACTCACCTGCAAAACACTGAACTACGAGACGGCTTGATCCCCTTAAAGGGTACGTAGGCATCTTGTCGCTAGATAAGACCAGCCGTCCCCCCTCGTTAAAAAGGGGGGGGGAGTAGGTGAGTATATGTATACTAGTATACTCCCAAAATTTCAAACTCGCAATTTCTCAAACTTTTTCAACAAATGTATTAAAAGAAAAAACAAAATTCTAAATATAGCGAGACGTCGCCAATGTTTGGAAAACCGTTCCTCTCCAAAAACAACAAACAGTCCATCCGCGACTATAAAACATACACAGCTTCTTAAGATATAAACCCTTCGCGAAGGCCTAAACTACGTAAACATCTATCACTTAAAAATAGTTTGTTGCTGATCACAACAAACTCGCAACAGTCCTAAACAAACTTAAGTTATCTCGCAGAGATAGCTCTCGAACACCTAACACAAGGGTAATAGCGCTATAAAAGAAATCCAAACTTTTGGTCAGCACTTCCGGGCAACTTAGAAATTGTTCTCGGTGAGATGCTCGGTTCCAACCAGACAAATCGTATAAGCCGAGAACATATCGCGGATTATAAATCGGTATGGAATCAGGTTAAAATCGCAACAGGCAAAACGAAAGCCGACTAGTCATCGCATAGCCTCAATCCGAAAGTAAACCTAGGTCTTGCCCTAAACCCAGCACACTGGTCTCTAACATCTCAAGGCATGAATCGAGATCCTAAAGGCATGTCTCTTCGTCTATATCTAAACGCTCATTCGATCTACTAAACGTCCAAAAAAGAGCAAAACGAATAAGGCGATCCACAAAGGAAAAGGAATGCGAGAACACAACTCGCGGACCCCCCCCTCAATATCAACTCAAAACAAAAATTTTAAACGAAAAACTGATTGTTCATTACGAAAATAAAAAGTTGCCGAAGCAACAAGGGATTCAAAGCCGTAAAAGGCAAGTCCCGAACAAGTACAAAAGCCATTTTCTGCCAAACACATAAAGATCTAATTTTTAAGTCTCGTATGAGACTACAAATTCACACACCCTCCGCACTCGGAGCCTCGTCCTCATCCATCGCATCACCACCTTCACCTTCGTCAGTAATCTCTGGGTCATTGCTCTCATCTGCATCGGGCTGAGGGATGCTTTCGGCAGCAATAGCCGGGTTGGAGTCACTTCCCTCGACAGGAACATCCCGTTTGGTCACGCGGACCGCTGATCCCTCAAAACTCTTCATCTTGCGCTGAAGTCTGTGCAGCTTCGAAGCCTTAGACTTCTTTTCATCCTTCGCCTTGAGCAGAGAGATTGCGGTCTTTCAGAGATCACGCTCCAAATCACTAATCCTAACCTCGAACCGAGATACCTCCGCGGAATGCACGTCCTCTATCACTTTCAATTTCCCCTCGAGCTGAGTGGACCTCTCCTGCGACTCAGCTAACTCTTTGGCTAAACGCTCAATTTCAGACCCATTACATCCCACAACTGGCTAGCATCACTACTCAGAAGGAGTATGATGACGATTATGAAGAGGAACAAGCCACAGAGTACATATTTCTTCGGGAAGATGAAGAAAGACCTCCTCTACCTTCCTTCGTCTTCAGAGCATTGATCGACAGAGACTACTCTCCATCGACTGATATGAACCAACCAAGATCGCTCAAAAGACGTTTCGAACCACCAAGCGACAACCCCTACTGTGTACCAATCTACGTCGCACATGATGATGATACATAAGAGGGAGACTACTCAATTAGAAGTTAGGCAACCAATTACCACGAAAATTTCACAGTGGATACAACACCACTGACACATGCGACCAAACCAGAAGAAGACGTATCGACCGACACGGAACAACATCAATCGATCGACACGTTCCTCAACCAGTCGACCCATGCACATGCCGTACTATCAAGCAATCATACCACTACACCATCCGAGGTACAAACACATAACTTTAATTTTACCTTACTAATTCTGGATGAGTTTGGTATTTTCAAGGATCCAGATGGTCATGCACGAGCAATGAATGGAAGAATCATTCCAATCTCCAAAGAAGACCTTGCAGACATTCTTCAGATGACCAATGGATCAGGCAGCTCCTTCGCATAGGAACCCATCTATACGAAAGATCAGCACCAGCAATAAACAATTCAACATACCTCAGACAAGCAAGATGGTGCAGAAAACATTCATCTCAACTCAGCAATCCAGAATTTCAACAAGCATCGATTGATACGTGGAGACTCACATCGAACAATATACGTCGGCAATTTGGGAACGAGCTTTCAAATTCGGGATTCGTCGATTCTTGTTGGAAAAGGAAGAGAAATATGGAATCTACAGAGATGAGCATGGTTTCACTAGAGGAGTAGATGGATATATCATCCATATTTCCAAAGAAGATATGGGAAAATTTCTGAATAGAGACTCAAAGATGGAGCGCTCTTGTTTCTGTTTACCAGAACATGCTGAACAGTTTGCTAAAGGAGTTCCAGTTTGCAAGCTCTACACACAAGCAGAGGTCACGCACATGGTTAATGGAAGAGTTGGTGAACATAGCTGGGAAATGGAATCACTGAAGTTTGAACATGAAAGAGCCAAAGCATCACTTCAAGGAGAATTACATTGGCTTCAGACTGCCAATGAATTAGTTCGCAAAGAGAAGGACGCCCTGCAAGAAGAAGTGAATGCGCTTTGCGAAGAATTGGAATCTCAGAAACAAATATCGACCTATACCTTTACAACAACATCGATCGATACGAGTTCTTCACCAACGATCCCTTACACCAAAAAGAGATCGACGAGCTTATCAACACCATCTACATAGATCTGTGAAAAGCAGACAAACGCAACAATAAAGCCTTGGAAGATAAATGCTTACACCTCAGCCACATGATCATGCATCGAGTGAACAACATATGGAGAACTATGGATACCACCATAAACAAGCTTATCGAGAGTCACCTACAGGCGCTATCGATCGATGACCTACCCAGCACATCGACCGATATTAGAGCACCAGACTTCTGTACCAGAGAAGAACTTGAGGAAATAAGAGGAGATGTCTACAAAGCTATTGAAGCTTGTGGAGATGAAGCATACAGATTATTCGACAAGATGTGGTTCCTAGTACAGAGTGACGTTTAAGGATTGGAATTCACAACAGAAGGAATTCAAAAGGAGATCGAAAACATTCAGAGACAGCTCGCAAACCAACCTGCACCATCCGCATCGATCGACGTGCCATTCAGCCAATTGACCGATATACATACTTTCAAATCGACCGACAAAACTACACAAAGATCGAGTGATAATACCTATTCCCGTATGAAAACCATCCAACACCTCGACACCATGCAGCTGAGTATTAATCTAGAACAAACCTACAATAAGATTGGACAACATGAGTTCAACATTTCGAGCCTTGAGGAGTGGCTACAAAGAATCCAAGATGAGGTCCAAGGGTTGAAAGCTAGTATGACCAGAAGAGAGGACGCCACAAGAAGCTTCTTAATTTCATGGTTTGGAGAATTACAAGACAAGGAGGATACTTGTTTCCCAACAAGTACTTGCAACTCACCTCACTAGCCACCATACCTCCATAGTCAAGCTAAATGACTTTGACTAAGCGCTGAGTGGGAGGCAACCTACTATTAGGTATTTTCTTACTTAGTTTTATATTATTTATAGTTTTTACTTTCGTTTTATTAATTTGAGAAGAGATGTTGCACGATCACTACCTGTATCGACCCATACGATCCTGTCGACATCGCTCGACATCGACCTATCCATGACTCTCGGTACGAATTCCGGTCAGGTATATCGTTCACAATTTTCGATATCAGTTATACATTATTTATTTATGCCCTAACTCTAACTGGCTATACACCGAGGACAGTGTATGATTTAAGTCTGGGGGAGTGGAGATCACTGATGCTACTTTACCTTTTGATCTCATTAAATGTTTTCAAAATTGGTTTATTGAGTCAATAAGGGGACAAAGATATTTCAAAATTTTTACTTTTTATCTAACCATTATTTAGCACCATTCTTAGAATTGTTGATTGCAGAAAGTACTATAGATGCTAAAGTGGATCACCGGTGACCTATGACAACACTTTTCATGATTGTTTGGAAGAACCAAAGCTGATTTCCAACCTAAGCTGACATCTATTGCTTGTCTTGGGGCTTGGTATACAAGGGATCGGAATCAACCTGCAAGTCCGGAAGGTAAAAGTCTTGATAATTTTGGTTTCCTTCTCTCCTTCCTTTGGCATTCCAAAAAAAAAAAAATATTGAGATGATTTCCTGAGAGGCAGAGGGAGAGGTACATTACGCATGACCCCACTATTTTAATTCAAAGGAATGATCACACATTGTGGAAGCGAGGGAGAAGTAAATTACCCATGAACCCACTATTCGCTTGCACTTTGTTAGAAAAGGTTACAAAAAGTAGAAAGATCAATAAGGTGAACATTTGTTATTCATTGGGATTGATATAAAAGAAAAAGAAAAATTTGGGATTCAGAGAAGAGAGATATATGGAGAAAAGAAACCAGAATGAGAATGCATGAAACTTGCTTGAGTTAAAGCCTACACTTTTATTTTATGCATAAATGAAATCAGTAGAGGGGATAGACAAACATGATTGCTAAGTAGATTGGCTATATGAATTTGGTTGCTAAGCTAGGATATGGTATAATTTACTTCTGTAGTTAATAGATATGAGATGTGGCTTTCAACAAAGTAGAGGTGATGATCTTAAGTTAAGATTTGATTGAGGCCCTGCTGTTTTTTCTAAAACTTCTTCCAAAGACTAACTATTGTGTTTGCTTGAGGACAAGCAAAATGTTAAGTCTTGGGGAGTTGATCGACCATGGTTCTGACCCACTTTTAACCATGATATTAAGATGATTTTACAATATAAATATATATATATATATATATATATATGTTTTCAGGTTCAGGAGCATTTTGGAGTAAAGTGATGATTTAGACGCCCTTTTGGAGCTTAAAGGAGAGTTTTCCTGAGATAACTATGAAGATCAGACAACAAGGTCGATATCCAGAGATACATATCGATCGATACACATCCTGTAATAGATCGATGACACTTCCGTAGAAGATGACGAATCGAGATACTCCATCGATCGATGTACGCCTTGTACCATTGATCGATATCGAGCGTGAAGAATAAGTATGACTCAGCCGACTTGAAGCCCAAGTTCTCTCAATATTACAAGATTTCCCCTGACGAGTTTTTAGCCTAATTGAACTCATATTTATAGTTATGCCTATGTGTTTTGGCAGAGTATACTTTTATTCTATGTATGCTTTTTATGCTTTGTATATGCTTATAAAAGTATTCTTTTCATCTTATTCTGATTTTCATCAAAGGTTATAGAGTTCTAGATTTAGAAGAATATACAAAGAGATTTGTTGTTCAAAGGAACCAAGTGTTCAATCTTCTAATCTTATGAATTTATATTATTACCTTTAGCCCCAACTATGGATTGTTGAGTTGTGATATTCATTATCCTGCTCTAGAGTAGCTAACTAGAGTATGATCCTGGAACAATTTAACTTGTTAATCATCATCCTGAAATCATTTGGCATAAGCTGAGATCCTCTAGGGACAAGCGAGAGCCGGTCTATGATCTTGGTGAACAAAAATTCAATTCAATCTGAAGCTATATCGATCGATACTCCTATAGAGTAATCGATCGACGGCAATCGATCGACGGCAACCTATATCGTCCGATATCGCTGTCAAAACATCGGTCGATATTGCCAGCAGTCAGATCAATGGACGAGTCTAGATAGCGATTGCTAATAGACTTATCTATGAGTTGAAGTTCTTTAATATCTTGCAAGCAACCTATTAAGACATATGTACCATTATAATCCTGATTATCTGAATAGCAACCTTGAATCTAACTACTTTCTTTTATTTTTTAAAACCTAAACCAATTCTCTTGAGCTACTCATCATTGCTCACAACTGCAATATACTTTTCAACTTAATCAACCTAGCATAATCACTAAGGATTATGTCTTTTGTGTTCCTTAGTTCCTTGTGGATTCGATCCCTAAGTACTAAAACTGAACCTCTTATTTGAGAGAGTAATTCACTCGTTAGGGTAATTTGAGTGATATCAGTTGGCTGGTTGGATAACCACGGGTTATTATGTTCAATTTTCTGATGATTTCTGGAATGACGATTGCTAACTTTGCGGAGTTCATTTGTTCGTACAGTCTTTAGAATTTTCCTTGACGCTTTTTCTTTTTTATAAACCCATTCTTAACTTTGCAGAGAGTTTTAGTCTTCGATTCCGTCGTAACCGATTTTGACCCAACACAAACCGACTATTTTGAAATATGGGAGTATACGAATACTCGTATACGCACCCATTCCCCCCCCCCCCCGTTTTAGAGAGGAGGACAGCTGAACTTGTCTTTAGGCGAGCTGCCTAAGTATCCCTTTTGGGAATCAATCCATCTTGTAGTTCGGAAGCTTGTTGCTTTTCGGCCAATTCTTATTTTGGGTCTTTTTCCGTGGTAGGCGGAGTCGATTTTACCTGTTTTGGTTTTACGATTGTGACGGCCATTTGCCTTAGTTGTGTTCCGCTAAAAAGCAGGATCACGACTATCTTTGGCATACCCAAATTGATGCCTAAGTGATACATTGACGGACCTGCCTTGATGGCGTTTATCCAAGGCGTGCCCATGATTACGTTATAGATGGCCGGTCGATTGATGACTGCGAAAGTAACAATTTTTGTTACATCTTTTGCGGCTACCGGGAGTCGGATCGATCCTAAGTTTCGGCTTCCTCGAAGGTGATTACTCCTCTCGGAGTATAATCTGATGGTGTTGGCCAGTTCGAGCATTTCTTGGCTTTTCGGTTATAGGAATTGATGGACGAGATAGTGTTGCAGTAGTATTGCAATTCGCCGATGATCATGTTGACCCAACGGCGGTTAGCATCCTTCCCTTTCTTGTCTTGTCTTCATCCGCGTTTCTCGTCCGTTTGGTTCCCTTGTGGCGAATTATCTGCCTGCGAGTTCCTAACGGTTTTTGGGGGCGGTCAGAATCGCGGATGAGGTCCTTTATGTTGGATACTTCAGAGAGTTCTCCCGCGAGAAGTATTGCGGCCAACCTCGCACAGGGAACTTTACAGTTTACAGTTGAATGGCTGCGGGTCTTTGTGGAAATCGCAGAAGGCGTTCTCGTCGTAACTAGAGTTCCTGGTCCACGTGTTCCCCGTAGTTCGCCCTTGCTCTGATCCAGAGTTGATGGCGTAGTTATGCGCCTTCTGAAGATCATGTTACTCGTGATGGACGTACTTGTCGTTACGAGGGTTTTTCTTTTTTGGCTTTTTCTCAGACGCAGCGTTCTTTGCAGACGTCTTTGTCGGTTTATGCTGCTTTGCCAGGTCTTAGTCTCCTCTTCCATGACAATGAAATCGGTAGATTTTTATAGCGCGTCCATGATCATACGCGGCTTCTCGAGAGTTATCCACTTCCTGAACTTCGACTTAAACCAGAGCGACTTTCTCAGCGCGTCGATCGCTTCTCTGTCACTTATTCCGCTTACCCTAGCCATGATGAGTTTGAACTTACTTATGAAGTCGCGGAGAGGTTCGTCTTCCTTCTGGGATAGACTCCAGAGGTTGGCGTCGGAAGTTTCTCAGTTTATGAACATTGAGTACTGCTTTAGGAATTCCGAGGCAAACTGGTGGAAACTTCCGATCAAATTTTGCTTAAGTCGAGAGAAACATTTGAGCGCTGCTCCTTCTAGGTTTTCCACGAAGAGACGGCAGTAACCTGCGTTCTTCTCGCTTTCCTTGAGCTTGGCTCGATGATATACCATAGTTTTGACCTGTTTTTGGTCATGATTTCTATATGTTTTTATTATAATTATCTATGTTCTGGAGTCTATTAGGTATGTTTTCAGGTTCAGGAGCATTTTGTCGTAAAGTGATGATTTAGGTGCCTTGTGGAGCTTAAAGGAGAGTTTTACAAGTTGACTATGAAGATCCGACATTGAGAGACACATATCGATCGATACACACCTTGTGTAATCGATCGATGACGATTCCGTAGAAGTTGAAGTCGAGATACTCCATCGATCGATGTACACCATGTAACATCGATCGATACAGAACGTGATGAGCAACATTTACTTGGCGGACTTGAAGCCCAAGTTCTCACCAAATTACAAGAATGCCCCTGACGAATTTTTTACCTAATTGTACTCCATATTTATAGTTATGCCTATGAGCCCTAGAAAGTAATGAAGATATTTTCAGAAAGTTTTGATCTAAGTTTTTGTATTCTATTTAGCAATAAAAGTATTTTCTTTTCATCTTATTCTTTTGCTATGAATCTCTTGGCTATGTCTGAGTAGATTCATCTAATAGATTTGGGGTTCAAATATTTATGAGGGATTAGCCCCAACTATGGATTGTTGAGTTGTTATATTCATTATCCAAATGAACCCTAATGCTTACTCTAGATTTGCTACCTAGAGTTATGATTATGGAGTGACTAATCTAAGAGTCATTTTCCTGAAATCATTTGGCTAAACCCAGACTCTATTAAGGCTCGATGTGACAGCCGGTCTGATAGAAATACTCGGGTGAACACAGTTTCAATCCAATCTGATACTATATATCGATCGATACTCCTCTAGAGTCATCGATCGACGGCAACATATATCGATCGACACTGCGATAGCAACATCGATCGATACTGTCGGCTGTCGGTAATCAGATCAAAGGACGAGTCTAATAGCGACAGCTATAGATTCAACTAAGGATTGAAGTTCTCATATATTTGCAAGCAAGTCGTTAACACATCCATAGATTTATAATCCTGATTTTCTGAATAGTAACCTTGAATCTAACTACTTTCTTTCATTGTTTTCAAACCCAAAACCTATATTCCTTAGCAACTTACCATTGCTACCTATTTTTATTTATTGTTTTGAAACCTTTTCAACCTAGCTTCATCACTTAGGATTATATATTTTGTGACTCTAGTTCCTTGTGGATTCGATCCCTAAGTACTACGATTGAACCTCTTATTTGAGAGAGTAAATCAGTCATTAGGGTTAAACATTTGAGTTACATCAAATTAGGCGCCGTTGCCGAGGAACTAAGATCACTATTAGATTTAATCTGATTCAGTCTAGGTTATTTGTTACTTTTTATTTTTCCATCTTTTGACACAAAACTTTTCTTTTTCTTTTTGTCTCTTTCAGGTACATGCCCAGCAGTACTAGAAGCAACAAGGACACGCAACTTTTGTACTCAGAAGATCCCACGTGCCCTCTGTGACACAGGATCTGGAGTTAGCATCTTACTCAAGCTTATGGCAGATCATATAGGTCTGAAGATAGAGCCTTCTGAAGAAACTTTCATCTTTGTGGATTGTTCTCAACAGAGCTCTAGAGGCATCGTTCGCAACCTTGAGGTACAGATTGGAGAAACCCTAATTCCTACAGAATTCCATGTCCTCTCCAACAAGCTCAACTTCAAGACTTCCCTACTACTTGGAAGAGCCGTCTTAGCCACAGTTGGAGCTGTTTGTGACCTACAAACCAACAAGCTCTGCCTAACCCTTATCAACCCTTCCATCCACTACAACCCTGTTCCAGTCATCAAGTTTCCAAGGCCAGCAAGCTCAAAACTCGTAGCCACCTGTTTCTGTGCCCACGAGTATGATTCTATGGAAGAGTATGAAACCGAAGAAGCAGTATCGACCGATGACACCACCTCTTCATCGCCCGATACCGTTGTAGCACCATCGACCGACAGCACTACATGGTCATCGCTCGATGGAGTATTCCGACGGATCAAAGACGAGTTCCTAGATGCCGATTTCAGCGCATATGAGTGGGAAAACGATCACTACTTGCCCGAGCTAGCTAGTATCACTACTCATGAGGAGTATGATGATGATTATGAGGAGGAACGAGCCACAGAGTACCGATTTCTTCAAGAAGATGCAGAAAACCCTCCCCACCCGACCTTCCTCCGATCCCCATCGATCGATACGCCGCCCTGTCCATCAATCGATATGCCTCCACCCAGATCGCTCAAACGACGTTTCGAATCAATGAGCGATGAACCTTACTGCAGACCAGTCTATGTCCCGCATGAGCCACACCACAGAGATTACTCGATTGGAAGCTGGGCCAGTGGTTATCACGAAATTTTTGCAGTAGACACAGCACCCCTACAAGCCGCGATTCAACCTGCAGATCCCGTATCGCTCGACATGGAGTTCAAGACGTTGACCGACATGATCCACAAACCATCGACCGATACGGAGCACTCCCCATCGCTTGATATCAATCTTAAACCACCAACCGATCCTGCCACAACGCCATCCGAGGTACAAACACTTAAATTTGATTTAAATTCACTAATACCGGATGAGTTTGGTATTTTCAGGGATTCAGATGGTCATGCACGAGCTATAGATGGGAGAATCATTCCTATCTCCACAGACGATGTTGCAGACATATTCCAGATGGCTTATGGACCAGTAACTCCCTCTACACAACCACCTCGATACCCACACAATCCGCACCAGTTTCAACAAGCATCGACCGATACATGGAGACGTGCATCGATCGATATACAACGCGAATTTGGGAAGAGAGCTTTCAACACCGGAGTTCGTCGTTTCTTTTGGGAAAAGAAAGACAAATATGGAGTCTACAGATATGAATCTGGCCATGCAAGAGCAGTAAACGGAGACATCATACATGTTACCAAAGACAACATGAGAAACCTGCTGAAGAGAGCCTCGTTATTTGGACGCTCTTGTTTCTGTCTACTAGAATTTGCTGAAGCCTATGCTAAAGGAGTTCATGATTGCAAGCTCTTCACACAAGCCGAAGTCACACACATGCTAAGTGCAAGAACCGGAGATCACAACTGGGAGATAGCAGCCATGCAATATGAACATGATAAAGAGCTATCAAGACTTCGAGGTGAATTATTCTGGAATACCACCAGCCCTGACTTAGTACGATATGAAAGAGAATCCCTAGAAGAAGAAGTCAACACCTTGCGCACACAACTAAAATCTCAGACACAGGTATCGACCGATACAGCTACCCCTGCATCGATCGATACACCCGTCCAAAACCCGATCGAGCACCACTTCCAGAAGCTGTCGACGATGACAAACCCAGTCCATCGATCGATACCCGTGCTCCAGAATTCTGTACCAGGGAAGAACTTGAAGAAACAACAGCCCAAATCTACAAATCTATTGAGTTTTGTGGAGACGAAGATTACAGATTACTGGACAGATATTGGTTTCCACTCCACAGTGACGTCGAAGGATTGCAGTGTACAATTGAAGATATTCAGAAGGAGGTATCAGATATTCAAAGACAACTCACCAGCCGACCTGACCCATCACCATCGATCGATGAAGCAAACAATGCATCGACCGATATACAACCTCCAGAATCGACCGACGATCCAACACACCACGATACCATGCAGCGCACTACAGAACACATCTACAACATGCTTAGAAACCATCAGTACAGCCTTGCCAGCTTAGAGGAATTGTTGGGAAGGATCCAATGTGACATTTATGGTTTGAAGACTAGTATGACCAGAAGTGAGAAGGCCACAAGAAGCTTTCTAACCTCTTGGTTTGAAGAAACACAAGAAAAGGAGGACACTTGTTTCCCAACAAGTATCTGCAACCCACCTCACTAGCCACCATAATTCCATAGTCAGGCTACTTGACTTTAACCAAGCGCTGAGTGGGAGGCAACCCACTGTTAGGTATTTTATTTCTTTATTTTATTTTCTTTTTACTGATTAGTTTCGTTTTTATTTTTAGAAAGACATACACACGATCCATACCTATCGACCGATACGACCAGTCGATATCGCTCGACACAGACCAACACGCATTGATCGACGATGGCGACTCACCATCGATTGATACCCATATCGGTCAGGTATATCGTTCACCATTTCGATATCAGTTTACACATTTGATTTTTCCAATGCTCTTACTCTGACTGATTATACACTGAGGACAGTGTATGATTTAAGTCTGGGGGGAGTTGATTACTGATGCTATTTTACCTCTTTTTGATCTTATTTATAAAGTTTTCAAAAATTGGTTTTATTGAGTCAATAAAGGGAAAAAATTTCAAAGTCTTCCTTTTTATCTTACCACTCTTTAGCACCATTCTTAGATTTGTTGATTGCAGAAAGTACTATAGATGCTAAAGTGGATCACCAATAACCTATGTCAACACTTTCATGATTGTCTGGAAGAACCAAAAGCTGATTTCCAACCTAACCTGACATCTATTGCTTGTCTTAGGGCTTGGTATACAAGGGATCAGAATCCTCTTGCATGTCTCGAAGGTAAAAGTCTCAAAAATTTTGGTTTCCTTCTTTCCTTCCTTCGGCATCCCCAGAGAATAAAAGACTGATGTGATTTCCTGAGAGGCAGAGGGAGAGGTACATTACCTATGACCCCACTATTCTAAATCAAAGGATTGATCAAAGCAAGGGAGAGGTACATTAGCTATGACCCCACTATTCGCTTACACTTTGTCAAGAAAGATCAATAAGATGAACATTAACTGTTCAGTGGGATTGATATAAAAAAAAAGAGAGAAAGAAAGAGTTGGGATTCAGAGAAGGGGAATAAAGAAAGAAAGGGAACCAGGATGAGAATGCCTGAAACTTGTTTAAGTTGAATCCAAGTGTTCCTTGATCGATACTCCCAAGGTAAAGCCTACACCTTTATTTTTATGCATAAATGAAATCAGTAGAGGGGATAGACAGACAAGGAATGTTTAAGTTGATTGGCTAGATGTATTTGGTTGTTAAGCTAGGATATGGTATAATGTACTTCTGTAGTTGATAGAAATGAGATGTGGTTTGCAACAAAGTAAGAGCTGATGATTTTTAAGTTGAGATTTTGATTGAGTCCCTGCTGTTTTTAAACTTCTTTCCAAGACTAACTTAAGGTTTGCTTGAGGACAAGCAAAAGGTTAAGTCTGGGGGAGTTGATATACCATGATTNTAGGATATGGTATAATGTACTTCTGTAGTTGATAGAAATGAGATGTGGTTTGCAACAAAGTAAGAGCTGATGATTTTTAAGTTGAGATTTTGATTGAGTCCCTGCTGTTTTTAAACTTCTTTCCAAGACTAACTTAAGGTTTGCTTGAGGACAAGCAAAAGGTTAAGTCTGGGGGAGTTGATATACCATGATTTTGACCCGTGTTTGGTCATGATTTCTATATGTTTTTATTATAATTATCTATGTTTTGGAGTCTATTAGGTATGTTTTCAGGTTTAGATGCATTTTGTCGTAAAGTGATTATTTAGGTGCCTTATGGAGCTTAAAGGAGAGTTTTACAAGTTGACTATGAAGATCCGACATTGAGAGACACATATCGATTGATAAACACCTTGTGTAATCGATCGATGGCGATTCCGTAGAAGTTGAAGTCGAGATACTCCATCGATCGATGTACACCATGTACCATCGATCGATGCAGAGCGTGATGAGCAAGATTTACTTGGCCGACTTGAAGCCCAAGTTCCCACCAAATTACAAGACTGCCCCTTACGAGTTTTTAACCTAATTGTACTCCATATTTATAGTTATGCCTATGAGCCCTAGAAAGTAATGAAGATATTTTCAGAAAGTTTTGATCTAAGGGGGATAAAGAAAGAAAGGGAACCAGGATGAGAATGCCTGAAACTTGTTTGAGTTGAATCCAAGTGTTCCTTGATCGATAATCCCAAGGTAAAGCCTACACCTTTATTTTTATGCATAAATAAAACCAGTAGAGGGGATAGACAGACAAGGAATGTTTAAGTTGATTGGCTAGATGTATTTGGTTGTTAAGCTAGGATATGGTATAATGTACTTCTGTAGTTGATAGAAATGAGATGTGGTTTGCAACAAAGTAAGAGCTGATGATTTTTAAGTTGAGATTTTGATTGAGTCCCTGCTGTTTTTAAACTTCTTTCCAAGACTAACTTAAGGTTTGCTTGAGGACAAGCAAAAGGTAAGTCTAGGGGAGTTGATATACCATGATTTTGACCCGTTTTTGGTCATGATTTCTATATGTTTTTATTATAATTATCTATGTTTTGGAGTCTATTAGGTATCTTTTCAGGTTCAGATGCATTTTGTCGTAAAGTGATGATTTAGGTGCCTTATGGAGCTTAAAGGAGAGTTTTACAAGTTGACTATGAAGATCCGACATTGAGAGACACATATCGATCGATACACACCTTGTGTAATCGATCGATGACGATTCCGTAGAAGTTGAAGTCGAGATACTCCATCGATCGATGTACACCATGTA
>CAKOAT010083821.1:0-43985 GCA_932364175.1 Eruca vesicaria subsp. sativa
TCGAGTGGGTCGTGATGAACGGTCAGTATGGTCATCTGATCTTGGAACCAGCCTAAGCTCCTTCCCGGACTTACTCGGCTCGATCCGGTAAACAGCTCGGTTGGTCTGATTGGCATGGCTGAATGGCTGAACCTCAGTTGGACTGATCTGATCGTCCTGAGTCTGTTCCAAGTCCTGGTCCAGGTCCTGGGTTCCATCAGGTTCGGTTCGGGTAATACCCATAACCCGAAAAACCGTAAAACAAGATCCATTCGGTACTTATGTCAGATTCGGATCGGTTCGGATTTCTTTTTATCGGGTCGGATTCGGTTCGGATTTTCGGGTTCGGTTCGGATTTTCAGATTCGGTTTTTTTTGCCCGGCCCTAAAGGTGGAAATAGAATGTTTATGTAGTCAAAATAATTGTTTTTCGTTCAATAAATTCAAAAATTAAGGAATTAAATTGATATACATTACAAAAATTGATACATTTTTTTTCTTGCCGGTATTAGCTCCGATGATTACACAAACTCCACACTAGGTAAGTGCCGATGATTCCACTGCTCCGACGATGAAGAGCCTATGAAAGTCACATTAGAAACAATGTAATCTCTTAGAGTCTTCAAAGACTCATCTCTCTCCCCATTATCAACAATCACTGATCTCTTCTCCAGTACATGATCATCATAATCATCATCATCTTCGCCGGAGCCAACAAATCTTGATTCTGTCTGACCATCTCTCCGGCTATCAACATAACCCCACTTACTTCCACTCTCCATGTTCAGCTCAATAGACTTTAGATCATCATCATCATCACCATCATCATCATCATCATCATCAGAACCATCTACTATCTCTAAAACCCTCCGAATATCCGACGACCCTTTTCCCTCCTGACCATCCACAACACGCCGGAGCTCTTCCTTCAGCCTCTCCACGGCGGCGTGTTTCTCCTCGAACTCATGTCTCGCCTCCGTGAGCTTCATCTGAACCCTCTCTTCCCTCAAAACATCAGCTATATGCATCATCTCTCTCTCTTTCTCCATCTCTTTCTGATCATCTCCGATACCTCTCGCGAGCTCATCACAAACTTCCTCAAGAACGTCTTTGGCTCTCTTCTCTCTCTCCATCTCCTCCTTCATCTTCCTCTCTTTTTCCTTTGCCTCCGCGAGCTCTATTACTAATCTCTTGTTCGTCTTCTCCGTTCTTAGCCGGAGCTTTCTTTCAGCCACCGCCTCTTCTTGCAACTTCTCTATTAACCTCCTCGTCTCCTCCTCCCTTGTATCAAATTCGCTCATCAGATGCTTCAGGGATGATCTTGCTCTGTCTAGTTCACAGAGCAGAGCAGTGATTAGACGAGTGCTTGCGGTCTTGTGATCATCTCCGAGGTGGCCGATCCTTTTTAAGACTTTTACGAGCTCTTTAGACGTCGTTAAACACTCGCTGATATTCTTGAAACGAGTTTTCACCTGTTGTCCGGTTTTAACCAATCAGAGGTTTCTTGTCAAGCAAGAAAGGTTTTATTTAATAAATAAATGTAAAAAAAAGGTTACCGAGTTTGTGCCCATGGTTTTGTATTCGATTAGTTGTAGTCTCTGAGGAATTGTTGATTTTCTACGAACTCTATCATCTCCGAGAAGGATCCTCTAAAAATTTGATTATCAAAGACTTAGGGTTCCAGAAATGGATAAGGAAAAGAAAAAGAGGAGACTTGAGACGCAAGCCAAACACTAACCTCGCTGGAAGTAGGATTGGATGATTTTAGCGGGAAATCAGGGAAAGGGATCTCTGTTGGTTTCTCCCTTCTGTTTCTCGGTGGTTTCTTGCTTCTCACGCAATCTCCATCGGATACTGGAGGATCTGTGCCGTCGCTGATCTCCCATAACGTTGCCGCAAGCTTTCTCGCTGACACGCAGCGTTTCTGTAATTGTTCCACAGGAGGTTCTTCCGGCGAAAAAGGTAAGAGTACGGGAGTTTTAACGGCGGAGATGGACTTAACCGGAGTTCCTGAGCCGCCACCGTCATCTAGCGAAGCTCTTTTCCCGGCGAAAATGGCGCGTTTGAAGCGGTTTCGACGAGCAAGGGAAGAAGAAGAGGAGGAAGAGCAACCTCTCTTCCTGATCTTGCACCCTCTCTTCCTATCCATATTTTTATTTATTTTTGTTTATTTAAAAAATAAAAATAAAAATAAAAACAAGAACACGAAACTGTGTTTGATCTTGCCGGAAACTAGAGAAAAGAATGAGCAAAGAGTTGGAATTGGTTTGGTGTTTTTTATGAGAAGTGGGTCATGAGGTTGATCAAGTAGAAGCTTGAAGCAGTTTCTGGAAGAATTTGATTTTGAATCTCTGAGGAGACTTTAAAGTGAGTGATAAGAGATAATACAAAAAGAGAAAGTTAATAAGATTGATCTTCTTTTGCTTTTCTCTGAAGTTTATTAGTGTAAATGCTATCTACCATGAGAAGAAAAAGAGCAAAGTAGTTTTTTTATATATATACTACAAAAAGAGAAGAACTAGAGACGATAGATTCTTGCTTTCTTTAGAAGACGTTGAAAAAAGAGAAGTTTGAATCTGGGAAATTGTGTTATTTTCTTGGGAGAAGAAAGTGGAGGAAGACGGAAGATGGGAACAAGGATAGAAAGTGTTTATGTGTGGTGTTTTGTTTGTGTGCGTTGTCTCGTTGGCAATGTTTTTGCAGGGTTCATTGAACATACATTAACCCAATGTTATTCAATGTCATTAAAGAAATAGAGTGTTTCCATAACTGTTAAATCTTGTTGCCGGTAACTCATTAATGCAACAACGACTAGTAAAAAGGTATACCAGTCCATGTTAGTACCTTACTTTTTGATAGGAGGACAATAGGACTTGCTAAAAGTCTAACTAGATATAGGTTTACATCACATGCACTTTAACATGGTTTGGTTCAGTTAACTATTGATAAGCTTTATTTTGGGAACAATATGAACAGCAATTGCAAATAGAGTTTGATCAGTAGTTTTCATGAAAATTAAAAGACGAACTATATTCTCCAAACTAAGGCATCTACCACCATGCTATGACAAAAATTCAGTATTATTTTTAGACAGAACACTTGCATTTTGACATTTTTTGACGAAATGATTGGAAAAAATGTATAGACAAAGAGAAACATATTTGAGATCTGAGAAAAGAATTTTGGTTACTAGGAGCATGATTAATAGAAGTTCTTAGGGAGAGTTTTTAGCGTAATATAAGAAATTATCTTTTAATTTTTAACTAAAAAATAAAAATCGGTTGTTAAATAAAATATTTAAGAATTGTTTTTTTAGTTGTTGTAGTTAAAAATTAAGAGACGATTTATTATATTCCACTAAAAACTGATTTTTAGTTGTTTTAGTTAAAAATTAAGAGACATGTTTATTATATTCCACTAAGAACTTCATCTCAAGAATTCTCATTAATCATGCATTGATTATGGACTTCAATACTACTTGGCTTTCTATTTTAATGTTTGAAATGAGAAACAAAGAAAGTTTGTAAATCATAACTAAAATTTCTTTCATACTCCCTCCGTTCCTAAAAGATCAATGTTCTAGAAAAATATTTTGTTTCAAAAAGATGTATATTCTATGTTTTCTATGAGAAAATTACAAGTTTCAAAAAAATTAATTGGTTTTATTAGATTACTATTGGTTAAAAATTGTTGAAAATTGAAAATTACTGAAAACGATAGTGATTTAATGTGTTTTTTTTAATATGTGTGAAAAGTGAAAACACTAGAAAATCTATCTTTTAGGAACAAAGAGAGTATATCCTTAACAATTACTAATTTGCTAATCAAAATCCACAACTCAAAATCAATGCCATGAAATGAAACTTAAAAAAATTCAAAATAAATTTGATTACATGAGTTCGTATTTTTGTGTTTGGCATATTAGAGACATGCACATGCTGACTACAACAATAATGAAATACCCTAATGGAACATCCCAAGAGATGCCTTCTCTGTCAGCCAAATCAAATCCCTCCTCCAGATTCTATATCTATATACTATTCATATTTGCTATAACAATTCAGAATTAAATTTGATTTATTTGTGAGGCCAAGAGGGTCCCACGATCATGCAAGAAAATAGAACATAGATGAACGGCTCTGATATATATGGGTCCTAACTACTCTGTTTCTCTCTTTATCCTTTCGAGTCTTTGACTACTACTCGCAAATCACGTGGATAAATTGACAAAATGCTATACTATAGACTTTTCGTAGTTATTCAAAAGTAATAACAACTCTTACAAGGATTCACCGTAACCATTTGTAATAATCTGTCCAAATAGTATAGCATTCTTATATTCTTAGTTAAACCTGCAGCAAACTCATAATTTTTTTTGTAACTGGCAATTCACAACTTCCACTGTTATCTCTAGTGTCTAATTTAACCTTTTCATTGGATTTCACATTGCTGTATATATTTGTGTAACTTTAATGAGAGTTCAACTTATACAAAAAACTCTACTGTTTTCACAACCGCTTTTGTTTTGCCCTTTCTAAACCTCCTAAAACTTCTTGGACTTAAGTCAACAAAATGATGAAAATGGTTATACAAATTAGATTACATGTCAGATCTTGACTTTGAAAAGATTTGAGAATAGTAAATAATTGGGATAAGGAAATTGGTCCCATGGTCTAGTGGTCAGGACATTGGACTCTGAATCCAGTAACCCGAGTTCACGTTTCGGTGGGACCTTCTATTTTTTAAGTTTTGAAGAACTTTAGCGAATTAGCCCACTTCAGGTTGGGCCCTTTCGTCACTCGAAACAAAAATATGAACTTTCCACATGTTCAACACTTCACCAGAAACATGACAAAGCGTTCCATAAAAAACTGTATGAAAATATCAAACAAAGTGCATCTCACAACAAAACTGAACCTTCTCAACGCTACAAAACTGTTTTCAAAGGAAGATCAAAATCACTAAACATTTGTTTTCACTAACACAACTTATCCCTTACCTCTGAAATGTGAACACTCCATCTACTGCACCATCGGAGTTTTAAGTTTTACGGTTTACTCCCATTTTGACTCTCCTCCCAACCCGATTTCAACTTCCCCAGGAAGCTCAGCCACTGCACTCTTGCTTTGCTTGTTTCCTGTTGTCTTCTTCTTCTTGTTACGTTTAGTATCTACCACTCTCACCACACCTGTTTCTTGCACACTGCTTCTCTTCTTCCTCTCAACACCATCTTCAGAATCCTTTAAAACGGTTTCAACGCGGGAAAAGACTTCAGCGAAAGAGGTTTCAGCATCATCGATAGCATCTATTAACTTCTTAGGATTATCCCTTTTCTGTTTCTTCTCAGCAGCATCAGCTTCATTGTTACCCGGAGTTTTCTTCTGTTTATCTTCTTCCTTCTTTTCTACTTGAATTTGATCTATATTTGGGTTGCTCTTAGACTTCTTTTTCTTGCTCTTGATACCTTCATTATCAGCTTCTTCTTCTTCTTCCTCTGACTTGTTTCTCTTAGAGCTCTTCTTGCTTTTCCGTTCCACTTTGGATTCTTCTTCCTCTGCTGCTGCTGATTTGCTGTGACGACTATCAAAGGTTTCATCTTCGGTATCAAATCTAACATGCTTTGCATTCTTCGAGCTTTTCTCCAATGGTTTAGCGTTAAATACATTCACTGAAGGAGGAAGCAACTTTCTCACCTGTGAACATTAAAACATATACATTCTCATCCGTATTTGCTTTCTACACGTAGGAAACACTAAGTACAAAGAAAGTGGCTGTACCTTCTTAGCTGACTTCTCGTTATCAGAGATGGGGTTTCCTCTAATATTCAAGTTTCGTAAGCAAGATA
Organism: Eruca vesicaria subsp. sativa; assembly: GCA_932364175.1. Lineage (NCBI taxonomy): Eukaryota > Viridiplantae > Streptophyta > Magnoliopsida > Brassicales > Brassicaceae > Eruca > Eruca vesicaria. Next base: position 5,824 of record CAKOAT010083821.1, read on the forward strand.
GTGTACCCAAAACCTATCATCATTTAGGAACACAACAACTTAGATCAACGCCAGCTAGACAAGGAGAAAAGTCTGCTTTTACCTCTACACCAGAGAGACTTGTGATCATATTGTTTCCCACATCCAAATTCAGTAGTCTCTTGTTGAGTGCAAGTTCTGCTGGGAGAGCCTGAACGTGTGTAAGCGTAAAGGAAACATAGCCATCAGTAATATAAACAAAAGACTGGAATTGGTACTCTGGCCTGAGTGTTTATCTTATGGAAGAGAGAGATAACCTTAATCTCATTGTGGGCGAGTCGTAGCTCTTTCAAGTCAGAGCATGACTTGAGAGAAGACCCAATAGCTTTTATTCTGCAGTGAGACAAAGAAACCTGAAACAAGGGATCAAGAAAGGATTAAATTTTAGTTTTGATTCTCGAAACATGAGAAAAGTCAAAGCTTACTTTTGTGAGTTTTTTCAACTTTGAAAGTGAGTCGCCGATTTCACTGATAGGGTTCCTAGAAAGCACTGCATCATATCCACAACAAAATCTTCAAGTAGATGAAACTAGGAAACTTCTAAAAGGAGAGTAACATGTTGAGAACATACCGAGACTGTTCAGGTCTTTGAGTAGATCTAGCTTGCAAATAGAGGAGATTTCATTGTCTGCAAGAAACGAAAACAAGTCATCAGTAATAGCTTGTGGATAGATACCATGGACTTGTGTTGTTCCAACTCACCGTTCAAAATCAAGGCACACAAATTGACAAGAGAAGAGATCTCATTCATAGACTTGAGCTTATTCTTTCCAGCATTCAGCACCTGAATCCAAACCAAAACTTCATCTTCAGTGCTGAACAACTTCATGAATTAACAAATGAAATAAAACTGAACTTACTGTAAGCTTAGTTAATCCTTCAATCCCACTCAAGCTCTGCAACTTATTGTCCACAACCGACAGCCACTTCAAATTCAGACAATCCTTAAGTCCCTAAAACCAACAAAACATAAACATAAGCTTCAAAAACCTTTCAGCTACTAATATTCAAGTAAAGGTATCGTTTTTAAAGTCTCTTCTTGCTTTTCACCTGAAGATCAGTGAGATTATTGAAACGGAGGTCAAGCTTCTCCAAGTTTTTGAACTTGCTCAAACAAGACACCTGAATCAATCATCACAAATTAGGGTTTTTTTTTTCGTTTCAATTTGGGAACAGAGTTTGCAGAAACGAAAGGAGAGGAAACTCACGTCGGTGAGAGCTCTGTGGCCGAGATTAAGTTCCTTGACGGAATCGAGGTCTTGGGTTTTCTTCTCTTTTAGAACTGCTTCGACGGTTAACGATTTCGTCGCCATCTTCGTCTTCTTCCTCGTAAACAAAAACCCTAGCCTTTTGGTTCTCTACTCTTACACTAAAACCTCTGTAGCGAAAGTTTTATAAAGACACCCCCACACCTTTCTAATGTTTGCAAATTTGGCCCAGATATATTTTTCAATTGAGGATCACCCCCTCTTGCTCTTCTACCGTTACTGTTAATAATTCTCTAGACATTATTAGACTCTGCAAGTTGTTTTGTTCTTGAAGAACTGTTCCAAGTCTGATATGGAACTAGGAAAACCAAACTTAGAAATCGAATTATTCAAGTAGAATGGTATCATGCAACCAATTCTATCTTATTCAATTTAGATTTCTTCATTACACAATCGCTTAAAGAGAAGCAATAACATGCGACTAGTATGTTTCTTTATGACATGTACTAGATTTTAACCCGCCCCTGAAAGGGCGGGTATAGTTTTTATTTTTTTTTCTAGAAATTTATTTTTTATATTTATGTTTTTCTTGTAATCTTAGTGGTGTTTAAATTTAATGTATTTTTGATAGTTATGTTAATATGTCAAATTGCATAACTATACACTTATGGCATATATATTTTAGAAATTATTTTTAAACTTTATTCATAAAGATTACAACTTCTTATATTTCTTTATTAATCACCTAACATAATTAATGGAAAGTATTTGTATCCAAAAATTCCAATTCGGAATCGACACCGAAAATCAAAATCTCATACTCTATTAAATCTAACTTATATATTCAAACAGTTCTTAAAATGTTATATCCGAAAATCAATATCAAGCCAAACTCGCACCGTAAATCGAACAAATTTTTTGAAAATGATTGAATTTTTTCAAAAAATATACATATATATATATATATATATATGTAAATGGGTTTATATGGTCTAACTAATTTTAAGTAAAATGACATTTAATAAAAATCTAATATATTAAATCTAATATATTAAGGCTTATATATATATGTAAATGGGTTTATATGGTCTTTACTAATTTTAAGTAAAATCAAATTTAATAAAAATATAATATATTAAATATGTAATCAGGTTTAAATAAAAACATTAATTTTTCCAAAGGACAGGTCATTTATCAAGTAATATATTAGATTCTTTATCGTTGCGGCAAAAGCAATAAAGCTTTATATCTATGACTATATATAAAGGCTTATACTGTTGAGGTCTATATTGTTCTGCATGTGTCCTTATAAAAAACGAAAGTCATTTTAGAACATAAAAACTTTACTTATACGAAAATTGTACTCCGACATATTTTAGTTATTGGGAGAAGTTGGTCCCGGATGTTTTGGAAGAAGTGGTTTCAAAATCTGTATTAACCGTGCATAGTTAGTTATTTTCATATAATTTTCTTAGTAGTTATGTAGATATTGTATTATATTTAAATTGGACTGAACTAATATCAATTGAACATGTTTCTAATTTAATAGTATTGATTTTTCTTGCTGCTTGTGCAAAAGCTTTGCTGATGACTTTTCGTCAAGGTAGAGTGATGATACATCCTCTATATCACCCTGACAAATACCAAGAGATTAACAACAACCATATATTACGTCCAGAACAGTGCGTGGGATGGTAACAAGAAGTGGCTGGGATGATAATATGTTTTAGGGTCGATCCATATGTTTCTCCGAATTAAATCGCATTATCTATGCCATTAATATTCGTCACTTGACTAACGTTACCTGGTCATGTCTATGCCACTTGGTACTTTAAGTTTACACACTTGTACATGATAAATAATTTTCAGCTTCCAAATAATTATATAAACTATTTCCATCTCATCTCTATTTACATTTCTCTATTTTTTTTAAAGTAAAAATATTTGTTATAAAATACATTTATTTCAATATATAGTCTCTTATATAGTATTTGTGAAGTGATTTTAACATGTGTAATCGCCACAATCAATTTTACTAAAAAATGATGACATCTCCACTAATGATGATAACATATCTTGGAATGAATTGTGACATTTACATTACATTTAAAGTTAGTAAGTTTTTAGAATATAGTAATAATTCATACATTATTAACATAATAATAAATAATATAATAGTGGAAAATAGAAATATAACAATATTTCAAATTTTGATATAATTTTCAAGTCTATTTTTGATAATTACATAATTTTTATTAATAATTTTTTGCAAACTTTTATGCGGATTTTTATAAAAATTATATTTTTTAATCCTAATACAGTTAGTTTTATTAATAACATCTATAAATTTTATAAATATTATTTAATTTTTTATTTGATAATTATATATCTAACAATTTTTCTCTTAATTGTATAGAATCTGATTTAACATATTTTAACCAAACTAAAAAGATAAGAAAATCTTTCCAAAATTTTAATTTTAAATATATACATATATTATTAAGTATAAACTGAAATAAAAATTGTTTATTTTATCTTATTTTTACATATATTAATAAATATAAATTTTGAAAAATAAATTTTTAAAGAAAAATATATAAATATGTTATTTACTTCTTTAAATATAAAGATAAAGGTATTATTCATCAATATTTTCTTTTACAATAGAAGAATTATATTATATAGTCATACATTAAAGTAAATCCACTTTTATATTAGATATATATATATATTTTACTAATTCCTCCGGTTCATTTTACTTGTTATTTTAAGTTTGTGCATATAGATTAAAATAATATTTTATTTTGTGTATTTTTGAAACAAAAACATCATTACCTATATAGCTAATTATATTTCAACCAATAGAAAAATACATTGACATAGAAAGTTAATAAATTTTGCATTGAAACTATAACTCGAGATTTATTTTGAAACCAAATATTTTCTCTATAACGATAATTAAATTAAAACGGAGATAATATAATTTATAGAGGTATGCTCTTAATTCATTGCCCACACTATAATTCATTGCCCACACTACCTTCTACCTTCTTTTTTTGCGCACACTAACTTCGAAATTTGGCAATTTATGAACAAGCCAAAAGTCCAAGCTACCGTCCTTTGAACTTGTCAAAGAGATGTGATTACGTTTGAAAAATCAACTTTTTCACTATTGGAGTGGCCCCGACATAAAGATTTATAACTTCTTCTGGATCAACTTGTGTTCTAATGCCAACCACATCTTCAGTTATACCAAGTTCTTTTTATCTCTCTCTTTGCTTAAACGAAATCATTCTTCATTAAAAAAGATTTCATGACAATCACGTTGGGATCTCTTGTGCGTTTTCATATTATCTCACTACTCTTACTACTCTGTAGTGTCTCCCCTTCAAGCGTCTCGACTATAGATGATCTCGTCACTGGGCTTGTTTCTTGTCCTCCCCGCCAGAGTCAAGCCTTTACCCTGTTCAAGAACGAGTTTGATACTCGTGGTTGCAACCATAGTGACAACTCTAATGGAGTCTGGTGCGATAACTCCACGAATGAGGTCACAAAGCTACAACTCAGGGCCTGTCTCAGTGGAACTTTAAAGCCTAACAGTAGTCTCTTCAGGCTGCATCATTTGCGTTACCTTCATCTCGCTGGCAACAACTTCACCTCCTCTCCACTCCTTTCTGAGTTTGGCAACCTCAACAAATTAGAGGTTTTATATCTTTCCTTTAATAGTTTTATAGGTGAAGTCCCATTCTCATTTAATAACCTAAGCATGCTTTCCTATTTAGGCCTTTCCCATAACCAACTCACTGGTAGTTTCCCATTTTTGCAGCATTTAAGCAATCTCAACTATTTAGATCTTTCCAATAATCACTTCTCAGGAACTTTGAATCCTAATAGTAGCCTCTTTGATTTGCACCAACTCATTACACTAAACCTTGCTTTCAACGATTTCATTTCTCCAATCCCTTCCCAGTTTGGCAATTTCAGAAAACTACAAGTGTTGTCTCTTTCCCATAATGGCTTCTTTGGCCAAGTTCCTCCCACACTTAGTAACCTAACTTGGTTAACCCGTTTGCTCCTTAGCAGTAACGAGCTCACTGGTAGTTTATCATCACTAGTACAAAACCTAACCAACCTCTATGATCTAGACCTTTCTTATAATCACTTCACTGGAACCCTTCCTTCTCTACTCATTATGCCTTCCTTGGAATATATTGATCTACGTGGGAATAACTTCGCAGGATCTTTTCAAGTTCCTAACTCATCTTCTTCATCTAGGCTCCAGGTCTTGTTCCTCGGGGACAACCATTTTGAAGGCAAAACCCTAGAGCCTTTCTCAAAACTCACCAACCTCATTCGTCTTGGCCTGTCTTTCCTAAACACAAGCCATCATCCAATTGACTTAGCCTTTTTATCCTCTCTCAAGTCTTTGTTCTCCCTTGACCTATCCGGTAATAGCATATCACCAGCCAGCTTAACTTCAGATGCAAGCATCCCACTGAGCATGGGCTTCTTGCTTCTGTCACAATGCAACATCACTGAGTTCCCAAACAGCTTAAAGACCCTTCAAGACTTGCAGCATATAGACTTGTCCCACAATGGAATCAAAGGAGAAGTCCCTGCATGGTTGTGGGAGCTTCCTCGCATGAGTTCAATGGATTTGTCAAACAATTCTTTTAATGGTTTCCAAGGTTCACCGGAAGTTTTGGTAAATTCATCTGTGGAGATATTAATATTGGCTTCAAACAGTTTCCAAGGAGCACTTCCTAATCTTCCACTCTCTATTACATCCTTGTCTGCTTGGGGGAATAGTTTCACTGGGACCATACCTCTCTCACTCTGTAACCTCAACTCTCTCATGGTTCTTGATATATCCGTCAACAGTTTCACTGGTTCAGTTCCTAGCTGTTTGAGTAACCTGACGTATTTGGTTCTCCGAAATAACAGTTTAAAAGGAATTCTCCCGGACATGTTCTACACCAGTTCCTCTCTTCGGACACTTGATGTTGGCTACAATCAACTAAATGGAAAGCTTACAAGGTCTCTCATAAACTGCTCCTCTCTAAGGTTTCTAAGTGTTGAGAACAATGAAATCGAAGACGCGTTTCCTTTCTGGCTCAAGGCTTTACCAAACTTGCAAGTCCTTATCCTCCGTTCAAACAAGTTCTACGGTTCTATTGCTCCTCCTGAGCAAGCTCCTCTCGCGTTTCCTCAGCTGCACATATTTGAAATAGCGGACAACAACTTCACCGGGAGGTTACCAGCAGACTACTTTGTGAACTGGAAAGCATCAACACTCCAGATGAGTGAAGATGGGAGTATATACATGGGATATGAAGAGGAAACTTCATTCTCCATGAATGGTTACTATGCTTACGGAGACGTTATAGATTTGAGATACAAAGGTCTAGTAATGGAGCAAGCGAAGGTTCTTAGCTCATACGCCACCATTGATTTCTCAGGGAACAAACTTGAAGGAGAGGTTCCTGAATCCATTGGTCTGTTGAAGGCACTGATTGCACTCAACTTATCCAACAACGCATTTACTGGTCGCATTCCACTGTCTTTGGGAAACCTTATGCAGCTTGCGTCACTAGACCTGTCGAGAAACAAACTCTCTGGGACTATTCCTAGTGAACTCAAGGCCCTGACGTTTTTGGCGTATCTAAATGTGTCTCATAACCAACTCAGCGGTGAAATACCACAAGGAACACAAATCACTGGGCAACCTAAATCCTCATTTGAAGGGAATGATGCTGGAGGTCTTTGTGGAATTCCTCTCCAGGAAAGTTGTGTCGGCTCTAGTGTGATGCCGTCACGAAATGTGAATCAAGGAGACGAAGAAGAAGGAGAGGTGTTGAACTGGAAAGCTGTGGCTATAGGATATGCTCCTGGAGTGTTGTTTGGATTGGTATTAGGTCAAGTGATTGCTTCTTACAAGCCAAAGTGGCTCCTCAAGTTAAGCCGTTTGTATTAGTTTTGACTTTCTCACTTTATATTGGAATCTTTGTCTACAGCCATTTATGGTCTAGTAACAACGCAGTTCCTTGTGTTTATTTTGTTATTTTTGTAATAAACATTGAGTTCCATTCTCTTTCAGCAAAAGAAAAAACAGAGAAGGACAACTAAAACAGACCTTCCATAGATAATTATCATTCCAAGTTGTTTGTTCCTAGGTTATGTATGTCTTGACTCATCTACTGTTTCAGTTTATAATTAATTAGACTTTACAAGTTGTTTGTTCTTGAAGAATTGTTCAAAGTCTTATCATGGAACTAGGAATTTCAACATGACGAAACACAACTAATGTAGGAAACTATCGAATCAGTAGCTGGTTCAAGTAAAATGTTATCATGAAACCAATTCTATCCCATTAAATTTAGATTTTTCCATGTCAAAGATATTATATAATAATAATCTTCTTTTTTTTATATATAATAATAATCGCTTAAAGAGAAGCAATAACATTGGATTAGTATGTTTCTCATGAGATGTATTTTTCTTGCTGCTCGTGCAAAAGTTTTGCTGAAGATTTGGCGTCAAGGTAGAGTGATGTTACTTCCTCTATATCAGCCTGTCAAAAGTCACAATACCAAGAGAGATTAACAACCACAACATTCATTCTTACACTCCTTTGTTTTGTTACAAGATTCATAAGGAAGTACCTGGCAAACATTGTCACGTCCATTCATTTTCGCCACGATGCTGGCAGGAGACAGAAGCTGAACTGCGTGCCTGAAACCGAAAGCACAAAAGAAAAGTTTAGACAGAGAAAAAAAAAGATTGCAAAGAAGTAATAATGCTAGTTTAGTCTTCAACCTTAGGGATGTTCTTTGACCAATGTCCCCAAGTAGGACCAAGCATTCTTCATCCACTGTTAGCTCTTCTACTTGCGTACGAATAGCTATAATCTGCAACACCTTCATCTATATAACGGTTCACGACCTGCAATGATCATACATTACATACTATTAGTCCTGTAGCAAAATTTAAACAAGAACCGTTTAGGTCTCTGAGTGAAGAAGATCACCTTGTTAATTTCTTGCCGCAGCTTATCAGTGATCTCAGTCTTCCGGGGTTTCATCATTGGGCCCATCAAAGATAGTACATCCTGTCCACCTTGCATCATTGAGCATTTGCTGCATCCAGATCTTGAAGCGTGACAGCCTAACCAAATTTTACGAAAGCTTTTAGAGGCTACCACAAAAAAACCAATATACAACGTAAAAGATCAAAACACACATACATTAAACAAAGAAGGGAGAGTTGTGGAGATAAACCTGCACTATCTCTTTCTTTTTCTCAACCTCTCCTTTAGGAAGTGGAACATATTCTTCTGCTTCCAGATCGAATTCAGTGGCAAAAGCATCACTTCTACCAACCCGCTTGATAGCACCACTGTTTGCTTCAATGTATATAACATCTCCCACAGCTACCTGAGAGCCAAACAGTAAAATATAACAACTTCTGGACATAGGAAACCTAACAGATGAATACAACGTAAGAAAGAAGTCAAACAAACCAACCTTCTCCTTAATCAAGGCATCGGATATAGTGGGATCCAACTTAAGTCGTTTGGTTCCTTTGACAGTCTTGAGTCCAATGATAACATGACTGATGCTGCCGTATCTTTCAGTTTCTTCAGGGAGAAGCTCCGTGACCTGGAAACTCAAGGAAAACATGTTAAGAATCTGACGGCAAAGAGACCACACAAGAAAGAAACTGAAAAAAAACAGCAGCGCACACACCTCTCCTTCAAAGACATTACTTTCAAAACTTTAAACCCTAACGTACACTGAGCAACAAGAGCATACAGAAACACTATCCTCGGAGTCTAACAAAGAAATGAGCTTTTAACTCTCTAAAACCCTGAAGAACTTCAAGCGATCTGCAACAATCTACTAGATTCAAAGAGATATATATTCATGTGGAGAAGAAGAACCTCGAGGCCAAGACCCTTGATGTGAGTGTGAGTAGCAATCCGTTGTTTCTTCGCGATGGACTGAATCTCTTCTATCTTTACTTTCTCCATCTCTCCGTCGACTGTTAACGACTACGGAAGAGTTCGAGCTCTCCTTCTTCTCTGAATTGGGACAAAAATCTATTATGAGACAATACACCAAAAACTAATCTACAACATCCAAAAAAAATCTACCATGGATCAAAGAGAGTAAAATGAACATTTTACCATTAATGAGAGTTCAGTGTGAACCATTAGATCAGATAAGGCGAGATGTAATCTGAGCCGTCGGATGATAAGAGAAAACTGGGTACAACTAGTATAACTCGTATAATTAAACATGTTAAAAATTGATATAACTAGTATAACTAATATATAAATATTATAATTCTTGTACAATATGCAACTACGATAACTGAAACGACTAATAATCATGTTTTACATATGAAATAAACAAATATATATCATAATTGGTATATGATGACAAAATTTCATCTATTTTATTTGAAGTTTTTAATTCTTTGTTAAATTATTACATTACACTCTTAATTTTACATCATATATATATATATTATATTATATTTAAGGTTTGTTAAGTAAATTAGCTATATTATTATGAAAATATTGGTACAACTTTTAAAATTAAACATATAAACAATTGATATAATTGTTATAGTTTTTATTATATATTAGACGAGTATTATTGTTACAACAGGTACAACTTGGACATTTTAAAAATTGGCAAACCAATTTAGTATTTCATATGAGAACACTATCAGACATCCAAAGTGGTATGTAGTCAGATTTTTTTTCTCCTAATATATTTGAAGTTTTGAAAAAAAAATTGAAAGTCATTACACAACTCCATAAGTTTATATGTTATACCTTATACTTTTGAGGTTTGTTAACTTCTTTGTCCACATATTTTTGGGAAAACATATATGAAATACATTTTAACAAATTGATTATCTCATTGTATTGGGCGAAGACATATATACACATAAAAAAGTGGTACAACTAAGGTAAGTTTAAATTTCATGTGGTACAACTAGTTTTTTTTTATTTCACTGTCAAAGTACAACTAGGGACAAACCGGTATAACTCAAAAACTGGTACAACTATTTACAAACTGGTACAACTCAAAAACTAGTACAACTATGTACAAACCGATACAACTCAAAAACTCTTACAACTATTATATTGTTACATTAGTTTTACATTACATACCTTATATTTACAGGCTTGTTAATTAGATTAGCTATATTTTTTATCTTTTTTTCTAATTATAACACAATCATATAAGTTTGCATAATCTACCTTATACTTTTAAGGTTTGTCAACTTCTTTGTCCACATAACTTTTGGAAAACATACATGAAATGTATTTTAATAAAACTGGTGATTTCATTGTATTAGGGCATATGCATGTACACATAAAGAAGTGGTACAACTGAAATAAGTTTAAATTTTATGTGGTACAACTAGTTTTTTTATTTCATTGCCGAAATACAACTATGTACAAATCGGTATAACTCAAAAACTAGTACAACTACGTACAAACTAGTAAAACTATAATACTAGTGAAACTATGTTATTTCTTTTGGTACTGTGCATCATATTTTAACGTGTATCATGTTTTAATCATTATAGTTGAATATTAAGATGAATAGTTTTACTAGCTGTCTCCTCCTCATTTCCAACTGCCCCCTCATTTTCAACTGCATCCTTCTCAAGCTTTTTCTTGCACTTACAATCCTCCTTAGTTGATTCCTCAACCGATATGGCATCACTCATGTCCTATATCATCTACAACAAAACATAGTAACCAGGTAAATCATGTAAACATAAATAAGTAGTATCATTAAGGTAACTGTATAATTATATGATACAATACAATTAGTACAATTAGTGTCTTCTTCGACTTCGAGATTAAAGATGATTTATAAAATAGTACAATTAGTACTAGTAGTATAACTAGTCAAACAAATAACTATTTAGATCAAATAATATAAAAAATATCCAACAAAACTCCAACAAGTCTCAAATATTAAGTATAGTATAATGAGTTAGTCCAAAAAAGATTACATTCAAAGATAACAAGACAATTGATCACATTACAAATCTTGAATGATCATTAATCAAACATAGATTTAGCAGAAAATGGATATGCTTATAAGTTGTATGAATAAAGTTGAAAAGTTGTATTTATTATACACGTTCTAATTATATCAGTTATATTAATTATATGTGTTATAGTTGTATCGATCGTACTAATTATAATTATTCTAGTGGTACTAGTTATGCTAGTTATACGCGCTCTAATTGTACCAGTTATACTCGTTTGAGTTATGCTAGTTGTACCAGTAATATTCTATGTTCTTCGTTATCGTAAACATATTTTAAAAAAATTATGATGTAAGAGTATTAGTAACCCCTAAAACTAGACATATAAAGAATTGATATAATTTTTTATTATATATTAGAAGAGTATTACTGGTAAAACTAATATAACTTTGACATTTTAAAAATCGACAAAACCAATTCGGTATTCCATATGAGAAAACAATCAAATATACCAATTGATAGTTTCAAAAGCTATAAAAACAAGTCTAACATCAAAAGAAACATATGTTTAAATACCAAAATGAACATAAATTATATAAAGAACTTAAGTTTTCAAAAGTATCTCCAAAAGCTATTAATTTTGGAGGAAGGGAGAGCTTAGTTGTTACTGATGCTCTCTTCTTGTTCTTCTTTCCGTTGACTTGTTTTTCTAAAACTATGGTTAGACTTTTCTAGTTCCGTATCAATTTGTTTGACCTTGAGAGAAAGAAAATGAAACTGACTTTTTTCGAAAATAGTAGAACTAGTATAACTAGTACAACTTGTAACAAATCATTAATCCAAAACAAATATTATTAAAAACATACACTTCATGTATTTGACACATGCATGAGAGGGAAGATTAGACTAACATATTTTTTAGTTATACATCATACTCTTTTCTATTATCTTCATACATTGAAAACAAAATAAAGATCACTATATTAATTGCAAAGTTATATTAGTACTAGTTATACTCAATCTATTTGTACTAGTTATACTCGTTGTAGTTGTACTAGTTGTACTAAGTAGAGTTGTACCAGTTGTACTAGTAATACTCTGCGTTTTTTTTTTGATTCTAGTACGTAAATGATGAAATTTGATTCTGGGTAAGATATAATTGATTAAATATGAATATGGGTAGTTCAATTTGGGATAAAGATAAAAAAATTGGTGGATGGTTGAAGAAATATTTTGATTTTATTTGAAAGTGAAAAAAATATTGGAAGAGAAGAAAGGAGGAGGAAGAAGAAGATTTAGGATTAGTTGGGTCGGATTTCGGATCTGAATCTGGGTCGGATTCTGGGTAGGATAGTAAGGGTATAGATTCGTAAATATATTGAAGTCTTTAGGTTTTTTAGTTATTTTAGCTAGATTTCTATTTAAAATTAAATGTAAAACAAAATAAAAAAAGCATGGGTCTATTTGAGATTTTTTTCTTCCCCTTTGGTCTATTCTAGCATTTGATTCTCTGAATTGAAAAAGAAAAACATCTCTCTCTCTCTCTCTTTTTCTACTCTATTTATAAGTTAATCTTTGTTGCAGTAATGGCCCTTATATTCCTTTTTTATTTACAAAATCACCCTAAACCTTTTTTTTTTTCACCCTAAACCTTTTAAACTGAATAACAGGTGGAGGATTTTTTTTTTTTTTCTGTAACACATTGTTAATCTGTGTTTTTACAAATTTTAGTTTTGGTTTCTGCTTTCTGTGTTTTTTCTTCAGTGTTGTGGTTGTGGCCTTGGTTTGTATACAAAGCGGCAGCTCTGGTTCAAGTGTACAGATAACCAACAAAAATCTTCAGTTCATCTGTAACCTTCCGAATAAGACAATCTTTTGACCTTTTAAATTGTTTGGTTTATGATTTCAGAGGGAAACATAAACTGCACTCATGTGCCTAAGATTTATAGCTGAGTCTGAGGATGTAGAGTGTGTTCTGAGCTGTATGGAGAACTGTAACTAAAAATGTTCTCCTTTCTTCTTGTAACTACCTCAATTTTTGTATCACAAAGTATAGCCAATGTGTCAAAGAAAACGAATTTCACCGACAAGTCAATACAAAGGGGAAAAAGAACTTCCCACTCTTTTTATTTCACAAGGGCCACTCCAATTGAGAAGAGGTATAGTGTGATTCACTGTGTGTAATATGAGCAAAAATTTAGGGCACAAGAAACGTAAATAAACCCTTCAAAATGGTATCGTCACCTTTTCTTTCTTTCTTTCTGCACATCCAATTGTTTTAGGCTTCTCTTTCTCTAGCTTCCGAGAAATGTGATTCCAAAGAAAAACAAATTGTACAAACAAAAGAACGTATGATAGTTATCAAGAGCGTAGACTCCATCCACGTGCAGCTAATGCACTCCTTACTCTCATTGCTGCTTCTGCTGTGTCATTCAATGGCGGATAACTCCAACTTTCCGACATCTATTAAAAAAAAACCGTTCATACCAAACCAGATCAATGAAGATCATGAAGACATGGAGGATGTAACAAAACCCTCACCAGAAAACTCCCTAGTTCCCATTGCCATGAAGAATGAAAAAGAGGAAAACTAGCTAGAGTATTCTAAGAAAATGTAAGGATTACTTACGTCTTCTAACCCTGTAAATGGGCGAACGACTCCTCGTTCTCTCAAAGACTTGTGGAAATCTGCAATCTTCCATTTACAGTGATCGGCTCCAATAACATACACTGGTTTCCTGCAGCACAGAAGGATTACTTAGATTCTATAGTTTTAAGTTGTACGAAAGAATAAGAAAATTGAAAGGGTTATCTCAGTATGTTATTATACCCGGTGCTGCAGGCTTCGCTTATGAGACTGACAGAATCTGCTGTCACAACAAAGGCATCACCCCAAGCTAAATGTCCCATGTAAGGATTTGGTTCTGGATTACCATTTTTACAACAGATTAAAAACAACGGTTAGAAACTTTTGTCTGTGTGGGCACAAAGCTGAAGCAAACTTTGCCTGTGTATAATGAGTACCTTGGCCATTCCAAATAAAGACTTTTGGGTTATCTCCTAGCTCTTTGAAAATTACTCTTGAAACCTGCTTGCGTAGTAAGAAGCTAGGTGAAACTCAAGAACATCAGCTATAACTATTCTATTTAAATAGAAACATGAGTTAAGAGACCTTTTCAGGGGTTTTGTAGGAGAGAGTGATTCTGACACTTCCACAGCTATCAAGGACACTGAGAAGGGCGTTTATTAGCTGCTTTGCGAGGTCTGCTCCATAACGACAGTTACCTGTTCAGAAAGCCAAGAAAAACCATGCCCAAAAGGTCTAAGCATCAGTTTTCAAAAGAATAAAGCGCTCATGTGTTATATGCTGCAAGTGTAAGAACGCCATCTAGTAACTTAACAGAGTAACCGAACTTACGTCTAGGCCAGCCAATGTTAACCACAACTAAGGGCTTTGGAAGAGAAGCAAACTCATCATGCCAGGCACTAGCTGATTTACGGAGTGTGGCATAATCGATCCCGTGTAGAGCTCCAGTAGTCAAGACCTGGAAATAGGTGTGCACGTTCATGGTATTACTATTAGAAATGAAATCTCCGGATAAAAGTTTCATGTAAAGAGAATGGAGCAAAAAACATGGCACTTACAACATGATCCTGAGGTGGTTCACGTGGAGTTATCCACCTACGCATAAATCTAGGAACTTGCTCTTGCGCTTCGAGGGTTAGAGGGTAGTAGTCGTGACGAGGTGTGATCACCATGTCAAACCTATTTAAGTGTGATCTAGGATGTTGTATCTACGAAAACCAAAGATGATTTAGCTAACTAGGGATTCAGAGAATCATGGAACAAAACTATCTTCTTTTAGATAATCACAGGATTCAGAAACAAAATTCTTCGCTCTAGATACTAAATTAGATTTATATCTCAAAGCTAAGCCTGGTAACATAACAAACAGGTTAAATCATAATAATAAACCTGAACAACGAAGACGTTTTCAGAAGCAAGACGCCTTATGGAGCTAGCAATAGAAACTGTATCTCTCCCACATGCAATCACTACCAACGGGCCATCCCTGCCAAAAAGAAAATAAAAATCCCTTAGCTAGATGGAGGAAGGACATACGTTCAATCTTATCTTCCTATTTGCAATCCATAAAAACGCAATAATCTCAAAGCTCAAAAAAAAAAAAAAAAGAATCCAAAGTGACATACTTTTCATAGGTGTCACGAGCCATGGACACAATACTCTTGACGTCAGCCTCAAGAATAGACGACAAGCCTACACTCCCACCATTCTCTGAAGCGATGTATTTACTTTGTTTGGATCCAAGCATCAATCTAGAGTAGAGGTAAATATGCCTGAGGATAAATTCCAACTTCTTGTGAAAACCAACAGGAAGCCAGTGTAGCCACTCATGTATCCCTCCTTTTGGCCTTGTAACTCGCTTGCATCATTTCACAAAAAAAAAAAAAAAAGACATTCAATCTCAGAAGTAGTAAGATTGCAATCTTATTCTTAATTTCTTAGCAAAGCTAGAAACATTAACCAAGTACCAGTGCCCCTACAGAACCCCATGTCCGAAAACAATCATCAAATCTTATTACCAAATCCTAAACTGATGTAATAACGGAGACTTAGTGTCGGAAAATGCTAAAACCAAAAGGAGAAATGTCTTAAAAACTCACGTAGAGTAGGTGATTTTGCGCCAAGCCGAGGGCACGAGCGAGACCGATAGACTGATTCTCGGAGCCGGGGAAGCCGTTTCCGATAACGACGGCGCGTCTGACGACGTTCTGGGAGCCGCCTTGTTCGAAAATCTCGGGTACGCCGGTAGATAGAGTGGGTGGATCCGGCAACAGGATTGGCCTCATGCCGGTTTCTGATGATTGATATCAAAAACCCTAGAGGAAGGAAACCACGCCGAGATTTAGGATTTGATCTCTTGTGAGGAGAAGAATACGGGAAAGGAAAAGGCGTGCCCTTTGACAACTTGCGAATTGTTAGAAATTGGTAAACAAAGTGACAAACAACTGCTAAAACGAATTTATTATACAGGTGTCTCTCTGCAAAGTTTCGCGTGTATTCTTATGGGCCGTTTTCTTAGGCCCAATATGTAGAATTTGACTGTCAAAATGTGGGCTTTACGGGCCTTTTATTGTTTCTCACTCCATCCACAGTTCAGATTCAGAGGACTTTTCATTTAAAAGCTTTGGTTATTATGATTCATATTGTGTTTAGCTCGACTCATCTAGTAAAGGAAGGATTTTGAATTGAACTCCCATTAAGTTAATCTGACGGTTTTGATTGCTGTTTAGATCCGGCAGCAGTTATTGAAGTAATAACTTGTAGTATCAAACAGAACTTGCAACATAAAGAGAGCTTATGTATGTGGTTGTACATTACAGGTGCAAAATTCATAAAGACAAACTGGAAACATTATTGGAAATACTGAACAAAACCTCACTCAAGTGACCAAACTCTAAAAGAGAAGGACCAGTGTTTTATGAAAAAAATATATATCATTTTTGTCATTTACAAGAGTGTTACATAAGCGAGGAAGACCATGCCATGTAACCTCAAACTCACTGTCCTTCTCATGACAAAAATCAAGACTGAAAATCAAAAGGACGAGACTCAGTTAATTTACAAAACCAGTGGTCTGTTTCCGGTTGTCAAAGTTTTTGAAGTACCATTACCTTCGAGAGAGAGCCTCAAAGATTAAGATCTGCAGGAGGGTAAAGTGATGCCTCCACAGAAAGATGCAATCATTATGTACAGCACCAGAACTATCAAACACGTCAACATTACCCTGTCAAAACACACAAACATATCAAAATCTTTCCAAACAGTAAACTATGCTCCATAATATCCCAAGTTGAAACATCATGTAATCTAGATAGGCCTTTCTCATTATCATCAGATCCAAAGAGACAGAGATTCTTACAAGAGCTTAGCGTTCTTCATCCAAAGAGCTCGACGTAAACGCTTAGATTGTTTCCTAAAATGAAACGCATTATCTTGCATCGTTGCTGTTTTATCAACAAGAAGCTCAATCCTATCACCTCTCTCCATTATCTTCTCAATATTCTCCACCATCACCGCTCGAATCTAATAAACAACACCACAAAAAATAAAACAATGGGACAAACAACCTTCTCCAACAATAAATATAATCACATAAAGTTTTTACCTCACTGACTTCTCCTCTCACACGATTCAGAGTATCAACACTTTGATTACTAGAGAAAAACTCCATCTGCTGATGCAAAACCCTAGAGAACTCATCATTCATCGCGTACGCTGGAGCATAACGCGCCACCTTACCATAGTTTTTCATGAACCTCATTTGAATATCTTCCAAATACGAAAACGGAATCCTCCCTACACAATTCAATCATCATCACACAAAGCGAACCAAAGACTCTGAATCAATCAGAGACATTTCAAAATGCAAAAAAAAAACAAAGAGATGCTTACTTCCAAAGGTATCGTTGGCCATACAGAGAAAGGTAAGTCCATCGGATCTGAGGATGTGGAAGATGTAACGGTCTTGGGAGAAACAGAGTCTTTCGTCTGCTGTTTCCGGTGAAAGTTTCTCGAGGATTCGTCGTACCACGGCGCCTGTGTTTCCCGTGACGGCGCTGAATTCTGCTAATACCACCGTGGCCCTTGCCACGACTGCGTAGACAATCGCCATCGGAGATCGTTTTCGATCAAAAACGGGGTCTTTTGTATGTTGGGTAGTGTGGATCACGCGCTCCGGTGAGAAGACAGAAGTCTTGAAACTTGAGGAGTTTATGTCTAAAAGAGCAAAGATTTCGGAAAAGCCCCTTGTTTTATTAGTTTGTTTTAAATAGTCCATATATAATATTTTCTAACATTTTAAACCCTAGAAGGCTACAGCAATTGAACCATACTCAAGTTTTAATTGGATTGTAAGATCTAATCTAATCACTATCTTACTATCTACTAAAATATTAGGATCGTAAGATCTAATCACAGATCCTGAAGATTAATTATTATGTGAAATTGAGATGGTTGACTAGACTTTTAGTCTCAAGTTATAGAAAGTTGAGGTGGTTGACTAGTGTGGTTGGACACATGCGGAAGAGTTAGTTTATCAACAATTTGAAGGTCTTACTGGTTTCCGTTGATGATGTCCTAATCATATGATAACGATTTTAGTATGTTGAATTGTATAACCTCTGAAAATCAAGCATATAGAAGAAACGAGACTTGTAGATTAGTTTTTTTTTTTTGCGTAAGAAAAACTTATGTATAGTTTGTTGGATAAGGACAAGCAATCCGCGGACGACCACAAAAAAAAACTTTTAGTCTTGCTCCACTTTTCAACCTTTATAGTGTGGCAAGTTACATATATTACAAAATAGTGATTTTCGTGTTGGCTCTTTTCTTGGGGATTGCTTGTTGTCGCCTTGTCAGAATATGTACATCGTTATTGCATTAATGTTGGTGACCATGGTTAAGGAGGATTGGATTGACCACTTGCTAGAGACGAACTTAACGTTGATGGTACTAACTTTTTCAAAATAACAATTTACTCATCTCTTATATACGTACCACATGCATGGTGTAGAGGTAAACTTGACGGATAAATACCGTTATTATTTGACTTGTTAACCTATACGTACTCTCAATCACAACTTTCATTACACAATGGAATAGTTTCTAGGGGTTTTATATTCCACAGGTTTGAAGGAATATAACAACAGGTACATATTGTCGATTACTTGTTTCAACCTCAGCCTCAGTTTATAAATTCTTGAATAATACAAGTCGAAGCATGTGTTTAGAATTTTATGCAGGGTCCATGGGTAATGTCAACGTGAATTTAGTATATATGTATGAGAACTAGAGAACCAAAACTTGTGTTTTTCTTTAACGACAAACTATCGACGACCAAAAATCCTTTTAGTCGTCGTCCACTTTCAACCTGTATCGACGACCAACAATCCTTTTAGTCACTTTTACCAAAAAAAAAACCTGTATAGTCATAACGTTTCTATACAAAACAATTTTGTCCTTTTAGCTCTTTTCGTTTGTTTAAAGTTTATGTTGGTATTGAAACATGCTCAAGTAAATCGCTGTTATACTTTCTGCCTGTCAAAACTTACTAGTTATACTTAATACTTTGGGGGATTTTAATCTTTGGTTTGTTGTTGTCACATATTTTTCCTCCTTGTTGATTTTTTTTGGTCTCAATCTCCTACATATTAAAGGAAAAACATTGTAATTAATGCGTTCACACTACATTTTCCATGTAGTATTTTTACGTTGTTTTGAAACGAGAAAAACTAACGTGTCAGTTTAATAGAACTTCTCACAAAAAAATTTAGAATTTTCAAACCAAGACATTTCACTTCTTACCTAAACTAAACATGAGAACATTTTTTATTTTTCTCTCATAAGCTATCGGTGGAATTTGCATAGTTAATGGAGAATTGGTTCTGCGTTGATCTATGTTAATCATTGGTCTTGATTCTTCCCCACACACGATTGGTTGGTTAAATCATCTTGAATCATTATTAAGCAATATAAAAGTATATTGAACCTAACTAAATGTGTTTGTTGTTGTTCATTTCGATTGATATTCACATTGATGGATGCCAAGTTTTGAGGAGCACAAATGCAAATTTTGACATGCACATGGTAGCGAGAGTTTAGGGATAAATGTATACATTATATGGCTAAAACTCTTATACCATATAAGAAAAAGCTGAAATCTTAAGCAACAGTTTGATGAGTAGGGAGGTTGATACCCAATATACGAAGAGCTAATATTACCATAGGTTGTTAGCAATATATCAACCAATCGTGTTACAATCACATAAATTTGAAACGACTGGTTTTGTTGATGTTATACATATTTGAGAGATTTACGAATAACATAAAGGCATGCATGTTCATAACTGTTTGATGAGTAGGGAAGAAGTTTATAGATTCTCATATTGATGGATGCACAGATCGAAAGCTTTTTTAATCTATTGATGTTATCGAAGGCAGAGAAGCATATTTGTGCATCGAAGTTTGATGTGAAGCAAAGTATAGAAGGAAATGTATGAGGGTCGTAGATGTTGTTCGAAGTATACATGCATGTAAGTTTTACATTAAAGAGAATGAGAAGGAACAATTGTTATAGACGAAATGTCTTAACCAAAATTAAATTCCAATCGGTTAAGAATATAAAACCGATATCAATCAAGTGTATAAATACAAATTTAAACTGTCTTCGTTATGGTATAGTTAACGAAGATGGTTTATAATATTTTTTCTTCAATAATTATTTAGATTTGATTGTTTTTTCATCCATTTAGAATTTATAACATGAAATGCTTGGTTACCATCATGGTTGTAAAGTCATATAACATAAAACCAAATAAAAATGAAAATTTTTTTTTCTTACCACCAAAAAAATCAAAAACGTCAACAGTTTAAACCGAATAGATGAAAACAACCCAAAACCAGCTAATATCCAAATTAAACCGAACTAATATTTAATTCTACGAACAATAATGAAAATGATAATCTCATCCATGCACAGTTAAAGCTAATATCAAGGTTTTGACTTTTAAAGTTTCATAACTGCTCGATGACTTATTACATTCTCTTTGCTCAAAAGAGAAAAAAAAAAGACTTATTACATTCTCTTAAGAAAACGAAACCCATGAAGTTGTCTTTTGTCATTTATTCTTGCTCAAATTCTTCAAGGAAAGCAAAAAGAGAATCTTTCTGGTATAAATTCAACTAAGTAGTAATGTAGTACGTAACTTTAGTATGCTTGATTATAGTTAGCTTCAAGGCCAATTCAGCTGTTCCCATTCCCAGATTGGTTCCGTTAAACCATCAACCATCTCTCCATTCGTAGAGGGATAATCATGATTTCCTCCTGACATTAAAGCTTCGGGTGAGCTTTCCACACGAACCGATGTCTCACCAACGGCAACATCACTTGTAAGCATTTGCACTGTCTGAAAAAATTCCACTGGACGTCTATCAAAAGCTCTTGAGCTTCCCGTTGTTATGTAGACCCGACATAAGCTAAATTCATGTCTCAACTATATTTTCAAGACAAACATAAACAAACGAAAGCTCTCATATCATTAATTAAAAACTTATATGATCAAGAATATTTTATTTAAAAAAAAAGCAAGAAAAAAACTTCATATATGTAACCTTAGGGCTTGTGGAAACGTTGAATGGTTCGTCAACGGCTTTGTATTCATTCATCTTCCATTTTGTTTTTCTTCCAGTTGGTGCTTTCCCAGTGTAGAACACCATAGTTTTCTTAACTCCAATCATTTGGTTATCTTTGGAAAAGACTGGACCAGGTGATCCAGTAGCTTTCCAGTACCCTGAACCAGTGGTTCTGCTCGGCCTGCCTCCTCTTGCTTCGCGTTCTTGTCTAGGCACAAAGAAGAACCATTGCTCAGCATCTCCTCGACACCTCTCTCCCGCAATATCTGCAAAAGGAAAATTAAAAAATAAACCCACTAAGAGAGAGGACATGCAAGTTTCACAGACCACTCATGGCTAACACTACCACATATACTATAGCAGTGAAACAAGTCTACGTGCAATAAAACCTAACGTATTTATTCCCCACTTAAGAAGCAACATGATGATTTTGACGCCATAGTGGAAGTTAAAATGAGTCTCACTTACTTGGAAGATGACTAGGCTCGAGCTCAAAGACATCTAGAACGGGAATGACACGGTGCACTGTGTCAACACTCCTTCCGTCGAGCTGGTTTCGTAGGTAGAACGCAATCAGTTCTTCTTCCGTGGGATAGAAGCGAAATCCAATAGTAAGCACCTCAGCCATTGTTGTATGTGATAAAATAGGTTTGCTACAATTGCAAATCACTTTTTATGTTTTTTTTTTTTTGACAAACTGATTTGCTTCTTAGAATTTTGAGGTCGTGGTCTCGTTGACATTAAATAAGTTGTTGAAGTAGAGATTGGTATCTCCGAGTGAAATGAGAAAAGATTTACGCGTTTTAAGGTTTTTTGTTTGTTTTTAGACCTTTTCGTACGGATATTGGGAAAGAGCGAAGAATGGTCTTGGGTGTGAGTTTGATTATTGAATAATGATTACTTCCGTTTTGGTGTGTTTATTCCTAAGTAAAGCTTGTTAGGAGCCACGTACGTCAATTGAACGAGTCAGCCCTTGTCCTGGCGACAAATTTCAGTCTTTTTCCTTTAAGCATCTCCAAACATCTCTATATTTACCTCTATATACTATAATACAATAAAATCTATTCCAACTCATCTCTATTTATTCTCCTAAAATAGAAATTACTATATTTTCTTTTATATTTAAAGGAAAAAATAGAATTTTTCTGTAATAGATATATTTTTTTTGCACAATAGTTCCTTAACTTCTTATGATTATAACTAAAATACATATTTATGAAGCAATACAATATTTTACGTATAAAACACAACTTTTTCCAAAATAATTTCTAAGTCTTACAGTTTATAAATAAAATAATTAATTCTTATTATTTTATTTGAAAGTCTAATTTTCTAAATAAAAAATAATAGTTAAACTTTATATTGGAAAACATGAAAAGTTTTTGTCGAGCTATTGTGAGATATTCTCAGAGCAATTCCTACGATCACCAACACTTATGACGTTTCTAGACTTCTTTACATTGATAAGAAACGAGGCTTTTCGAGAATGCTTAGTAGCTTAGATTGCATTTATTGGAAATAGAAAAATATCTTATTGCTTGGACTGGACAATATGCAGGTCGTAGTGAATCACCTACTATAATTCTTGAAATTGTGACTAATTATGATCTTTGAATATGACATACTTATTTTGAATTTCCAGAGACTAATAATGGTATTCATGTGTTGGAGTCTTCTCACATTTTTTCTAATCTCGCTCAAGGTATTACTTTTCATGTTAATTATGTCATTCAAAACAATGAATATAATATGAATTATTACTTAGCCAATGGTATATATCCAAAATGGTCAATCATATTGCAAACTATTAATAAGTCAATAAGTCCAAAGAGAAAATATTTTGCAGCACAACAAGAATCATGTAGGAAAGACGTAAGATGTGCATTAAGAATATTACAATCAAATGTTGCTATTGTGAAAGGACCGGTACATGTTTGGAAAAATTATTACATGTACAATATTACATAATTATGATTATTGAAGATGAGCGTGATCTCAAAGCACCGATTGGTATTGGAAGAAAAGTCCCACCTCCAGAAGTCCAAATCCAGATGATGAAGATAAACGGTTCCAAGAGTTCTTAAGTCAATTTAGAAAAATCAAATATAAAGAAACTCATTTCTCAATTCATAATGCACTGATTGATCATTTATGGAAAATGTATAGTAATAATTATGGTTAGATGATGTCTACTTTTTATTATTTATGTCTAATGTTTTTTGTAATATAATGTTTAATTTAAATAATAATGCACTCTTATGAAAAACTTCAAAAGTTATAGCGAATGGGTTAGTTTTCAATTTATATAAGTTAAAGGTGTGAAATGCAAAATAACAAAAAAAACTTTAAAAGTATTCTTTTTAATTAAGAAAAAATAGAGGAATACATTGGAGAGAATACCTATATTATAAATTTCTTCATTATAGAGGAAAAATAGATGAATACATTGGAGACGGTCTTAGGCTGCAAAATAAAATGCTCTTTTGTAGAATTACAAAATTTATTGTTCCATAGAATTTAGTTATTAATTAAATAAAATAATTAAAATAATTCTTATTTTCTAATAAAGAATATATTGTAAATTTAGTTATTTTGTTTTACATTGGTACATGAACGAGTGAGATAAATAAAATTCACAATTTTATTAATAATTTCATTTTTGTCATACATATTTTTAATTATACAAATAATTGCTCCACTTGTAAATTTCTTTTAAACTAGCTAATTATAATTTTCTTTTTCTTTCAATTCGGCTTTTCAATTTTGGAACATATCTTTTATTTAAAGGAAATTCATATTAGTCTTAAGTTTGTACATAACTTTTTTTGTAGTTAACTTTCTAATGCCTAACTATGCTAGAGTATGATTTTATTTGTAATAATGTTCGAGGAGAATATGTATTTTCTACTTAATATCATTACAAAATATGATGTTAAAGAAAAACAATTTTGTTAGTAATACAAACTAGGGTTGGATAAAATATTCGTAATATTTAATTCAAGTTGTTATCCATTTAAATTTGAACTGAAAATTTTGGATATACGCAAATCTTTGAAGTAAAACAAATACTATTATTGAATATTCCTAAAAACGAAACAAATCACAAATACTAATATTTTAAAAAATGGATAAACAGTCAGGTCGGTTATATATATATACATATATTTAAATATTATATATATATAAACTATATAATTATCATATTTTATGTAAGTTATAGAATATTCTTCTTAATAATTTATTATTTTAGTTATTAAAATTAAAGAATATGTTTAATTATTTTTAAATAAAATATTATTACTTTATTTAGATTTTAATTATTCTAATATTTATTTTATTTATACAGATCAAATCGAATATCCAGTAAAATAGATTAAAAATTTAGATACTTGAATGCCAAAATCTGTTATAGAACGAATCATATCAAATAACTGATTATTCTAATGAAGCAAATGATCATGAATACGTCTAAAACTTTGAATATTGGCTTCGTGTTCACCTCTAATGGATACCCATACTTCATATTTTACTTAAAGCACAGGAAGCATATATATATAATATTTTGGAGACCATACACCTTAATTACTGAAACTTTTTATGGATAGATGTCTGGAGATCGATAATAACGAAGAACAACAACAAGGAAAAAAACAGTGGTCTCAAGATTTTCGTAATGAGGACGGCATTTACCTTTCGGTTCAGAAATCAATTAACAAATTAGTGATAAATAGTAGGGAGAATTTCAGTTTTACCACAAGTGTGCTACCATTATTCATATATACACTTAGAAGGAAGACATTTTCAGAAATACCTAAATCATTAATAGGTAAAAGACAAAATAACCCTCTCATAAATTGATTATAATTTTCTATCTCTTTATCGAGAGAGTTTGACGGATTACGGCAACACGATGACGGCAACGGCAACGTGACGACGAGATCGAGCGTTGAGATAATCCAGAGTTCCACTTGGATGCGAGCAAGAACAACACGAGAGAGAAGGAGTGGGGTGATGAAATCACGATTGTCTTTGGATCCTGATAGATTGCAACCAAGGTCAAGACTTGATCTCTGCAACAAAGCCAAGAACTTTCTTGCTTAAGATCCACAATCACGACCCCTGCATTGACACGAAGCTTCTCCTCTGATCCCTTAAAGACAAGTCGCCACCGAAGCTACCGTGATAGGGTGTGTGAGATCGTGAAGGACGAGTGTGCTGATGACGTGGAGAAACATATGAGAAACTTGAAGGCCGAGTTTGGAGTTCTTGAAGGGAGAAGGAGAGAGAATACAGAGCAGAGGGAAGAAGAAGAAGAAAGGAGCCAAGAACCTCAAAGACAGCTCAATTCGAATAAAGGTTTTAACTTTCTGCAGATTCCTACTTGTTTCCTTAAGAAATGTATAAACTTGAGGGGAATTAGAGATTTTGTAGCAGAAACTATGTATTAATTTGCTCTGTTTATGAACATGTGTTTGCTTAATCATATTGATTAATTAGTCTGTTTGAAGAGTGTTATTTATTCTCAGGTGTTTGTCTTAACACTTAAGTGCCCATTCTTGTGCTTTGGTTTCACCAGCCAAGTCTCTCTTGATTTCTGCTTCTGCTGATTCGAAGAAGCCTCTTTCTTTGGTTTTGTGTGTGTTTGTTTCATCAGATCTCTCTCTGATTCAGTTTAAAGATTTGAATTTTGCTTATAAGAACCTCTTTGTTATTATGAGTTCGATTTTTCAAAATGTAAACATTATCAGCATCAAATTGGGTGACATAGTTCCAGCAGATGGTCGTCTCTTGGAAGGTGATCCTCTCAAGATTGATCAATCTGCTCTCACTGGTGAGTCTTTACCAGTAACCAAGAACCCTGGCCAATAAGTTTACTCTGGCTCCACCTGCAAACAAGGAGAGCTAGAAGCTGTTGTGATCGCTACTGGTGTTCTTACTTTCTTCGGCAAAGCTGCTCATCTTGTAGACAGCACAAACCAAGATGGCCATTTCCAGAAAGTGTTGACTGCTATTGGTAACTTCTGCATCTGCTCCATCGCCATAGGTATGATCATTGAGATCGTTGTNGGAGAGCTAGAAGCTGTTGTGATCGCTACTGGTGTTCTTACTTTCTTCGGCAAAGCTGCTCATCTTGTAGACAGCACAAACCAAGATGGCCATTTCCAGAAAGTGTTGACTGCTATTGGTAACTTCTGCATCTGCTCCATCGCCATAGGTATGATCATTGAGATCGTTGTCATGTATCCTATCCAGCACCGTGCTTATAAAGATGGTATCGAGAATCTTCTTGTGCTTCTCATCGGAGGAATCCCTTTTGCAATGCCAACTGTTTTGTCTATCACCATGGCCATTGGATCTCACCGTCTCTCACAGCAAGGAGCTATCACAAAGAGAATGACAGCAATTGAAGAAATGGCTGGGATGGATGTTTTGTGCAGTGACAAGACTGGAACTCTGACACTCAACAAGCTTACCGTTGACAAGAGCATGGTTGAGGTTTTTGTTAAAGACTTGGACAAAGAGCAGCTTATGGTGAATGCAGCAAGAGCCTCTAGAGTTGAGAACCAGGATGCTATCGATGCTTGCACAGTAGGAATGCTTGGAGATCCCAGTGAAGCAAGACAAGCCATCACTGAAGTCCATTTTTTCCCTTTTAACCCTGTGGACAAGCGTACTGCTATCACTTACATTGATTCGAGCGGAAACTGGCAATGTGTCAGCAAAGGCGCACCAGAACAAGTAAGAAAACACATATTCTAGAGAGTTGTTGAGTTCTTTCCCACTGATTGGTCTCTGTAATTACTAAATCTGCCACTACGAGAGCACATAATTTTTTTTTTTTTGGTCAACGAGCACAAAATTGTCTACTCTTTTAATATTCTTATAAATGATTTATAGACCCTTATAAAAACTTTCTATATATTCATATAAATGATTTTTGAGACTTTATAAAGCAATTACCTTTATAAATTTTTACAAATTTTTATAAATGATTTTATAAAACTTTATAAATATTTGGTATATTGTTATAAGTGATTTTATAAGGGTTTATAAATCATTTAGAGATTATAAAACCTTATAAATATTTGGTATATTGTTATAAGTGATTTTATAAGAGTTTATAAATCATTTATAGGAATATAAATAAACTATTGATAAAGGTTTATAAATGATTTCTAAATCTTCATAAATGATTTATGTACCACGTTGGCGATCTTTAACTCCATTTTACTAAAGTTAAGAAAATGGTTCTTTCCTCAAATTTTGTTGCATCTTTTTCATATTTGTTTCCATTTCATAGACTCATAGATGCTCTTTCTGTGTATTTGTTTTGTAATCTCAGAAAGTTATAATGGAACTCGAGGGGATGGTGATCTTTTCAGCACTAGTGACTCTAAATCGAAGGATGTTACATTTAACAAATATGTAACAGATTTATAAAAGTCCTTTATAAATTTTCTAAACTATTTTAAGGATTTTATAAATAATTTATAAGAATATATAGAAAACCTTTTTGTAATAATCTGTAAATCATTTATAAGAATTTATAAAATTATTTAGGGTTTATAAAATTATTTATGAGTATTTGTAGAAATTCCAAAGGTAATTCAATTATAAAGTCTTATAACATTTTATAAAGGTTTATTAATTATTTATAAGGGTTTATAAATTATTTATAAGGATTTATAAATCATTTATAACGGTTTATAAATCATTTAGCTTGTGATCTACAATAAGTTTTTTCTTTTTATGATAATAAAACTAAACAAAATTTGAAATTTTCTACTATTGAATTAGCATTTCAAATAATTCTAACGGGAGAGATGATGTATTTCTGTTGACTGTTACAATAAATATCTTATCTTTTTTTTTCTATCTAACTTTGGAAATTAGCTTTCTATTTATAAGGGTTTATAAAAACTATTTGACCGCAATTGAGTTTGATATTCTTTGGAAACATGCTAAAAAGCTGATAGAAGAGACAAGAGTGATAACACATTGGAGGCAACAAGTTTTGATACAACAAAAGAAAAAATGTAGGAAGAATTAGAAAAGTTGGATGTTCAAGTATAAAGGCTTTGCAAGAAATCATTGTGTACAAAATTAAGAAGTTGTAGGAAGAGCTATAATTGATGTTGATTCAACCATATATAAGGATTTGTAGAAATTCTAAAGGTAATTCAATTATAAAGTCTTAAAACTTTTATAAAGGCTTATAAATCATTTATAAGGGTTTATAAATTACGTATAAGAATATACAAAATTATATATAAAGGCTTATAAACCATTAAAATGTTTATAAGAGTGTAAAATCATTTATAGATGATTTAATAAGAAATAGAAGTGAATTTATAACATTAATAAACATTAAATGATCTAAAGTGTTTATAAAATAATCTTAAAGAGTTATAAATAGTTATAAAATCATTTGTAATTAGTTTATGAATTATTTATAATGGTTTATAAGTCAAATATAATGGTTTATATATCATTTATAAATATTTATAAAATCATTTATAAATTATTATTAGTTTTCTATAAGGATTTATAAATTATAAAAATTATTTAAAAGTCTTTGTAAGTGTACATTAAGTTTAATAAAGGTTTTATAAGGGTTTGTTAAATGTTTATAAGGTTTATGAAGTCATTTGCAAGAGTTAATCTATGAAAGTTTATAAATCAAATAATAAGGATTTAATAATGAATTTATAAAGATTTATAAATCAATTTATGAAGACTTATAAAGCAAGTTATTTAACCTATAAACCATTTATAAATAGTTTATAAGGGTTTATAAAACATTTGCAAGAGTTAATATTATATATATAAGCTTATATATCATTTATAAAGGTTAGTAAGGATTCATGAACTGATTTATAAAATCTTATAAATTAATTGATAAGAGATTATAAATTAGTTTATAAAATATCTACTGGAGTTATAAGTTAATTACAAATATTTATACACTAATTTATAAAGCTTTGTAAATCACTTGAATCTAACTCAAAGAGAGTTTAGACTTTTAAAACTAAGTTCTTGTTAGTTTTATAAACTGAAACAAAAAAAAACACTGTAAACAATATCCAAATATACAAGAATAAATATTTAAATGCATGTAAGTAATGCGATTTACAGTAGATGGGTCTCATTTTGATCCAGACAGTGACTTGTTTCTTCTCAAAGAGAAGAAAAATGTTCTGACATTCAACTGCATGTTGGACTGCAATGGCTGCTATGCCTGTCTGTCTCAATTTTGTCGTGGGTCCAATCCAAATGCTTTAACTATATGGCATTCCTTACTGGGTACCTGATGCTGTAACTGTAATTGTATTCCTCTTTTTTCTCTAGTCGTCAGGTGCTTATTGCATTTTTTTCACAACTAATTGCAGATATTTGTAATGTGGTTGGATTTCGTGACTTACTTGCATCACCATGGCCATGAAGACAAGCTCCCTTGGTACCGTGGAAAGGTATGCAAANTTCCTCTTTTTTCTCTAGTCGTCAGGTGCTTATTGCATTTTTTTCACAACTAATTGCAGATATTTGTAATGTGGTTGGATTTCGTGACTTACTTGCATCACCATGGCCATGAAGACAAGCTCCCTTGGTACCGTGGAAAGGTATGCAAATTCTACTTCACCATATGTTTATAATCTCTTCTCATTTTGAGCCACTGTGTCTCAGTGCTTCTCTGTCCTTTTACTCAAAACACATGAATGGAGTTACCTGAGAGGAGGGCTCACAACACTGGATCGTGATTATGGATGGACTAACCAGTCCAGGCACTTATTAACCGGTTTTAGCTGCAGTTTGAAAGCTGGCGAAAGCAGGTGGTGCAAGGAGAGGGTTAAGCAGAAGCGCAGCTACTGCAGAGATGAATATAACTGTTCCAGTAGATAGTGTCTGCAAAGAAAAAACATATCTGAATCATATGAGGACAGGAGAAAAACACAACACAACACACACAGACCTAAAATGTTGAGAGAAGAGTTAACAACACACTTCCCTTATCAAAATAGTTACAAAGTCTCAACCTTTGAACCTATTTGAAATGAAATACAAAGTCTCAACCTGAGTTAAAGTTAAAAGGCAAAACTAACCGGAAGCTCATATGAAGGAAAGCAATATTCACATGTATGAATAAAACTTTAACCAACAATAGAAACAAATATCAAAGAGTGTCCTAGAGTCATGCTCCTAAACAGAAAATGAAATTCTTGGATCCTTCAACTATACATCTTTTATGATTGGTTCATCCTAGCAAAAACTACCACATTACAACAACATTTCGTTTGTTCCTAAACCAAAACCAATCAGTTCATACCTTGCNNNAGGCATCAACAACGCCCTCTGCCCCGGATACAACAACTCCAAAAGCACCTTCTTCTCCTCCTCCTCCTCCCCCTCCACCTCACTCCCATCTCAATGACCTTCTTGAGTGACTCTTCAAACTTGTCTTTCCCACATACAAGCAGGACTTTGGATGTTAGCAGTGAGAACAACAACTTCTGAGGCATGCCCAGTTCTCTCAGTACTGAAATGTTCCTGATCTTGTTCTCCTGATGACAACCATGTGGCAGAAGAAAAGAAGGACACAACTTCTTGAACTTGTAACTCTTGTCGGCTTCTATGATGTCTTTGACAAAATCATAGTATGTGCTCAAAGCTTTGTCTTTTTGGATCCCAATATCTTAGGAACTTTTGAGAGAACCTCAGCGAGCTCAAAGACTGAAGCTCCTCTTGACTTTAAAAACTGACGTTTGGGACCAAGAGAATCTGCTATTATAAGCACTTGTGGGTAAACTGTGATGATGGTTGAGTTCTCATTGCCATCCTCACCAAACGCTGCAGCTTCTGTTATATATTAATAGAGAGTACAAAGACTAAACTTAAAAAGGCAACTTATATGGTGAGCAATAGCATACACATCATTATCATCATCATTATCATCACCAGTCAAGCATAGACCAGTATTTAACTAATTCAACTAATAAAGCATCATTTCAATGTTAGATTCAGAACGTCGAACCTGCAATTAGAGAATCCATTGGAAACGACGAATTATCATCAGAATCCCGCGGCGAGTTCCTAGAAGTAGGAGGAGGAGTACTATTCGTCGTCGTCGTCGTTAGAACTTCGGAGCTGTCGTTACTCTAAGTTTGACCCATCGATTGAAGCTGAAACGGACGTTCGTTTTGCTTCCTTTCTTTTTGTGAGAGTAAGAGAGAACACGCCACCGTCAAATCTCATCGGAGAAGAAATAGTGGGAAAGAAAAAGTAGATTTAGGTTTAATTAGTTAGGGGTACAATGGTACATTAACCATTAGAATTTTAGTGGTAAACATGGTTAAGGTAGTTTTGAAATAGTGTATCCCAAAAATGGTAGTTTAGGCAAATTCCCTAAATAGTACTCCCTCTGATTTATAATAAGTGTCATTTTAGGTCTTGGCACACATATTAAGGAAATAATTAATTTTACATATTTCCCGTATAAAAACACAATTACCTATACATCTCAACCAATAGAAGAATGAATTACAGAATAAAATAAATAAATTTTGCATAAAAAACCGAAAACGACACTTATTTTGCAACGAAAAAAATTGTCTAAAGTGACACTTATTATGTAACGGAGGGAATAAGTCTTAACCATTACCTCAATAATTAAGTTGGTTCAACAAAGTATAATGTGTTTAGTGTTTTACACATGCGAACAAGTAACGACCTGTTCTCCTGATCCCTAAAAGGTGACCATTGTAATAAGTGTTTTTGTTTCTTTCTCTTTATGTATACGAACGAGATTTTTGACTAATATTGCATGTGTGGGGTTATACAAACTTAGTTGATCTTCTTATATATTTTGATTAATTTTAGTTTGTTTATTTTTTTTATAAAGAATATGTATATATTATTTTAAATTTGACTACCAATAAAATATGTAATAATATGCAAATTATTTTATTATGTTGTCCAATGAATTTGAAATAAATAAACTCAGAGATTGATTGGTAATGGTGGTAAATGTTTTAGATATATACTTTTTTCTAAAGAATTTTTTTTTTTAAATAATCAATCATGTTTTAGCTTTTAAAATTAAAGATACAGTATAAATTTTTTTTTTCTAAAAAATATATTAATTTTCAAACATATCAAACATATTTTGTCGGTTGTTTGATCTGAACCCATACATGGTCTCAAACATATCAAAAAAAAAATTGGACTTACATACTCACATTTTCTAGAACCGGTTATGGCCTATAGTAATGCGAGAAGTTCCATCCGAACTTTCTAAACAAAAAAAACCTGATTTACAAACCGAACACATATCACATGATTTATTTACTACGTTGAATAATTGAAAGAAAAAATCAGGGAAAATTGCAGTACTTTTACATTGCTTGGTGATGGAATGGCTTGAGTAGAGAGTTCATGTTGTTATCAAAAGCACTAACCTGTTTAAGAAACAATAGATTAAGAGAAATGGCTTATAGCTTTATTTTAGTAGATCATAAAGTGTCAATTAAGGAGACTGAAATACACGTTAAGAGAGAAGCTACAAATTTAAATATATCAGGCAAGATTCAGTATCGTAAACTACCTTTGATTTAAACCTTCATGCAAAATCATCAGTCTGAAATTCATCAGTCTTGGCAAAGATCATATCCTAACCAATGAAGAAAAAATAAATATAAGATTAAATCATAATCGGGAAAAAGTATTAATCAACGTTGGGAAAATATACAAACTGATGTGACAAAAATGAATTATAATCTGAAACTTAACATGGCAAAGTATACCCATTAATATTCAAATACTTTAACACAAATAGGATGCAAAAGTAAGGAAGCTAATAGAGAAACTTAAAAGCAACAAATCAATCTTACCATTCTTCATATTCAACTTAAGATCAAACTAACAACACATTACAAATTTGTCCACAAAATGTTTTTTGCCTCTGTTGTATTCACCAATATAATCCGAAAAATTTACTGTACTTGTTGTATTTGGAGACACCTCGTCTCTGATTCTTCAGTCATTTTAAACCAAAAGAAAGAATACTCCAACTCCAGGTCGAATAATCAGAAGAGTGAGATCGATGGAAGTATATACCTCAAAATACCAAAACCAGAAATTTGCTGAGCTGACGTGACTGATGACCAGAAGAACCCTTTCTCCCGCAGAGTTTTATAAGCAGTTTCAATGGCAATGAAAAGAAAAAAATGATGAGATTCATCACGCCTACTACCTCTCTATGGATGCCTTCTTTTCTTAGGTGTAAGCATGACGGGTTTCTGTGATGTGTTTGCTTCTAGGTTTGCAACCTTGTATTGTGTATCAGCATCACTGTCTATCTCATCAGGAGTCATTCTACTCTGATTTTCTCTAAACTGCAAAAGTGTCACGTTGTAGAAGTAGCTCACAATTTTTCCTCTGGTCTTTGAAGGTAGAGCACTCTTGACCTCATCGAAGAAAGATGGGATAAGTGTAGGTGGAGAAGGCATCAGAGAGATCACCGTCTTCAGTTCTAAGTCTGTCCAATACTGCAGATTACCTTCACCCATTGTATCAAAACACCACATGTAGAAAGCTGAGCCAAGTTCGAGTTTCAGTTTCTCCTGTTTTGCCTTGATATGAATTCTAACACATTCGACAGACCATGGATTTTGGCAGCCACAAGCATCTTGTCTGCCTTTTCCAATAGGATCTCTTTCGAGAAGAAGATTATTGTTGTTGTTTTGTTCTTTATTAAGTGGCCAGATCAGTGTGCCTAGCCTCTTGGTGCTAACCTCTTGGTGCTTCAAGTCCCAAAAGTCATTTTAACACTGAATGAGCTTTATATTATAAATCCAAATGAGACCTTTTCAATTCATCAACTCAACATCCTGCATGGAACATGTTGAATTATTGAGACATGGAAAACAAACATGTTTAAAGAGTGAGAGCATAAAGAAAGATTCGAAAGAGAGTCTGAAAATGGATTTAACTGCTACCAACCATCTCATGTTGTTTGCAAGACAATCTTGGCAGAGATAGTAGCACGTGTCTCTCTGTTTTTTGGGTTCACGACCTTCCTCGAGACTTACGATCCCACCATTCCATGAACTTAACTTGAGCAGCCATTGTCTCCAGCTTATACAGTTGCATCGTATGGTTAGCGACTTCTTGACCAAAGGTCCAACCAAAAAGACCTCCTCCTAAGAAGGACAGTGCAGTACCTGTCGCACCAAGCACCAATCACAGAGGTGTCAAGACTTACCAAGGGAAATTACGCATACAGTTCAAACACACAAAAGTTTAGTATCACATTCAGAAAATAAAGACAATAAAATTTTAGTGTCTGCCAACATGTAATCCCCATGTCACAACACTTTGCAAGCGTTTAACTCACTCCAGAAGGTGTTCATTTTTTCTAAGATTAAAAGGTTATTCATAGATTAGAGAGAAAACGTGTTTACCATGTGGACTCTTGGAGTATTTCCAGGCAAAAGCAGCAGTAGGTACAGCTCCAAGCGCAGCTCCAGTAGCACCAAAAGCCGCGGCTTACCTAGCAGTTTTCAGCTGGAAATAGAATGACCACAAACGTAAGTCTAAGCTCTATGAGAACCAAAACGTCTCTATATCTTAAGTAAGAAATACCCAAAAAATCATGCGTATATAAGGAATCAATTTGAGCAAAATGTGAAACATGGAACAAGGGTTGAATCATAAAGAATCCACCACACTCTTTAAATCCCTTAATACTGATCACATTCTGTAAAAAAAAAACAGATTCAACTCAGCAAAATCCTTTAAAAAAAACAGCGATCTTTACAATGTAACGAAATGGAAGATCACAACCCCATTTCTCCAAAACCCTATCTCCAAGAGATTCAGGGTTTTCAGCAATAACCGATATGCGAGTCACCCCATCGGAGCCATCAGCATCCTCCAAGTAACTCGGACCGGACTCGTGAGTCCCCATCCAAAGCTCCGCGTAAGGACGGGTCAGATTGATCTGCTCATCGGAATTCACCGTAGATTTTCTTTCTTCGAGTTGGGATCGGGATCGTGAATCCGGAACAAACACCGTTTTGCCGATGGATTTGATCGGTCGAGGAGAGGAGATCGCCACGACGCCTTTACGAAGCTACAAAAAAAAAAAGCACAAGACTCACCTAATTTCGTTCGCTGACGTGGTGAAAAGAGCTCATCCCATTGGTTGATTAAATTGTCCTACGTGGACAGTTTAAAAAGCCTAGAATAAGGGCTTTTAATAGTGTAAGATTAACATGTGTTCTGTTTGTGGCTGCAATCAGGGCGGAGGCAGCGGAAACTTTTGTAGGGAACATAACTGAAATTGGTTAAAATATTAAGGGTCAAATTAAAAAAAAATAAAGGGGTAAAAAAGAAATTATTCAAAGTTTTACATGTAACTTTAGAAAATCATGGGGCCAAATGCCCCACCCTTGTGTCATGTGGCTCCGCCATTGGCTGCAATTACTGTGGCAAAAACTTCAGGGTGTACCTTACGACTGTATATTTTATTCGTTAAATTTGATTCATTTCGTTATTCGTTTCATTCTATCTGAAAATTCAGAATATTTGTAAATTTTCAAAGCAAAAAAATACTGAAAATAAATATCCGTTAAAATCGAAGCAAAGCACAAATATTAAAATTTTGGAAAGTGGATATTCACTCCGATCCAATAATATATAAATACAAATATATTTCTTGATTATATTTAAAGTTTTAAATGTAAAGAATTATATAATTATTCTTTTAACATATGATTTGACAAGTTATATTCACATTATTACTTATATAAAAGATTTGCATAAAAAGAAGAAAAAAAACTTATGAAAATGATATTTTTTCTTAAGTTTTGTGTTATAATAATTTTTAACTAAATTTAAACTTTTTACCAATATGTAGATTCACTACTTCTTTTAATTTCTATTTTATATATCATGGAAAAAAATATTTTACAAACCAAATTCGTATCGAATTTTTAAATTATTTGTATTAATCAAACATATGAGATATCCGTAAGTATTCGTAAATATCCGCAAATATCTATTTATTTGAGAAAAAAACCATTAAAACCATAAATTTTCAAATTAAAGAAAAAGAACCCCTAACTCATGTTTGAACCAAAAAAAATCTCCAACTTTTAAATATTGGTTATTTTAACTTTCATAATTTGTTGACTTGGCCATTTAAGAAACTCAAATAGTCAACTGTTAAACTCAATTACTAAAACAGACTTATGTTAATTGTTAAATGATGTTTAATAAACTGATTAAATATTAAACAAACAATGACATTTTACTTTTGTAAACACTTAAAACATCTTATTCATGAAACAATAATCTCAAATCGACATCATCTTCCTCATTTCGAGTAAGGATGATGCAGTTAATTTTATACTCTAGTTTCTGATATGTTGTGTTTTTGACATGATACACACATACTTTGCATATCATATTTATGTTTTTCTGGAGTGTTCTTAGTGTGTTTTGAGTTGTTTCAGGTGTAGAACGAGTTGGAATGAATCAGAAGGGGCTCATGGAAGAAAGGATGCAAAAACCAAAGTTTTCCATCGCAGAGCATCCGAACGGAGCAACCCTCGGTCTGCTCTCTCTATCGCGGAGCAAACCCCCCTTTGCTCCCGTCTTTTAATGAGACCTCTGATCTATTTCGGGAAAGATTCAAAAAGCACTCCCTCTCTACCCTAGCAGGCGCCGTCTCTCCAATAAAATATCTCTAGCCGCCTCCACTCAAAAACACACAGAGAGTTTTATTAGTTTTTACACAAGAAACTATTCTTGAGACTTTTTGTTGAAGATTTGTTCTAGCTATTTTGTAAGGGCCAAGGCTTCCTCCTCTTGGTTTCTAGAGAAGAAATCCATGAACCCTCCTTATACTTCTATTTATCTAATGCATTATTTAGTCATGATTTGTGTGTTCTTTTGTGCCATGATTGAGTAGTCACCTTGTTAACCTAGGGTTCTAGGGTGTTGATCCATTGAACTAAACATAGATAAGCATCATTCTCGCCTTTGCTCTCCACTGTTCTTACTGCTGATACTGATTTGATCACTTAGTATTTGATTTAAAGTTTAACCTTTTATCATTAATCCTGAATTAGGTTGCTAGAACTGTTGAGAGCAAGCATCACATCCCTGGTCAGCGAAAGTAGATATCAGGGTGTGCTGTGAGCATATTAGGTCTGTTCTTAATGTTTGCTGTTGAGTATTGATCCACGCGAGAGCATAGGTACCATTGCTCCTCTGCGAAAGGAGCACACCTGCGAGAGTAGGGTGTTCTAGCTAAGAAATCTGAGTTCTAGGCTGTTCTTAAAAGGCTTGAATAATTGTTTGGTTCATCATGATTAACACCCAATGAGATACCCTAGGTTGACATCCTTATATCCTGAAATTAAAACCCAATTTAATTACTTGTTTCTTGTGATTTGCTTCTTTACAAACTTATCGTTTTAGCTTGAATTTGATCCTATAGAAATAAAGTGTAATATTTGGTCTCTGTGGATTCGATCCTAAAGTGCTACATCGACATACCATTCGATTGTGGTAGTGTGCACATTAGGTTAATTGGTGTGCGTTCGCACGCGATATCAATTTGGCGCCGTTGCCGGGGACCAATAATTTTACCTTTATTTTTTGGCAATTTTTCTAGTCTAAAACATCTAACTTGCTCT
>CAKOAT010083821.1:60028-111748 GCA_932364175.1 Eruca vesicaria subsp. sativa
TATAGTAAGCCAAAGGCGGCAGAAGAGAAAAGAAGGGAAAACTAGGGCAAATCCCGAGATAGAATCTTTAATTCCTAGATTGTCGCGGAACAGCTTGACAAACTGTTCTGATCGCACGGGAACATCTTGCCAGACTGTTCACTTCAAGAATATCTTCAAAACAGATTCCTTTCTACTCTTTTCTTTCCACACGATCGTTCTCCTCATCTCTGGAACTCTTCAACCTGTAATGACTATAAACAACTGGAAAGACTCGATAAAACCATTAAAACCATTAGTATAAAACACCTAATCTATGTCAAAAACACAATATATCACTCCTCTGCGAAAGGAGCACACCTGCGAGAGCAGGGTGTTCTAGCTAAGAAATCTGAGTTCTAGGCTGTTCTTAAAAGGCTTGAATAATTGTTTGGTTCATCATGATTAACACCCAATGAGATACCCTAGGTTGACATCCTTATATCCTGAAATTAAAACCCAATTTAATTACTTGTTTCTTGTGATTTGCTTCTTTACAAACTTATCGTTTTAGCTTGAATTTGATCCTATAGAAATAAAGTGTAATATTTGGTCTCTGTGGATTCGATCCTAAAGTGCTACATCGACATACCATTCGATTGTGGTAGTGTGCACATTAGGTTAATTGGTGTGCGTTCGCACGCGATATCAGTTTCACAAAAAAAATGTTTTAAGTGTTTAAAGAAGCAAAACAACATTGTTTGACTGGTTTTTTAAAACGCCAGGATTTACAGAGTTAATATACATCTATTTTTATAATCGTGTTTAAGAGTTAACAAGTTAGGTATTTTAAATGACCGTGTCAACAAAATATGAGAGCTAAAACGGCCAATATATGAAAGTTGGAGATTTTTTAGCTCAACATGAGTTAGAGGTTTTTGGCTTTATTTTGAAAGTTCAGGGTTTTAATGGCTGTTTTCTCCTATTTATTTTCCGGATATTTATATTTTCCTGAAACAAAGGAAATAAAAAATTAGATATCCATAACATACGGAGTAAATTACAAATACCTTCAAAAGATCGAATATCCAATCCGTGCCCATCCCTAAATTTGGTAGTCAAACTTTGGAATTATTAAACAATATGGGTTTAAAGACATCATATTATATTTCATTTTGTGACTACGCGAATATAGATCTATCTTATGGTTTATTTGAATACATTAAATTAGAATTCATTTGTGGGTCGTATGCCTCATTACATTTTTTTTTTTTTTTGTGTAATCACGCTAATATGAATTTATCTTACAACTAATTTAAATACCTAGAGTAAAAGTTTATTCGTGGCTACACCAACTTGTTGAAGCTTAGTCTGGGCCTATCATGAATTTGAGATATCCTAAAATTGAAAAAAAAAATACATTGGCAATGAAATGGTGTCTTAGCTTTTCTATTTAGTCAATAATTTGTCATTTTTTATTTTAAATAAATTAGAAAAACTATTCAATCAATTATTATTTTTAAACGAAATTTTGAAGAAATGTACCATTCTAATTTTGATAAGCTACCAGCGTAGGTACAAAAAGATATCTATTTTTTCCTTCCGACGGTTAGGCTTTTGTTCCTTTTGTACTGACTACAAAATGGCACATGTATATAATTTAGCAAATACATACGAATATTTGGTGCACAAAAATAAAAGCAAATACCTACGAATATTAATAATTCTTTTTACTGATTACAAAAGAGTTGACATACAATTTCTTTTGTTGAAATCCCTTATATGTTAAAAGAGAAATATTACAATATTTGAAACATGACACGTGTCATTATAAAAATGATTCTTAAACTTTTTTAGAGAAATATGTTGGTCCATCTAAATATGAACTTTAGTTTTCATTAAACTAACCATAAAAAAAATTATTAATGTAAAAAGTTATTTTTCATTTTTTCCTTAAATTAACTAATAATGAAAATATATATGACAATTAATGATTTTGAATAATATATATTTATTAACAATTTATAAATCCTCCATCATCTTTGTTTAATTCTTTGTTCCTAAAATAAGTTACACAATTACATTAATCATATAATAAAATTATAGATTTTTTCGTAGATGTCGAATTTTGAAATAAAATGAGTATATATTAATAAAATTGTTAACAATCTCTCATAAACTTTTCTAATCAATAGGTGTTTTTCATCGTTTAAATCAAACTATATACCATATAAAATACATATATTTTGTTATTTTTTGAACAAATATTGAGAATTTAATTTAATTTTATTTTGATATTTGCACTGAATTTTTGAAAATTATTATAAATTACTAAAAAATATTTAACATTCCACATTAACAAACTTTACCAATAGCTTAATTTTTTTTTTATAAAAATGCACATAATAATAAAATTATATGAATAGAAACCTTATTTAATAAATAGCCATATTAAAAATATATTATATATCTATGTTAATATCATTTAATTAAATTATATATCATAGTCAATAAATAAAACTGATTGTTTTGATTTATATACCATAATATGATTCTAAATAAACAAGACTGATTGTTTGATTTAAACGTGCGCTAATAGTTATTGATTTCTCAATTACAAAATATAGATTTGTTACTTTATTATTTCATAATACCAAAACATAAAATAAATCTTAATACATAAATAGAATTTGTATATAAAATGTTTATTCTGCACAAGGCACGTTTCTAACATTTATTTTGTTAATTTCTAAATTAAATACATCTTTCTATTTTATAGTTAAATCTACATTCAATCAGTAATATTTTTTTCCTTATACTACTATCCATATTTTCAGACAATATAATTTTTATTTATATTATTATCCATGTTACCAAACAATATACTCATTTCTTTATACTATTATTTATGTTTCCAAACAACACTATAATTAATCTTATGTCTAAACAATCCAAGATATTAAATCTCACACTTCTTAATAATTTTTCATAATTTTCTTTCAATTATTTAGAATAAATTAAAAAATCAAATTATATATAAAACAAGGAAAAAAAAACTTCTTTTACAGGTTTAAATATTACATATCAGTTATCCATTGATTCAATCGGTTCAATCAGTTAGTTTTGGGTTTTAGTGATTTTTAAATGGATATTTTTAAAAATAAAAATTGATTTATCGGATCACCGGTTTAACCGTGGTTCGGGTTAAATTTAAAAATACTAATTTAAATATACAAATATTTTAAATACATAAATACTTGTAAATTGCCAAAGTATTTGTTAAATTGTTTATGAAATTTTTCATCATAATATAATCTACGCTTACAAAATTAAGAGCAAAGATAAGTTTGAATTTGAAGCTATAAAATAAAGGTTAAGACCAAAAATTCTAAAAACTTGTATATTATTTTAAGAACTTTGGATAATTATTAACATCTGAAGTAACTAAACTCTTGCCTTATTTCTTTAACGAAAAAATTAAATTTGAATTTGATTTTGCACTTCGAACGAACATACAAAATTAATGTTATCACTGTACGGTTACATCTACTTAATAAAAAGCTTGACGCTATTAATCTAAAATACAGTTTTGATATTTTTCATTAAACATAAAATCGAATTGAAAAATCTCGAAATTATATAAAACTAAATTATATAGAATACATTCGAAAAATAAAATCCGCGCAGGTGCGTGGATCATGATCTAGTTTTAGGATTAAAAGTCTTGTGAGAAATTATGTAAAATCCCGATGAAACATTTTCTATTTAATACACATAAAACATTTTCTATTTAATAAACTTAATTCACGAATATTGTGAGAGATGCTCACGTTGGGGCCTTGGGCTTTACAGCGTTAGGCCCTTCCCTGGCCCCTGTTACGATAGTCACGAACAAAACAATAATGTTTAGCCCGGTTCCCACGTTATACTTTCTGATTATGCGTTGTTCTGTGTTGGCCACATAAAATATAGTTTTATGAATGTATAAAATTATACAAAATCTACTCTATTAAAATTAGAATCTTTATTTTTATCTAGGATATAAGTTTTCATTTAAATTTGGACTTTCTCTAAAGTGATACAAATAATACAAGTCATATAGTTAACTGAATCGCATTACTTAAATTAAACCGATAGTTATTTATGGGATAGACTCTTGGACTTACTGTTGTTTTTAAGATAAATTATATGGTTTGGTTTTTGGGTTTATTATTAAGGAAAAACTCAAAAAACACATTGAATAAACTTTCCACTATAATGGATCAAAAATCAATTACTATTTTCAGGCTCAATGGTATTTAATATTTTTAAGAAACAAAATTGTCTATTACTAATCACTTATTTAGATCATGTATGTTAAAACATGTTAATGTATTTTCTTATTTTAAATTACAATTATTATGTTTTGATAAATTTCAATGCTAACTTTTAAATAGTTTCTTATTTTATTTTTCTTAAATAATTTACTGATTTTACAAAATAAATAAATATAAAGCAAAACCAAAAACCAAATCTAAAACCAAAAGCTGAAAACGCATGTTATATTTTTTCTCATTTTTTATTTAAAAAATAAATTATTGCAATTCTTTTCAGTTTTAAATCATATGTTATTTGGGATTTGTTTGTTGGTAATATTAGTTCAAACTAATTCAGCGGATCTAAAAAGTAAAAATTTAAACCAAAAGATGAAAATCAAAAATAGAAACTTAAAAACCAAAACCTAAAATTTAAAACCAAATCTAAAAATAAAAATTGAAACTAAAAACAAATGCAAAATAATCATCACCACAAATTTTGGATTACAGATTTTATACAAAAACATACTTTAAATAAAGACAAAACCCAATTATATAAATATTTAATCATAAAAAAATTTCGCGCTTAGAAAACGCGGATCAAAATTTAGTTTTCATTTAGTAGTTAAATATCTTTAGTGATGTAAATGTAACATATCAATTATGTGTAAGTTATTTCGACATTTTGTTGATAGTTTCTATAAATATTCTCTATGTGGCACATAACAAACCTTCTTTGTCTTTGCTTATAACAAGATTTTCAAATCATTAATGTAAAACCAGATCTAACCTTTAAAATTAATAAAGCGCGGGTTTTTTAAATTATATTATAATACAAAATCATATTATATTGAAGAAGAGAATTTTTGAAAATGATATATTCTATAGATAATTTTAAGATCTTATGTGTACATTTTTATATAACTGTATCTTAGGCATGGATATTTAATCCGGACCAAAGACCAAATCGAAAACGACCCAAAACATAGGTTTGGCTTGGGTCCGGTTCAGAGAAAATTACCTATTAGGTATTTTTGTGGACATGTGGGTATTTGTTTGAGTTTAGGTCATACCCGAGAGTTGGAAATATTTTGTGTATATTAAGTATATTAGAGTATTTCGAATATGTTTCCGGTATTACATATTTTTTTAAAGTTTTGAGTTTAGGTTTAAAATAGTTTTGGGTTTGAGGTAAAATTTGAATTAAAAAAAAAACTGGGTAGTCAGATAAAATTTTGGGTATTTTTTGGTTTATCGGTAAGATTTCTAATCAAATTTTATATTTATAAGTATTTAAATTCTTTTTGGATTTTTTTGGAGTTTGTAGTATTTTTCATGTTTTGAATATTTTCCATATTTTTGGATATTTTGAATCTTTTTGGATCCTAAATACCCGAACATATATGTTCAGATCTGATATACTTACCA
Organism: Eruca vesicaria subsp. sativa; assembly: GCA_932364175.1. NCBI lineage: Eukaryota > Viridiplantae > Streptophyta > Magnoliopsida > Brassicales > Brassicaceae > Eruca > Eruca vesicaria. The sequence goes on from CAKOAT010083821.1 coordinate 65,710, forward strand.
TTGAGTTTGTGGAAATATTTGAAATATATACTGCAAAGGTTTATTTATATTTATATGCTATAACCCATTTTCTGGCGTGATATTGTAAAAACTATAACCAAAGGAAAAAAAACCATTTCAGCATCCTGGTTAGACATTGAACTATAAATCGACGACCAACAATGAATCAAAAGCGAAACAAAAAGAAACTCAAAACTAAATTGATATTCACAAATAACTAAGCGGTTCATGTTTGGTTATCAAAGACTGTTTGAATCTGTTTAGGTTGATGAAAAGAAAAACTAAACGATTTGTATATATCTATTATCTTAAACCGAAAATCAGAATCGAACCTTTAGAATTTTTTTTTTGATAAATATAGATTTCAAATATAGTGGTTCCTATGATTAAAGAGATATACAAATTTTTAAAATGTGATTTTTTTTTTCAAAATATAGTGGTTCCCATACTCTGTTGAAAAAAGTTAATATTAATCAACTAATGTAATTATTTCAAAATTTAATAACAATGTAATTTTAGATAATAATTTTCCGATCATAAAGATATTTAACAAAACTGTGAATTTTTTTTTAGAAATTATTTCTGAAACACTTAAAAAAAGAAACCATAGTACTTTTCTATTCAAAGAGAAACTTAGTCATATACAACATGAATTAATATGTTTGCATGTCACGTAATTGCAATAGAAGATGCACCTGAGAAGTTATAATATTTCATGTCTAACCTATTACATAATTAAGAAAAATATAATATTTAATAGTTTTCATGTGAATATTATTTATTTTAGATGCTTCACCATTTTGAAGTGAAATTGTATAGCAATATTATTTTTTTGGTTTTATAAATTTATATTTATTTTCCGTTTTAAGTGTTCTATATTTTTTATAAATTTACATTGCAGATGTATCATATATTTGTCATAATCTATTTATTAATTATTCTTTTATTGTTTCCATATTTAAAAGTGATATTTGTTATGTGTATTTGAGTTATGGTAACTAAATATATCTAATGAGATATTGATGACAAATTGATTTATTTTTATATTGTTAAAATGTCATAGTTTTTTATTTTAAATGATATCCATGTTTCCAAACAATATAAATATATCGTGCTATCATTGTTTCCAAACAAAACTAAAATGTACTTCAGTTTTAATAATATAGACTAGAACTTGACCCGCACCCCCGTGCAGGTGTTTGATTTAACTTGTGTTTAACATAAATTCATAAACCGTTGGTTTTTTCCAATTTTTTTTTTATGTTTTGTAATTTACATATAAAGTAAAATATATTATTTTGTAATATAAATATTTAATAATTTTTATTTGTACATAGTAGTATATTAGAAATTTTATAATTTTGTGCAATTTGATGTACTCGTACTATTCATATACTAACATGTTGTTTTATTGTTAATTTATTTTAAAATAAAACAACATACTAAAAATTATTTTTTTGAATTATTTTTCTATGAATTATCATTAATTTTATGATTTTTAAATTGAACTCACACAATTTTATATTTGACTAAATTAAATAAGGTAATATTATATTTAAAAATTATTTTATATAATGTATATTATATATTTCCGTTTGTGTTTTTATTTTCATCACAGAGAAAGAAAATCATTGAAATTAATTAACTTAAACTGATTTTAAATGCAATGACATAATCTGTAAATAAAAAAATACAAAAGGAAAGTATTTAATTTATTGTAAATACAATGACTAAATGTACAAATAAAAGAAAATACTTAATCTACTATCCATGTTTGCAAACAATGTTTCATTTATTATACTATCCTTATTTCCAAACAGTACCAAAAGGTACTTCAGTTTTAATAATATAGATATTCATTGACATTGCTGAGTGGTAACATTATATGTCGAGGCTAAGGGAAGACAACTTAACTTAACAACAAAACTCGCATAACAAGATTTTAACATTTTACTAAATTTCAATTCGCTTTTTAAAAACGCGAAGTTCTATCTATCTTTAAAACTAATTTAAAAAATATAAATTTTGTTTTCAATATTTCAAGTTTTTTAAAGTTTAGAATTAATGTATATACATTATAGTATGTTGATTAGGTTTTCTAAAATAAATGTGTTTCTTTAATAAGACTATAGAATTGGATAAGTAAGATGTGCTTCTATATATACAATAAATAGTCTTCCAATTTACAACAAACCAATTATGTATTTATATCAATTTGTAGAATGGAAATGATAATTGGTGGTCTTTAAAACCTGGATAATCTTATTAGTTACCTTGTTTTTTGGGATATAATACTTGTTAGAATAATTTTACAAATATGGAATTTTTTAAGAAAAACGATAGATTTTTTTCCTAAAATAATCAAAAGGTTATCTATATTATTGAAACAGAAACATTATAACTTCTTCTAGGTAGATTTTAAATTTTGACCTTCTATTATTTAAGTTTATTACCTCGACATTTAATAAAATATTTCCTTAAATAATCTTTCACTAATAATCATAATTATTTGGGATTTTTGCAAATTTGACTCAAAACTCAAAGTCAAACACAAAACTAACCTTTTTTTTACTTTTCGTTTGTCTTCTTCACCCCACATGTTCACATTATTTACGAAAATGCCATTACATTTTTTTCTTTTTTTCAATTTTTTTTTTACTCTCTCAACCTCATCATTTTCAAGTATTTACAAGATTGACATTGCCATTAATACCCTAACTACCATGAACAGCCAATTTGAAACTCTTAATGCACCTATAATCGATTTACACTTTCTCTTTCTCAATTGTTATAAACTAAAAACAACATCTCTTTCACTTTGTCTCCATATTCATACAAAAAGCCCAAGCTTTTGATTCAAATTTTTTTATGGTTGATAGAGCCATTTAAGCATACAATTCTTGGTGGGTTACTTTCATTTGATATTCTGGGTGGTTGGAGAAGACTTTGTGTGCTAAGGAAGTCATCTCACCTAGTTTAAGGTATGAAATTGAAATTTTTTCCAGATCTGTTCGCGTAGAAGACTTACTCGTAAGTCTTCTAGATGTAAGTCGTCCAGCTGGACGAATTAGAAGTAAGTCGTCCAGCTTTGTATGTTAAAAAAAAATCTAGACAACTTATAAGTAAGTCGTCTAGGAAAAACATGCTACTTTTGCATTTGACCGAATTGTGTCAGATATTTGACGTTTCCTGGACGACTTACTGGTAAGTCGTCTCGGAAAAGTCAAATATCTGACACAATTCGGTCAAATGCAAAAACTAGCCCGTTTTTCCTAGACAAGTTACTTATAAGTCGTCTAGATTTTTTTTTTAACATACAAAGATGGACAACTTAGAAGTAAATCGTCTCATTTAAATTTCAATTGCAAAAATAACCTGTCTGGAAGACTTACAGTTAAGTCGTCTGGACGACTTACGGTTAAGTGTTCTGGACGATTTACAGTTAAGTCGTCTGGACGACTTACTTATATGTCGTCTGCGTCAATGACTAATAATTAAGTCATCTGGAAAGTCTACTAAGTCGTCCAGGCTTTATGAGTATGTATTAAGAATTTGTGTTAGTCTTCTCAGGTGACTAATAATTTAGTCATCTGGAAAGTTTTCCAGCTAGATGACTTTCCAGACGACTTAATTATTAGTCTTCTACTAAGTCGTCTGGAAAGTCTTTCAGCTGGATGACTTTCCAGACGACTTAATTATTAGTCTTCTACTAAGTCGTCTAGGCTTTATGAAATAATTCAGTCAAATCCAGTAATGTTTGATCTTCTGTGAATTGTACTAAGTTTTCTTGGTTGAATAGAGTGATAAAAATATTTTTTGAATTACATGTATTTTTAAAAGTGTTAAATAATTTCATGATATGTAAATCTCATATTTTAAAAATATTTTTTTCTCCCTTAATTTTACTAAATTTGACTAAGTTTTTCAACACAACCTTGTAATACATGTAATATGCTTTAACACCATTGATGATTTGTTGGAAGAAATGTTAAAATGCTTCTTAAAATGTTGTATCAAGACGAGGCTACCAACATTCTTGTTTATTAAGATGAGCAGAAGGCCATTGTGATTTATTATTGCATATGGGAGATCCAAATGAAAAAAACTATTGAAGTCTATTATTTCATTGATTTGTAAATGTGTAAACACATTGTTAGCACATATATTACATCTTGGGAACTGATTTTACAAAACTATAATAGATCATTCCTTTATAAAGACACGGTTGGACTCCACTTGATATGAAAGAAGACAGCGTCAGAAAACTTCCAGGAAGTCTAGACAACTTCCAGACGACTTACAGGAATTCCAGATGACTTACAGGAAGTCAAGATGACTTCCAGGTAAGTCCTCCCATAAGTCTTCCAGATCTGAAAAACATGCATTTCAAGCCCAGATCTGAATAACCTGCATATCAAAAAACATTCAAATGGCTTAAAACACACATAAAATGAGTGAAAGATTAGATATATATACTTTTATAGAACACACAACATACATATCCAATGAAGATGAGAACCATCTGATTAAAAACCTGCAAAAAAAAAAAGATAGATTAGTGAGAAAAACATGAGACAAAACTGAATTATATAAAGTTAATAGATCTATCTTTAAATGAGTGGAATATGAGAATCATGTGATGAAAAACCTACAAAAACAAGATAAATTAATGAGAAAGACATAAGAAACAAAACAATAAATTGATATAAAGTTTGGTGTTTATAAGTTCAAAGAGATTATAGAGAGGTTATAGAGTTCTAGAAAGATGAACATTACATTTTTGTTGCAGACATTTGAGAGGAGGAGAGAGAATGTGTAAATTTTTCTTTATATAGGGAAAGAAAAATTAGGTTAAATATTTTCGATTCAGATGACTGAAATGTAAGTCGTCCAGGAGACTTTGATAATTTTAGCGGGAAACTAAAATATTTATAACGGGAAACTAAAATAGAAGACTTTGTAGAGTAAGTCGTTCAGAAGACTTACAAGTAAGTCGTCCAGAAGACTTACAAGTAAGATGTCTAGTTTAAATTATTCAAGCGGAAAAAAAAAATTTAGGCAGGAATATTAGTACGACTTACAAGTCTGTGTAAAATTATTTACCAGACGACTGATATTTCAGTTATCCATACCCTAAACCTTAAACCCTAAACTAAATTAACTAAATTAACTAGCTAACCACGTTAAAAAATCAAATTATACTTAAATAGTGTTTACTATACACAGAAATAAACACACTTAGGTAAATTTTAAATTTTTCAAAACAATATTTATGCTTTCGAAAATCTAACCCTAAGAAACACATATAATACTACAACATATGTTGGCAAACCCTAAACCAAAGAATATCATGACTCACTACTTTCACTCATCTATGTTAAAATAATTAAATTTTGTTCTATCTTAATTTATATCTCTTAAAACATATGTTAATTACATGATTTCAATTTTTCACTTATCTAAAATTTTTTTACAAAATTTTTAAATTATTTTTAAGAATAACTATACTAGACGACTTAGTTGAAAGTCGTCTGGATAGAATAGTTACGGGGGTTTGAAAGGTAAAAAAAATCGGGTTTTTTGTTTGTTCACAAGGGGTTGGTTGTAATTTTAATAGTTTTTTAGGTTACTTTTGCATTTGATTCATGTTTGAGTTTACTTTTGAATCTGAAACCAAGTTTTGCGTCATATTTGGCAAATTTTCCTAATTATTTTCTTCCATATCTCATATAATATTTCCAATACGAATACTTCTATGTATCTATTATATTATTCAACTAATATATTAATCTATATTTATGTACTATACTTCCATTATAAGACAAACTATATTATATATCTTCATTTATGTCAATTGTTTGCAGATAATTTGTTAGTCTAATCTATTAATATTTATATTGGTATTATCACTACTTTTAGCCAATGTTATTTCAATACTATAAAATTGATTAACTTTAAAACTTTAAACTATGGGTGGGCATTTGGTAGTCATTCGAGTTCGGTTCGAGTCTATTTAGGTTTCAAGTTTTTGAGGTTAAAAATTTCATCTCTATTTGAATATTTATGAAATTTGGTTCGGGTTCATTTCAGATCCTTATGGTTTTGAATTCGGGTAACCAATTTAAGGTTTTCACCGCACATATATCTATAATACACTTATGAAAAACTATTAATACAATATATAATTTTAATCATGTTGTTTTAGTCACATAAAATAAATATGGACAAACTTTAAACAATATAAAATAAATAAATATTTTGTTTAAACAAAAATAAAACCTGCACCGACAAGTCATGATCTAGTAATTATTTCTTTAATTGTTAATCTTACAATTGCTTGAAATATTATTATATCAAGTTAACAACAAAACTCGCATAACAAAGGTTTTAACATTGTATAACTGTCACTGATCTTGTGGAATAGGGAGTTAAAAATTTGCGGATACAAATCAGACAACCGGTTTATCTTCCTGCTCGTTCTTGTTTTCATCCTCATCCTCGGATTGAACCAACTTCAACCTGAGTCTACCATCTTCACGACTCGCTTGAAGAAACTCTCTTCTAGGAATCCTAACTTCCTCCAACACAAGCCTCCCTTCTTCCCTATACGTCTTGAAGCTCATCCTCGTTATCGCCGGAGGATACTCTCTCCGTTCCTTTCCCCGTGGTCCACACTCCTCGTCGTTGCTTACTTTATACTCTTTACCCTTTATATCACTTTCTTTTACGTTTTTGTTACAGTTGACTTTACCATCTTCCAAGTCATAATAGCTCTCTGACCCTAGACCTTCCGTACACAGCTGTAGGCTGCTGTTCTCGCCTCTGGGCGATTCCCTGAAATGGAGCTCACCGAATATCTCTGTAAACGGTGTCGTTTCGTTGTGGTCGGTGACGTGGATCCCTTTGATGGGGATTGGGTTCCAAGGTGAAGGAGAGGAGAGAGTATCCAGAAGAGACTTTGGAGTGTTGTTTTGTCTTTGTTGCTCGAATATTTGATGAAAGCTTCTATAGGCTGCCATTGGTGGAGGAAGAAAGAGAATGAGAGTTTGTTCTCTTCTTCGTTTCAGTGTGTGTATGTGTTTTTGAGGTTGTAAGAGAGGTGGAGAAGACACGAGATAGACATGAACGGGAAGATGTTGTCAAATATATATTTGTTTGGAGGAACATACTCGAATAAAATGATAAAAATATTTGTTATATTCTAATAAAGAGACGTCTAATAGCACATGTAAGTTCAGCGGTTGAACAAAACCCCAAATATAAAAATAAAAAAAGTTAAAATTATATATATATATATATATATATATATATATATATAAATTATGATACAAACTTTAAATTTTTAGATATATTCTTAGAATAGAAACTTACAATTTTTTAAAAACATCAAACCTAGTTATTAAATGGTTAAGTATACCATTAATATTATTTTTTTGAACATAGTCTATAAATCATATGAGAGGGTCATGATTCTAATGTTCAAATGGAATCGGATTACTAGTTAAACATGTCTGTATTACTTTTGTATTTCATTTAGTTTTAATTGGGCGATGGTGATAAATGATGGCACTGGTCTAGATCATTCTGTAACATTGATCATAATATATTAGTTGCGACCTAACCAACAAAGGCAACTCAAACTGGGTAATAAAAATTTTACTCGTCGAAGATGAGTTTGGTTTTTCTTATACAGTAAACATTTTACTGTGCATGCACTACATTAAATAGATATATTAAATTTGGGTATGTTGTACGTTGTTTATGTATATGATAATTGATTAATTAGGTATCTTAAATCTAATTATTTATTCTTCAACAACTATAGTTTATTACATGTTATGCATAAGCCGATATAAATTATACTAATAAGCTATTTGTAAGTGAAACATTTCGGTATTATAATAATACAATAATGGCTGAATAATGAAAATGATAGCGCATGACGTAGAAAACATATTATATACTCTCTTATATGCACATATGAATGATGCTTCTATATGTTGGTTTCATTAAATGTTAACCGCACAGCTGAAATCACATTTCCACGAGCTTGTAACCTTGCAAGAATTAATATCATGATACTACTACACCTCCAATACAAAACCATTAATGTTCTCTATATGAAAAATACACAACGGATGAAGAGAATGGAATAAAGAGGAGCGACAAGTGGATCCAATTTTGGTGGCTATAATTATCTTGACACAGCCATATAATTTAAATGGACTCTTATATTTTAACTAGGTTCATAGCTCCGTGCAAGCGCGGAGCCGGAGACAGTGATGATGCGTTATGATGTTTTATAGAGGGGATTTTGTCATTTTTTTAGACATTTTTTTGTTTGGGGTTTAACCAAAAACCCGATTGAATTTAGTTGGTATATGAATGAGTGAAAATTCATATGCTTTGAAATATTCATATATTATTTTAATAATGATTTTCTCGAATATTTGTTTATTAGTGCTTTTATGTCTAGGATGGGTGATTTATTATGTTGTTATTGTCTAATTTGTAGGTTGGTAGTATATTATTTTTAAATAGTGAATTAGCATTTAAAAAATAATTAAGATTTTATTAAATTATACAAAGAAATATAGTTTAATGGATTGGAGAGAAAAAGATGAAACATGTTTGTTAAGGGGTTGTGTGGAATGTTTAGAGATCAATATTTATTAGTGAGTAAAGACCTGTTTTTATTTACAGATAAGAGTGTTTGACGAAATTATATGTGTTCGTATTTCTACATTTTTTTACGAATTAATTGGATCTTAATGTTATTAGTGAGTTAATAACCATATGTAACCAAATATAGGTATTTGTTACTATACAACTATAATATGGGAACGAAGAAGAAATAATTTTGTTATTCGAAAAGAAATATAGTTTGTTGTTTTCAATGTGCCATGACATGTTTTGAAAATNTAACCATATGTAACCAAATATAGGTATTTGTTACTATACAACTATAATATGGGAACGAAGAAGAAATAATTTTGTTATTCGAAAAGAAATATAGTTTGTTGTTTTCAATGTGCCATGACATGTTTTGAAAATATATAACTGTAGTTTAATAAATGCTAAGGCTTCGTATAATTATATACATGTATGACTAAGATAGTTATTTTTTTTTATATTTGTCAAAAATATTTTGTGGTAGTTTAAAAATGGGAATGGTAGATTAAAAAATTTAGTCGTATAGGATTATATTCGAACACAATGAAAATGTAGTAGCTGAGTTTTAAATGATTGGACTTGAAATTTGATGAGTCTTGAGTATCAATTTAGATCTGAAACTGGATTGTTTACTCGTCCTTTTTCTTTCTCCTCGTCATCTTCAGTAGTGTGACAAGCTCTTGTGATTCTTGGACTGATTGTGTTTTTAGTGTGTCATTTTGTGCAATTATGGTTTTTCTATAGCAACATGGAAGAGAGATTAGCTCACCTTAGTTAAGGCTGTCTCCATCGCATTCCTTACTCAGTGAACCTCTGTTGATTCGGTGTTCTCGGAACCTGCAATAAGAAGGTTTGAATTTGTTGTATGAATTTATTTCTATTATTATTAGTTTCGTTTACTAAAACCCATACTGAATGATTTGAGGTTCTATATGTTAATTTGGTTGGTATGGATTATGTTTACTTTAACATGACAGAGAAACTTGAAGGCTGCATGACGGATGCCGGTGACACTAGTTTTAGGAACTGGAGAAGGAGAGAGAGACATTTTCTAGAAGATGGTTAAAGTTAAGAGGAATAGATAAGTTTTGTGGAGATGCACATAGGGTTCATCAAAGATGAGAATCATATATATATGATTTACAGAGGGGCTACAAATCATGAACATTTATGATCAAGCGATGTAAGATGGGGAGATGAAAAGTTCACCGGTGAAAAAAATAGATTACGAACAGACACACGACCCAACTCTATAACTCAGACCTGTATGAGACGATGGTGAAAGGAATCTTAACTCATTTTAAACATTAACGGTTTACAATATGGGAAAACTGTAAATGTTGTAAACTTGAAGATTTTCTTCATATAATATGATGAAGCCCAATTAAAAATGAAACTCATAATACACTTCCAGGCCCGAACTTTAAAGGAGGCCATAGATGCAAAGGCTTCCGGCTAAATATATATTAGTTTTGGCCATCAATGTACAAGTTATCTTGTAGTTTAGTGGTATGAATGTTAGTGTTTGTTTCTTAATAACCTGGGTTCGAATCATATGTTTGACATTTTTTCACATTTTTAAAGTGGGACCCACCTAATGCTGATGTGGCGCGTTGAGGAGTCTTGAAACTCAACTATTATAATATAGAAGATTATATTATGGAATCATGCCACCATTCATTTCTCTTTCCGAAATTTGTTTGATTTGATTTTTCCTTAAAATATCGTATCTTTGTATAAAAAATATTTAAATTACTGAGAACACACATTTTTAAAACTAACGCTTCGACCGTTACCGCTTTTGATATCTAAGTTACAAACGCTTTTGTTATTTAGGTTTTGATAGAAAAAAGAGAGAAAATAGGTGAAATTTAAATTGTAAATAACGTGGAAGCTTTCTAAAGATTACAACTTTTTCTGAACAAAAAATCATTGAACTTCCAATAGTAGCATACCACGAAAGATTCGAGATATAGATTGACTCGATGTGATTGGTTAAATTGTGGGAGCCTCGTGATCGTCAACCACATAATATCAGTGCACGATAGTATATTCTCTAATAGGCTAATAGCCAGGCGTTATGGAGACTCATCACAATTGTACAACATAACCACATTTTCTAAGTATCCGTATTGAATGAAATATCAATAATAGTATCGGTCAACATTTTGAAACCGTATTGAATGAAATATCAATAATAGTAACCATAATTACTTAGTTATTTCCAGATATTTAATGGTAAACGAGCTTGTGCACTTGTGCTAATGGGTAGGTCTGTTAATGCGGAACGGTCCTTCTCGTTAAACCCGTTTTACCATGGTTGGATATTCTATTACCTAGCGGTTTAATATATCTAAGCACATATACATGTCTCATATGTGTCCACAGGTCTCTGATCATATGTATGATACATAGTTAACAAGTAAATTGCTTTTATATATCATAAGTTCAGGGGCGGAGCTAATGCACAAGGAGTGGTTTTTAAAATTTAAAAAAAGATCGAGTGATTGTGGTCAAGTGGTAAGAAACACCAATATATTTCAGTTTCGATCCACCTGCTGCACGAAACTAAGTCATACTTATCTCTAGTCACCTAACACGGATATGTGACTATACTCATTTGACTATCTGAAAAGAGAATCTATATGTGGACTGCACATCCCTTTAAAAATTTAGTCTGGACCTCTATGTAAATTTGGGATACCCCAGATTAACCAAAAAAATGTTATGTGTTTTTTTATTAGAATTATTTTGTGACCCCATAAAAAAAATTCAGTAACCCCACAATAAAACAAAACGTGAAACAAACGCATAATTAAAACATCAATCATTATTTTTGGGTTCTATTTTGGACTAAATATTGATTTTGGGCTCGATTTTAATTTAACTCACTTTATATATAAAGAAGTATTCATCGTTTAATGAATTTTCATAACTATTAATTTAGCAACTGATGTTCGTTTTCTTTTTTATCAGTGTAATGTTATTTCTACTTTTTATTGTTTACTAAAACTAAAAAATAAAACGGGTTTACGTTATAGATTTTCCAATATACCTTAATCTATATAAATCATCTTTTATTTTATATTAAATTATATAAAATAATGTAAACTCACAGATAAAGTTAATGTTTATATTTATAATTTAATTTTATTAGATAATGCATCAATTTTTAAAATATATTTTAAATAATAATTAAAATATTTGGTAAATACCTTTACAGTATCTTTATTATTTGTTTAATCACTTTAAACTAAAATATAATTAGTTTTTGGTAAAATATATAAAACATAAATATAAAATATATTATATATTTAAACATTTATCAAAAAAATTGACGCCAATCTAAATTTTTTTTGCCTCCATCACTGAATTATCTATTTGAACACAAAAAGGGAGTTGATACCATTGAAACAAACGCTGGATGTTATGATATTCGTTAAATGTATAGTATTTGTTTTATGGTAATTAAAGAGTTTACTTGAGTCTCGAAAAACAACTTTATTTGGTTATTATAATTTGTTTGTTCGAATATTTTTTAGGAGTTATATATTTAATAATAATAATTAGCTTTTTAAAAAGTTAATAATAATAATTAATTTTCTTTTGTTTGTTTTATAGTATCATTTAGTCAACTAATCTGCCTGATAAAATATATTGTTGTGTGACGAATGTCCACATAACTGTGGTCCTTGGAGCCCTGTCCGAACCTTTTCCACTTGGTCAATGACCAATAACATCTGCCTCAATACCTCATTTATCTACATCTTTATATACCCTAACACACGTAGACAATAAAGATTCTGCGAATATTTTTATACGAATTGTTATTAGTGTCCATAATCGTTAGCGACTGACGGATGCCCTATCCGTTGAGTGGGCCTTGACTGATGTCTCCTAGTTTATACTAAATCGAATCATCCAGATACGTATAGGAATAAGCATTTTACTCCTAGTATAAAAGATATAACGATTAGAAATTTCAGTAGACCGAAAGAATCTTATTGTAAGAATTCAAGAGAATCGATTTGAAAACGCTAACAATGTTTTACGAAACTTTAAATTAATAAATTGTAAGTTAAAACCATTTTCATTGATAAATGTTACATATTCTGATTCTTGTTGTATTATAACATGTTACTACTAAACTGCTCGCTCCACTTACAAATTTGCTTAGCACAGCCCGACATTCTTTGGAAACCATTCAATAAAATTACAATGTAAATATCTTATTAGTATGAATGTGTTATATGGTCAAGTCATTATCAGCATTATAGCAAAAATCTTTCATGAAAAAGATATTACCATATATAACAGAAACTAGTTTGTAAGAAATCATAACAAAAAAACTATAAAACCCACGTGAGAAATACCAAGTACTAACAAACAAATTAGCACCATCAAGAGTAAGTATCATAAATCATGGCCACAACTTTCAAAATTTGATTCCGATAGAGTGCTTATTTTAAAGAGATGTTATCGCTATTCTTTTTCTGCAACCATGATATAAAGATTAAAAGTTGACAGCATCCATCAAGCCAAACTGGTGGCGATGTACCCAAATATGTGGAGAATACTAACCTGTGAAATTATTTATAATGAATGATCAAAGACTTACCACTTTTTATATCAACACAAAGCTCAAACTTTAGAAATGTAATGTTGTAAACTGTATTCAGTTTTTGATTAAAAAAACAATCCAGTTTTTTGATTAAAAAAAAAAATCTATAGCTTGACTATATCTTCATCGTGTGTGTTATCAATTAAAACACAGTTCCGTCAATTCAAGTATCATCATTTTTTTTCCTACTAAAGAATAATTCAAACAGCAGTCAGGTTTTATTACTTTGAAGGTTTTTTAAAAGAAAAAAAAAACTTAAAGACGTATATTATAAAGTCGTTACAAAAGATTATAAAATCGTTATTGGAAAGGCGTATGCGTATAATAAGTATGCAAATGGCATGCAACTTTTTGTGACCCACTAGAAAAAAGTTACGATGACTGTACAACGTTGAATTCAACTATACATATATTCCCCTCAAGAATATGCTTTTGTCATGCACTTTTTTCTTGAGAGTTGCAATGGTCCCTTGGTCCTTCGAAGAACCAAAATATTTAAACCCATCTTTCTCAATTATCTCAACTTTTCCTTTGCGCGCTACTCATCAATATTGCAGTCTTATGACTAGTATAGAAAAAGTATTTTAACATAACATATACCATCAATATTGCAGTCTTATGACTAGTATAAGACACTATATTTTAGAGTTTGCAAAACTCTATATTTGAAGTTTGTAGGTGTTATGTTCCAAAAACAAAACTTCAAATTGAACTTTAAAACTATTTATATTTTATACTATGGTCCTTATATTTGTCATAACTAGTTTAAATTCATATAACTTTTATAAATAACTAACACATATATAAAAATATTACAGCAATATTAAATGGTAAAATATTACACTAAAATATGAATTATTAATAAAAATATATAATTAAATGTTAAACTATAAATAAAATATCACCTTAAGTTTTGTAATATTGTTGTTGTCTAATTCTAATTTTAACTATTTTTAATCTTTTTTTTGTGAAAACAGTATGTGTAAAATTTAAATTTGTAAAAAAAACTTGAAATATTAACGAGATATGAATTTTCAAGGGTTAAAATGATAAAAACATAATATATAAAACTTATAAATATAATGTATAATTGTAAGGATCAAAATGCAAACAAAAATATGAAACTTCAAATTTGAAGTTTTGAGTAGTGACACTCTATATTTGAAGTTTCACTACTCAAAACTTCAAATTTGAAGTTTTAGAGTTCCTTTTTGGAGAACCAAAAACTTTATATTTGAAGTTATAGAGTGTCTTTTGGAGATGCTCTTAATTTGATCCCATATAAGCATTTAATTTGTAATTTTTACTAACAATAAAAGCAAAGGAAGATAGGAGGAACATGGTTGGTTCACCATAGCAATATTTAAGTGCCCGAGAGAGACACTGGTTCAAAACGGTTTACAAGTTTGGTTAAGGATTGGTGTTGGACGATTGTTAACACAGAAAAAGAATCTAAACGATAACAACAGAACCACATTAACACATGCAAAACAAGAGTTTCTATGCTCCTTTTTTTTCACCGCCAAGCTTCAGTACGCTCTGCACGCGAACCTACACGGCTCAAGTTGGTCAATCCTTTTGTGTAACACACATGCCACAGAGCTGGCAGAGGCAGGGCCAAAGTCAACACACTACTTTTAATCTCTGTTTCCATCTGACCCGAGTCACAGGTCCTGGCATTGTTATCAAGGGTTTATTATCTGATATCTCATTGCTTAAACTAGGGGTGGGCACTTTATCCGATACCCGAACTCATACTCGAACCCGACCCGAAATATCCGAACCGAAATCCGAACCGAAGTAGCAAAATACCCGAACGGGTATTAAGTTAGGAGAGTTTGGATATCCGAACCCGAACGGGTAATATCCGAACCCGAACGGGTATCCGAAGATAACCGAACATGTGTATATATACCTATTTATTCCTAGTTTATTTTTCTCATTTTATTAAAAATATTTATATTAATGTTATATATAGTTTAATATCAGATAATATACATATAATTGTAAAAAAATGATTTATTACTCATTTAAAATTCATATTAAGCTTCTTATTTGATATTTTAAACAAAATTTGCATTCAAAATTCGAAATAACAACCAAAATAATGATTTTTAATATCAATAATTTATTTTCAAACTTATTAATCGTCTAACTTATTAAACATTTTTAAAACAGTTAAGCTAATATTTTAATTTTAAAATACATGAAACTTAAGTAATAAAGAATTTGAATTTTTTCTTTCAAAATCTAAATATCCGAACCCGACCCGAAATAACCATACCCGAACTAAAAATATCCGAACCCGACCCGATATGTAAAAATACCCGAACGGGTTCTAAACCCCAATACCGAAATACCCGAAAACCCGAAATACCCGACCCGAACCCGAACGGGTACCCGAACGCCCACCCCTAGCTTAAACTATGACTTTTGCATTTTTGACGTAGTCTGCTTGAAGTTCTTCACTCTGCTCAATGGTGTTAAAAGCCAAAGACTGTGAAGGGCTTTGTTGGCTGCTGCTCTCATCAGAAGGTTCTAAAGGGAAGACGTGAGCTTCCTCTTCTATAGAGTCTTGCCTTTCCCTTTGAGTTTTTTCTCGATTAGCATCCTGAGGAAGTTTATCACTTGAACCACATACCTCAACGCTGTCAACGAATCATCCATTTACAAGAGAACGTTTTTAAATCAATCTGTCTATTCCGAGTCACAAGAGTCAAACATGACAGTAAAAGACCTCACCTGAGTCATATTAGGAGCAAATACCATAGAGAAGTTGCGTGAATTCATCTTGTTAAGATGCTCATATTGAAGTTAAACTTGATTTTGGACTATGAGTTCCAATAATCTTATTGGGCTAAAACCAAAGTTACGTTAAGGTTCTAGAATCTTACTGAAAAAATCATAAAAGATCATCACCTCCTCAAAGTGTTCTAGAGATCTCTTTTGGATAAGTATTAGTAGAAAAATCTAGATATTATGGTAGAGAGTTCTAGAGATTAAGATAAGGTTTGTAAGATATTTTGTACTTTTGGAGCATATATATAGCTCCCTCCTCTCTCATTTGTAACATACCATAAGAAGTTGAACAAGTAAAATAATTAGAAAGTTTAACAAAAGAGTGTTATAATCAAAGTTCTCTAAATTTTTTTAAGAGTTCTTCCATATTATTCTTCATACTTAAAAGTTCTCTTGTTTCTTTCGAATTTTTCGGGTACTATGGTCTAGGGCTAATGCTAAGCACTATCAAAGTTTTTTTTTTCAGCTCATATTGAACAATATCAGCCACAAGATTGATGGCCCAATAAAGAAGAGAAGCTTCTGCAGGTGGAAGAAGCCTAACTAGCTCCACATATTCCTCTTCTATTTGGCATTGCATGACTTGTTTAGGAGACAAGGAATCAAGAACGCTTGTACGGAGTTCTATAAACCATGCCTGAACCCAAATGAACATTAGTAAGAAAACAAGATTGATAAAGACTTTTGTAATGAATGAACATTACATACCTTGTTAAGCCCAGCCAAACAGTGAACATCGACTAGCTCGGGTACAAACCCTCGGTTCAGTTGTTCCTTAACAGCCACTTCCTCAGTATTCTCTCAGCAGTGAGTCCGAAAATTCCCTCTACCTGAAGAAGAGGTTACATGGAAAGCTTATAAGATATTGACTTTATTTGGATGAAAATTTGATGAAGCAATGTACCTGCAAGCCACCTTGAGTGTATAAATAGTTTTACATCAACAAGAGTATAGTTGGTACACAAGTGCCCCTTGAATCACATGATAACTGTATCAACTCATTTTTTCTAGTGGAGAAAAAATTATTTTTTTTTTTTTTGGTATGTTATTACAATGAATGTTATTACAGTCCATTGTGATATGGGAAAACACTTTTGATTGTTAAAAACGCGCGAGACAAGATCATTTTGCTATCAATGTATTGGCAAAGTTCAACATGAATTCAGTGTGGATTTCATCATTGTTTTTTTTAAGTCGTATTTGTTAGATCATGTTTTCTAATAGTTTACATGTATTTTTCAAGATTGTTATGACTTTTTGAAGCAATATATCATATCAACTTCTGTGCTATATTTTTTTATAGACTATATTGAATTAAAAAAAAAATAGACGAATTTTTTTTTTGTCTATTGTCGTTGCAGATGAGTTGTTTTCATGGATAATGAATGGAATAACAATGAAAAGATAAATATTTGCTGAAATTGGGAATATAGGAGTGTGACAATACTTTTATTAATTAATGGAGAAACATTTTTAAAAAGAAACCTTCATTGTGTAAGTTATTTACAAGGGTGCCATGCTGAGGTGGCATCACCACAATCACTCTCAGCCTACATATTAAACTACTCATTATTTACTAGATTATTTACATCAATTGCCATTATCATATACAATATTAGCTGATCTCTCATAAACAATTATATTCGAAGGTTTTATTCTCTATACGATACAATGACGTACTCTACTCGGCAATCACCTGCATATATTTTATAAATAACAATGACTTTTTTTCGACTAAATAAATAACAATGACTTATCAATGTTATATGGCCAAGAAAATCTAGATCGTATAAGTGCTTACAAATAACAATGACTTAACAATAGCATTATCAACCGACTGAAACATGTAACACAAGAAATAATCCAGCATAGACAATGACTTATCAATGTTTTATTGTACTTACAAATAACAACCTAGATCGTATAAGTACTTACAAATAACAAAGACTTATCAATGTTTTCTTGTGATAATTGAACTCACTAAATACATAGTTATTTGTTAAATTAACACATAACTTTTTAACTTAATACGATTTTCTTTGTAAAATTAACATTAACACATTTTCTAGAAAACAAAGTACATTTTCTTGATTAGATTGAAAATTTATTCATAATACAACGACATAGATTTAAACGCAAACCGGGTTGATATAGTTTAAACCATGTTCTCTGAATTGCCAGTGAATTGTAATTAAACCATATTATTGTGTAGATACTTTAAAAATTAAAAATTCAGACGTAGGATTGAGGAATGTATCTAGCCTAACAACTTACATAAGTACGTCCCTTTATTACATACGATGTGGTCTTTTTAATTTAGGTTAGTATATATATAGGATTGACTGAATTAATTATATATAACCCACAATATCCCTTATATATGGTAAGTATTTATGCTGATTGTGCAAGTTAATATTGCATTTATAGAGAGTATTTTATCAATGACCTATCTATGGTAAACACAGAATATATTGTGCCTTGATTTCAAGTTGATTGACATGCTAACTTTTTTTCCATTTAATGCCTTAGATTACGCATATATTCAACTTAATACTTTTTTACTCCTATATAAACGAGGGAGGATGTTTATCATTTCTTCATTCACTAAACCAGATCAAAAAACACAGATCAATCAACATGGCTGCGATGAACAATATCTCCGAGTTGAAGCCTTTCAAGTCAATGTGGAAGGTTAAGGTTAAAATCATCCGGCTATGGAGGCAGTATTCAGCTGCGGGTGGTGAGACTATTGAGATGGTTTTGGTGGATTCTAGAGTAAGTTTATATTCTCTAATAATATTGCTTTGAAACTTATTTCAAAGTCTTATATAGTTTTTAAGGATTTGTTCATCTTTATAGGGTGATAAGATTCATGGAACGGTGAAGAAGGATGAAGTTGGACAGCTCGTCCATGTGCTGCAGCAGGAACAAACAAAAGTCCTAATTAATTTTGCGGTGACCCATTCAGGTGGTTCTTATCGCTCAACCAAACATCCATACAAGGTGGTGTTCCTTCCAACAACCCGTGTAAGGATATGTGAGGCGTTGCCCAACAACTTGACTGGATTGGAGCCGGTTATATACAGTGATTTACTCAAGGGAAGCTTGATCCAGATTTTTTAGTTGGTAAGAAAAGATTATTATGTATCCAAATGATTTTAAAACATTTAGTACTTTAAAATCTTAATTATTGTTATAAGTTACTAATCTCTATAACTCATTTGATATATCATAGATGTTGTCGGCCGAGTGGTTCAAGTGTCCCATATTGAAGTTGTGTCTGTTAATGGCAAGGACATACAGAAGATTTCAATGGAACTGCGTGACCATGAGTAAAATATAATATTATATGGATTTACATTTTTATATCGTCTCCCTTTAGATTGATAAATTTATATTTTCCTGTGTTTGTGCGTAGGGATGAACGTGTCCCATTGGTGTTATGGGGAAAGTTTGCGGAGGATATCAGTGATGCAGTTCTGATACAAGAGCCAAACCGAATGAAGAGTAGATCGATTGGATTTCTGATAAGAATCCTCTGTTATGGTTAACTATCAACAGCTTCAATCGAGTTTGATTATGTTAAGCTCCTGTCGAATTGATGCACAGCTGGAGAAGCAAAGGGATAACTAAAATTCACCGACAAAGAAAAAAAAAATCCATCTGTTTTTGTTAACGTGTTTGGTGGTGTTGAGTGGAGATCCTTTTTAAGAAAAAGTTAGTGTCCTTACGTAACTGGGCCGTATTGTATGTTTTTGGGTTGATCATACGTTTTCTGTCCAGATTTTTGTAGATATTATTCATCTTTTTGTTTTAATAAGAAAAACACAATTCAGAAGAGCCACAAAATTCAAAGTTGGAAAACACGTATTTTGTAATTAATAATTTTGTAATATATTTAAGAGAAAATTCCATATAAATATTCCAACTAAATTTTATTAAACTTTTTAATACCAAACCTTTTCACTACCCAATTTAATATCTCAACTAATAATTTTGCTAGTTTATTCTACAAATTTTAGAATTGTCTCCATTTTAATACCCAAACTTTGTTTATTTTAATTAACAATACTAATAAGGTCAATAAACTTTGGAGAAAATTTAGATGTTAAAAAAAGAATTTGAAGGAAAAGAAAATAATTTACTTTTCATTTCAGAAAACAAACTAAATTCAATATATAAAACTTACAAAACTTATTACAAAACTTAAGATTATAAAAAAATATTTAATATCATTCTCTAACATATAATAAAATCAATTTTTTGTAAAGTTTAGAAATTTTAAAAAAATTCTTTGAAACTTCTTCGTATTGTTAATTAAAATAAACAAAGTTTGGGTATTAAAACGGGTACATATATAAAAGTCTGTGCATTAAAATGGGAAAAATATTTAGTTGGGTATTAAATTGGATAGCGGAAAAAATTTAAGTATTAAAAAACTTAATAAAATTTAGTTGAGATATTTATATGGAATTTTCCCTATATTTAATCCTAATGCAGTTCGCTTTCAATAGATTTTGGTATAAATGAACCATATGATTTACTAATTTGATTTATCAATTATACACGTTTTTAACATATTACACTACATATTAAACATATTTTCTACAATTTTTTATAAAATAGAAATAAATGATTAAATAAATAAAAAATTTAATTGTAATTCTCATCCTGCGCAAGTCGTGGATCTTATCCTAGTTAGGTTATATAGAATGTGACAATACTTTTCCTCACGTGTTTTGGTTTAGTTTGCTTTTAACCACATTGTCTAGGAGGGTGCAAGTTGCCCTCTATGCTTTTTCAAAATCACGTACAAAATCCTAAACAATTTTAAATGTACCTCTTTAGTTTTAATAATTACTAGGTGACCGGCCCGCACCCTGTGCGGGTATATACAGATTCAAATTATGGACTTAATAATACAAAGTTTTAAAAGTAATAGATTTTATATCATAAGACCACCGTCTTTGAGGTAAAGCATCAGGAACAGAAAAAATGCTGGTACACAATATTTTACATGGAGGAGATGGAACAAAGTAACTTCAGTATCAATAGGTAGTTATTGTGTGTATTTATAATTGCAACATCACAAAAAAATTTATGTGTTGAAGGTTGAATTTTATTTTTCAAATCTGAAATTAATAGTGTGTAGTTTTATAAGTAACATATTTTCTGTTATCACTAATTAGAATTGTATTGTATATGTGTTGTAATTCTTAATTTTAGGTGAAAAATATTATTATGCATAATTTTTTCGTAAAATGTATGTAGACAGATTAAAAGAAATGTTACACATATCTCTCTCTCTCTCTCTCTCTCTCTCTCTCTCTCTCTCTCTCTCTCTCTCTCTCTCTCTCTCTCTCTCTCTCTCTCTCGTTATTCTGATTTTGGGACAATGAAATTTAATTAGGTCATTAAAGATTAGTACATTTGATACATCAATTCACGTTTTTGTTTAAGTGATCTAATAAAAGTTATAAGACAATACTATGAAAAAGAAGATGTAATAAAACTGAAGAACTTATACGACAACAATGAGAAAATGCTTTTATTATTAATTTATAACATTACAATAACGCGAATTCCACAAAAGTAAAACAAATAATTCAATTAATAGAAATTCTAACAAAAACCACAGCTTAACCAATAGAAGAGGATACTATTGATAACACGTTTTAAACTTAAACAACGTCAATGCGCTTCCGTTCAAAAGCATGATTGATTCAATCTACTCCAAGTCTGAAAGAACATGTAAAAAATTATATTTACCCAAACACAATTTCTAATGACGTTTTCTTTTGATAAAAACATGAGTTTACTTAGTTTATCCGTATTTGTTGGTTGCATAATATATCTTGTGATAGTTTTTTTCCAAGTAGCATTCCAAACGTTTTCTGGATGTGTGATACTATGTGTTAGTAATAGGACACAAAACAGCTAAAATATCTTAATATAATAATATCTCTATTATGCTAAAGTTATTTTATAAACAATTTTTGTTGTTAACATACATTTGTACTAAGCTCTAAATAAATATTTATGTGTTTCATTATGATATTAAGATATTTTAGGAATGTCTAAACATAGATTTAAAAAGTAAAAACTAATAATCATATGTTTAATCATGTTTGTTAATACAAACACAATATTTATAATGGGCCCGAATTGCACATAGAAATAAGAACTTGAAATACAAAAGATACTAATCCCGGCCCGAATGGCTCAAAGTAAAAACATCTGAACCGATGACAAAATTGTGTGGTCGATGACCAATCACTTTTTTTTTTTAAACAAAAAAGGAAAGAACAAAATTTTATGTCTCGATGTTTCTTTATCGAAAGACGATTTCCATGGCCAAACTTTAATCGAAGCTAGAGCACTCATGATACGAACGGCCGCGGCTTACTTGTGGTGGTAAAGATGGAAACGACTGCTTGAAGAGGTGCAAATCGATGGCAGCAAATCAAAGTACTTCATCTTTTCCAATCTATTTAGGTGATTTTCTCTAGGTGATTTTCTCTATTTTTTCTTTTAGCAGATATAAAAATCTAAAAAGAAAATCTTACTTGTTTTTTTTTTTAACTTGTTATGCATGTTGGATCTGAAGGCATCCGTGAAAAACACGATGAGTTTGAGATGGTTGAAGAACTTCACCTTTTCAAGTCTCTTTGACAAATTCCTAAGAAAATTTGAAAGACCACAAAAAGGTAAATCTGATTTCGCATCTTTCTTTTTGATCCATAGTTAATAGTTAATAAAAATCTAATTGTTGTAAAATTGATTCAAAAAAAATCTGAATAACAAAAGCCAAATAACAGTGGCAAGAAAGCCTAAGATTCTTTTGACATTTTCTATTTATTGTTAAAGTTATTAATTACAACTCTAGTATCTGTGTTTAAGTGTCTTAAAAATGGTGATTTTTTTTTCCTTTCAGGAATAATATACCCTCAGAGAAAATATTAATATTCAAAATACGAAGATTATGGATTTCATTATTCTATAAAGAGAAAACGAATTTAAAATAAAAGATAAGTTATTTCCAGATACTTTGTCTTCTTTCACGTTATTATAAATCCTAATTTCCATATAAATACAGAATGCTTAGTTTATTAATATGTGTATAAACAACATAATGAAATCATGTTTAAGAAAATACCTATATAAACCGAAGATAAAATCTTAAGGATGAATGAAACATCACATTTGTTGAAGGCATCAGTCTCTGAAATTGCAGGATTAATCAAGAGCTGTGATG
Organism: Eruca vesicaria subsp. sativa; assembly: GCA_932364175.1. Classification (NCBI taxonomy): domain Eukaryota; kingdom Viridiplantae; phylum Streptophyta; class Magnoliopsida; order Brassicales; family Brassicaceae; genus Eruca; species Eruca vesicaria. Next base: position 89,058 of record CAKOAT010083821.1, read on the forward strand.
CCTCAAATGCATTGGTGATTTGGAGTTCACCTGCAGCGAATATATAGGTAAGTATATTATAATACAATTAACATCCACTTGAAAATAATATTATCTATTAATTTTTTTTTAATTTAATAGATAAGAAAAGTTTATACCTCTAAATCTCCTGATCCTTACAAACCTGATTAGGTATATGGCTTTTCTTTCTTCTTCTTTACTGCAACCCTCATAGAGGCTCTCACACAGCATGAAACACGAGAGTCACTATTATTAAAAGTAGAATAAGTATTGAATTAATATGAACTTGAAGGATCACTCAAAATAATAAACGTGAGATAAAAAAATTACTTGATGTCGCGAGGTGTAAACTTCACTGCGACTTGGATAGTTTCAAGCACTCCCAAGTCCATAACCTGACCAATCACATCTGCGAAAAAAAATTAAAAATTAGCGTTTCAGTTATTGAAAATATAATAAAATACATTGATGTAAAAATTACGAATGAGAAAATTTGGGTTGAGTGATCCACTCAAAACATAGACGGAAAGTCTACCAAACTTAGGAACATGTTTTCATTCACAAGAAGAGATCTTGTGTTTTTGTACTATTGACGATACTCATTTTGTAGGAATGATCGGTTTCTCGATAGGATCCGGTTGCAGGACAGAGGCTATAATTCTGAATGTGTCTCCATGCTTCAACAGGAAGAAGGTGTCCTTTATTTTCCATGTAAGTCTTCTTGCTAGAGGCATGGATTTTATTTGTAGCTAATGTAGCTGTGAATAGATTTGAGAAAACTTTGGCACTTTATGGGTTTTTATATAGCAGTAGGTTAGTCGATGGCTTCTAACTGACGCTTAAACAAAATTTTAGTATATTCGGATTCAGTTTAGGAAATCCCTAGAGTATTGATCAAGCAAAAGTATTTAAAACTATATTGCTAACGAAAATTTACATATCTTAGCAATATTTACAATTCGTTTGGTACCGAAATCTTTATAATATCTACGATTTAAAGAAACAATATTTTTGAGTAGTTATTATATAGAGATTCTTCATGGCCAAGCTAAACGATTTAATGCATTCTTAAGGATTTTAAATAATAGTCAGATATTAGTTTTATGCATAAAATCAGATAGTTAAACAGCTCGTAACGAATTTAGAATATACCATCGGAATCAAATTTTAAAGTGTTCGTGAGTTGTTAGTCAAAAACATTAAAAATAATTATTTATTAAATGTTTTCTAATTTAAACCTGAATTTTTAGAATATACTATAAGAATAAGATATTATCAAAAATATTGTTGATAGCATTTTTGCGATTTTACTAATCTGTAAATAATATTAAAAAATTTAGGTAGGGGTTGGATTTTTCGGGTTTTGGTGGCAAACAGTTCCCCTATTGTTATGGTTTAGTTTTAGGAATGTTGGGGTATAGATTTACATAATAATATAGTTAATGTTACTGAGGCGGTTTATTCCCTGTCATCTATTACACACTATTAATTTTGTTTCTCTGACATCTAAAATATTTAATGCGCATTTAATGAATTAAACAGAGAAAGGATCGCAAAATGATGTTCTTTGAATCGAGAAAACACAAAAGGTAAGTATTTAAATGGATTTCCTTTTTAGTAGTGTCGATGGTAAAAATAAATCAAAAAATAAATTCTAAAAAATCAACCAATAGAATCGCTAGAATTCTTCTGAGAAGGGCTGTGTGAGTGCCACGTGTCAAAGTGACTTCTCTTTTAATGTATAGGGGGATATCATCTTTTTTTGTTTTGTTTATTTTCCCATATAAAATTTTCTCTACATCCGCTACCTAGAAGCACTACATTTTGCAAGTGAAAAAAAGTTTATAGCGTTTTATAACAATCACAGAATGGTAAATTATTTCAAAATTTCTCAAAATAAAAAAACTGGTCCTCGAAAGCAGTTTTAACATCTCCTAGCAATGACACAAAATTTGATATGCTCAAATTATTCCTAATGAGATACTCTGCAAATTCATAAGTGCATTGAAGTATTTAGGGATCGAATCCACACCATGGTCGAATTCACAGAGACCCAAGATTAGTCAATAGATTTTAGTTTTCGAATTAAGTTAAACAGAAGTGAATGTAATGCAAGTAAAACACATAAAGTAAAACAGGTGTAAGTTCCAATCGGGAAGAACCTAGACTTAGGGATGTTCACAGGTAATTCATAGTTGCAGATCAGAAGAACTGCTATGGGTTTATTAAGAACAATTCGTGAACTCAAATCACAACATTCAAATCAATAAACTTTAGTTGTAGAGATTATCTATGTTTAGTTCATATAATTCAAAATCTCTTTGCAAATCCAACAATTCATACAAACATTAAGTTAAGGTTTGATAAGTTCACAAAATCCCTAAACCAAAATTTCTTTGCAAATATGTATTTTGTTCATATAAGATTAGTTCAGGAAATCAATAACACTTTCATGTCTATCAATCATTTTAAGGTATATATTTGAGGTTGTCAATCTAGAATTAGAATTAAGTTCAATCTAGATGAAAATATAAAATAAACCTTACAATTCTATCAATCTAACAGTTCATCCTTATTCCTTGAAGAAACCTAAATCTAATAAGCAGATTACTCAGACGATTAAGAAAAGAAAAATTATAATTTGAAAAAACTGCATTAAGAAATCAGTAAGAGAGATAAAGGAGCTTGGAATCTTCTCTTTTGCTAAATTCTTATTTGTCTCTCCAAAGACCTTAACGAAACTCTCCAGGTCTGAATAATGATACCAAAACTCTCAAATAAATCTAAATAAAGTGTAAACACACAAAATAACTTGATTGTAAATTGTGAAACTTTGGGCCAATCTTCAATTTCTTGAAATTTTATAAAAACTTGTCGAGAAGTGCTTAATCACTATGAGTGTCGACCAACATAAGGGATGGTGTTGATCGACACCATGTCAAACTATGATCTCCATCTTGATGTTTTCAGATGACATTCTTCTTATGTTCCAAGGTTCTTTAGAATCTCCAATCTTATCCAAAATATACACGAACCCATAAAAACTCGAAAAAACTTTCAAAGATATCAAAACTGGACTTATATCATGATCAAAAATCTATAAACTATGATATATCAAATAGTATTGTGACTAGTCCAGCTCCAAGATTTTAAATAAGACCTAAAATGTAATCTCATGTTTTATATGGCCAGATAACAACAAATTTGTTCCCAGTAAAAACATGTTTGTTTTAGAGTCGTGTTACTTTTGGGCACCGTACTTACAAGTTTGTTCCCATTACAAACATGTTTATTTTAGAGTAGTGGTATATTTGGGCACCCGTACATTTAAAGCTTGCTTGATGGGACAAAAAGTTAGATAGGAAATTTTATTTTCTAAAGAAGCAATTTTGTAGTTAGTAGTTGGCTGTTATTGTTGATGCAGCAGTTGTCATCACTCAGAAATCCCTTGACTTACCCATCGATGGAACTTTTAATAGCATATGGAGAGGCCAGCTTACTTCGAATGGAATTATTACAAATTAGTTTCAACGTTAATTTTAATCTGGTGGTTATTTTGAAAGGAAATTGAGTATTTCTCAACTTCCATATGATATGAGGTGAATCAATGTTAATTTAGCATACTTTTGGAAACTTTAAATTTTAACTATACAGTGAAACCTCTATAAAATAATGTTGAGAATACAACAAAACTATAATCTTTTTATTAATTTAAAGATATTATTAATTTATTGATATACTAATTGAATCAAAAATTCATTTTGAGATTATAAAATTATATTATTTTATAGAGATTTTAGTATATATTAATTTATAGAGTATTAGTTTAAAGATGTTATACTGTATTAAAACTTTCTTTCAACGAATTGTTAATGTATATTAGAGTTTCTTCGATTTTGTAAAAGCCACTTTATCAGTGGTTTAAATGAAACTCATTAATAATTTTACATTAAGATATTTGAATTTCATTTCTTAGAAAAGTACTTTATAAAACGGAGGAAAAAATTACATGAAATCTTTTATATGGTACAAGTAAATCTGATCATGAATGGATTTTCATAGAACACCTTAAGTGATATAATTAGATGTGGATCTTCATAAAAGAAGCAAACTATTGGTTGTAAAATTATATGTAATTTTTTCATAATTGTATTATCGTAATAAACTAGCCTTAAAGAAAAATAGTTTTCTTACAGCACAAAACTAAGATAGATTTCTTACCACTGAAAAAGAAAATAATAGAGGGTGATACCCATATCTCCAATAACTAACTTTGAAAATCTTATAAAAGGCATATATCACGTGCATCTTTGTAATTGATTAAGATTTTTTCAATTTAGTTATATTGAATATAATGGTAGTGCTATATTGGTGAAATAACCTAAATGAATATCTCACTGGTTGGAGCTACTCTTGCAAATATATTTTTTGTCCAAAGTATTAGAAAAATAATGTATGAACTGATATTTTTTTAGTTATTCTTGGATTCACCAACCAATATAATTTTGTTATTTCATATTTAATATCTTTTTAAAAAGAAATAAAATATTATCAAGTTATATTATGTTTTAAAATAAAATAAAAATACAAATAAATAGTAATAGTTGTCAACAAAAATTCTTTTTTTTTAATTTTTTTTTAACGCCGTCAGCAAAACACTAAACCCTAAATGCCTACTAAATCATATACCCTTGGATAAATCATAAACATTAAATCAAAAACACTAGACACTATATTTTAAAAACACTAAACCCTTAATCCTAATTCCCAAACCCTTTGATAAATTGTTAACCCTAGGGTTTATGGTTTATTCAAGGGTTTAGAATTTAGTGTTTAAGATCTAGTGTTTAGTATTTAGAGTTCAATGTTTTGCTGACAGCGTTAAAGATAATTTTAAAAATCCTCTTTTTTATGCAACTATTACTATTTTATTTATTTTTATCCAAGAGTTTAGGGGTAATGATTATGGATTTATTGTTTTTCAGATTTTTTGTTTAGTATTTTTAATTTAGGGTTTACAATTTATCTGAGGGCTTAGGATTTACCCGAGAATTTAAGATTTAATATTTAGAGTTTAGGGTTTAAGGTTTAATGTTAGTAATATTTAATAAAAATCTTATTTTGTAACCATTATTTTTATTTTTAAATTTTTAAAATATAATATAACTTGAGAACATTTATTTCTTTTTTTTAAGATGTTAAATATGAAATAACATAAATATTATTATTGTTATTATTATTTTGAACATTCATTAGCAGCCACATAAAAATATTTTTTGGATCCGGTTAAAATTCTACTTTTTTCTCCTAGTTATTTTTATCTAGGGACGGTCCTAAGCATAACTAAGTGAGACATTGGGCTAGAGCTCCCAGTTTTTTTTAAAAAAAAGACAATTACATTGAAAAAGGCTCCAAATTTGTATAAAGAATTTTCTTAAAAAAAATTCTTACTAAATTGTTTAGGGTCCGCAATATCTCAAGGACACCCCTATTTTTAGCTCAAACTAAAGAAAATAATCATATTTAAGTATTTTTATTTGTTAGACTTGGAGGGATATCCTTTCTTTTTGTGCAAGGGATGGGTACCAGTGGTGGAGCCACCCTTATTGGAATGGGTCAATTGATCCATGTGAATTTCATGTAAAAACAATTTTTGGTTATATTTACGAAACAAATCTGGGAAAATATTGCAAAAATTAGCCTATTGACCCTCTTAAAAGCTCAGTCTGGCTCGGCCACTAATGGGTACTAAACCTACTTTCTTGTCTTATTTGATGGAAAGTAAATTACATTCGCCGAAAACTATGAAGAGATTTAGACACATTTGATTCAGGCACATTTACGGATTCTGATCTGGCAAAATGCATGTGGCTGATCGACATCACAATTATGAGGTGGTTGATCTTTTCTCTAGCTTAAGGTTGTCAAATCATTAGACAACCGATCAGACACACACTACAAGAAAGAAAGAGATTATTGAAGGATATTACTGACCAGTTATTTTTATCAAAAAAATTTAATGGGCTTCTTACGGAATATAAAAAAAATAAGTTATTTGTGAAATAGCCACAAAAAAAAAATAGATTTTAAAGAGAGAGAAAAGAGAGATAAAAAGGATGGAAGAGAGAGAAAGAGAATTTGGTTAGTTAGCTAATTTGTGTTTTTTTTTTTGTGTAGTTATAGGGTGCAATTTTCTTTATAAAAAAAACCATCAATAATACATCAAAAAAATTTCCAACCGATTTTTTTTCCGTCGCCTTTGGATTGTAGATTTTTTGAAGTATTGCTCATCCATTCAGTTTGTGCTTCTCTTTTAGCTCACCATTAGAGATTATGCTTGTAGATCTGTGCGTATTCCTAATTTAGCTTGTGAAATCTATAATCTATGTAGTTTGAGATGGAGAAAATCATAAGACAATGAGTAATATGTTGGTTTAGAGCTGTGCCATCATCACTGGTCTCGTGCGTGACGGAAAAAGAAGACACTTTGTTGTTGCTGGAGTCGGAGTGCTAGAGTCAAAGCTGTGCTGGATTCGGAGTTGTGCTGTTGTCACCGGTCCTCGAGCGAAGAGGGTGCGGTGAAGGAAGACGACTAGAGGAAGATGACGACAATCAGAAATATCTGACCATATAGAACTGATAGTCATTTTCGCCATAAATTGGTTGAAAAAGACTGTCGTAAATGACTGTAATTAATTGTCAGAAATGATTTATTTTCTTGTATTGAATATGAACCTTAATGTCAAACTGTTTCATATCGCCTAAGTATGAATGGTCGGGTAGACATGCTAACAAAAGAGGCTAAGACTAGAAAAGTTACTTTTACCTATATATCAGTTATGGTTAGTTGGAAGTGCTCTCCAGAAAAATGTCTCGTCTAACATTGATCTAGTTTAACTAAGCAGATAATGAAAAAGGAAATAGAAAACCATAAACTAGATTCGAATATTAAAAATACTTTATTTTATGAAATAGTAAAAATAAAATAAATAAATAATGTATATATGTTCGACGAGTCTGAATTCGGATATTGCATATATATTTTATTTGAATCTGTTTCAGTCCTAGTTTGAGTCACTTTCTAAATTTGAAATTATAGACGTTCATAAATCAAATTATAGAAAAAATAACTTCTCTATGATTTTGTATGATATTTATTGAAAAATAAAGTTGTATATAAAGATATAGCCTTTTAATAAGGTAACTACAAATATACAAGACATTTCTAGACATCATTTTATAGATTGGAAAAGGTTTTCACGAACCTCTTTTTTTTGAGAAAAGGTTTTCATGAATCATATAAATATATTATACTACGTGTTTTCCTGCACTATGTGCAGTGATAATTTTTTTTAAAGTTAAATTATATCTAAAATAACTTTTTTCATCTTTTCTTCTCCTCTCAGAGGAGATATCGCTTCCAAAACGCAATACACATGAAGATGAAACATAAAACCTTACATGCAAATATGAAATTTATTAATATTACGTATTTTATTATTTTGACTAATATTTAATACAAATTTCATTTAATTAAGCACAACATTAAGAAAAAAAATTTTTATTGTAAATTATATTTAATAATATATATGTAATAGATTTTAATTCCGAATCTTATAATTTTTTATCTATTTATTTTGGATATTTGTATTAAATCAACTTGTATAATATTACTAAGAAAATTCTTATACAAATTTTATAGTTATTAAAAATTATAACTAAACAATATTTATAAAATTTGTAGATATCTAAAAGAAACTAATGATATTACGAATACTTTTTTTAATTTTTAAACAGATTTAGAAAATTTTGAAAATATTAGTAATAAAATTGTATAATTATACAAGTAAAATTAAATAATATTTCGAAATTTATAATGCGTATTCCAATATATTTATTTTTAGTGATGATTTGAGTTATTACCATATTTTAAGAAATTTAACAAAAATATAAATCAACATTAAATGTAATGTATCAGTTATTACTATATTCAATAAAGTTTACCAAAAACATATATCAACAATAAATGTAATTGTCGATGTCATATTTAACTATAAATTATGTCATCAATCTTAGTAGTAATGTCATCATTGTTTTGTAAAAATAATTGTAGAAAAAGACATATAACAAATAACTTCACAAATAATATATAGTGATTTCGAAGTTACAATTTCAATAGGTATGGACTCTGCTCCCACGCGTCATTAATTAGTGATCGGATCTGCACTTTTTCTTATTCATTTTAAGTTCAGTTCGGTGAAATTTGCTCGTTGTGCCATTTAGAGAAGAATTTGGCTCTCCACTTTTCTCACAATTTGATTGTTTTCCTTTGGTGATTCAGCAGTTTTTCCAGGCGGTAGTGGTCTTCTATGTGAATTTTAGGCTTTTCTTTCAGTGAAAATCTGGGATATTAGGAGATTTTTAGTTAGGTTTTATTTGAGTTTTTCTTTACGGGGTTTTAGTGTTTTTTTTTGTATATTCGTATGTCTTATATAATAAAGCACAAGTCACTGACCAATAAAATTTTGACTCATGACTTGTGCTTCAATATTAGTCTAAAAACAAAAATAAAATGCATTAGTAATACAATCAAGATTTCCTTCTATGAAAAATAAAGTTGCATGTGTCAAATTAATAAAAAGAGTTGCATAGGTTTGTAACTGCTCGTCTGGTCCTCAATCAAAGCCATGATTGGTACTACAAATAAATTCTAGGCTTTGACTTTAGAATTGTGGCTGTAGAGATTTTGGCTTTAAAGGCTGTAACTGTTACTTTAGAGAAAGTTAAAAGCATGATTGGTACTCAAAGCTTTAGAAGCTGTGACTGTTATAAATATATGTTTATAATTCATTTTTCAAAATGTATTACCTATTTTTTACTTATACAAGTTTATAAAATATATTGGGTAGCTTAAAAACAGAAAATCAATCAAATTTATCAACAATATATTTTATTTCTTTATTGTAAAGATTTGAAATTGTAATCAACAAAATTATTTTATTAAACTTAAAATAAGATAATAATTTATTAAATAAATAAAAATTATTCAAAATTAAATTTAAAATAAAATTACAATTTATTAAATAAAACAAAAAAAATATTAAAAAATTAACGAGTTCTAGCCCATATGTTGTTTGCAATCTCATCTCGAACACCTTCCATATATTGTCTTGAACTGAGATCTTGGTCCATCGTATTTGGAAGTTCTTCTTCATTTATCGTTTGTTCGTTTTCATTTTCTTCTGATTGGAAGTCAGGATCCACAAGATTTGACTTGCGAATGAAGTTATGGAGAACCATGGTTGCCACCACAATTTGTCGCATTGTAGATATGTTATACCTTGCTTCATCTTTCACAATACGCCACTTTTTTTTCCATACTCCAAAAGTTCTTTCAATCACTGATNTTCTTCATTTATCGTTTGTTCGTTTTCATTTTCTTCTGATTGGAAGTCAGGATCCACAAGATTTGACTTGCGAATGAAGTTATGGAGAACCATGGTTGCCACCACAATTTGTCGCATTGTAGATATGTTATACCTTGCTTCATCTTTCACAATACGCCACTTTTTTTTCCATACTCCAAAAGTTCTTTCAATCACTGATCGAAGTGATGAATGGCGTCGATTAAAGACTTCTCTGTAGTTTCTTTCTTCTATTTGATTATGGAACCGATTTAGGTGATACCGCTCTCCCCTATATGGACAAAGAAATCCACGACGTAATGCATATCCTGAATCACCTAAATAATATTTACCATCAGGTGGATGAGGAAAATTGGTATCAGCTTCGATAGCAAGGGAAAGAACTTTCGCATCATGAGCAGATCCTGGAATTCCAACATAGACATATGTGAATAACATGTCTAAGTTACATATCGCAAGGATGTTCATAGATGTATCTCCGTGCCTATTCCAGTATCTTCGTTGATCTCTTTCAGACACCATAACAGGAACATGAGTTCCATCGATTGCACCAATAAATCCTTTGAAATATGGCCAATAATACTTATTTGATTGCAATTTAGGATGGACTTGCATAAGAGATTCCGGATCAGGAGCAAACATATCAGTAGCCATTGATACAAGTGCAACAAGGACCTCATGGAACTTTCTGGAAATTGTTTCTGCTGAATGACCAAATGTACGCATTGCATTCCGTTGTGTTATATTATGTCCACACATATGTAAAAATATAGCCACACTTTCTTTTGCAGACATATTATATGTATCACACAAGCCATACATATCTTGGAGATCACCACATAATTTAGTAAATACCTCCGGCCACATTCTTAACATATTGTGGCATTGTGTGGGGTGACCATTGATCATATCATGAAGAAATTGCCGTCCACGGTCAGCATCTGAACATAAAGGTCTCGTGACTCTTTTATCTTGATTAGTTTCTTCTGATTTGAGTAAAAAGTCATCACCCTCTTCATCTTCAAATGTGTTCCATAGTAGAGCCATATTCTGTATTAAGAGATAAAATAATAAAATTTATTTAATTATACAAAGAAAAAAACAACGAGGATTTATTTCACTTAATAAACATATATATTTTCATAGTTATCATTCGATATTTAAAAAAAAAGTGTATGTGGTACTCTACCTTTCTTGAAGAAGAAGATGATGCCATTCTTGAAGGATTTGCAAGTTATAAAAATACGAAAATAATTGTTGGAGAGAATATTTTCCAATTTGGTTTAAAGGAAAACTTATAATGATTTTGCTTTTAACGTCATCATGATCACCTGGTACTTATAGCTTTTTAAGCTTATCTTTTACAATAATATATTATTTAATTCATTTCTTGTTAGGCTAAAAATAGAATTTGCATGAGAACCGGATGAAACTATATTGAATTTTGTAAACTGAAAACAACTTTGACTATTCTACAAACAGAAAACTACGAATATTCTACAACTTTAACTCTATTTAAAAGTACCTTTAATTATTTTATTAATATAAATAAATGACTTTTACTTTTAACTTCATCATGGTCTGAAAATAGGAGTCACAAGAGAAGCGTATAAAGTTATTTGAGTGTATTAAAAAAATAAACTGGAAAAGAGTAGTGAATATTATTAATAAAATCATAAATATTCCAGCAAAGAAAACACATAAAACATTATTAAAAAAATAAATCATACTTAAATAAAAAAAAATTAAATCATTAATCAAAGTAGTTGAAATCTGAATGACGAGGCGGCTCTCTCTGCACTTGGATGGATCGTTGTAGATAATTTAGAACATGTTCATCATTTGATAGTCCTAAAATCATCTGTCGTGCTGCCTCATTAGTTTCAATTAGGCTTACTACATCCCAATAAAAAGATGAATTGTATTCAAGAGTAGAAATTTGGTCAATACGACGTACTGCTCTCTCTCTATCTGAACCCATGGCTTCTCCTGCGATTCTAATAGTTTCAGATCGTCTATCATATGCCATTGAAATTTCAGATTTTTCACTACTTTCTGAACCTTACGTTTGCGTCTTGGTTGCACTTTATTTGTGGGGATGTTATACCCGGTGTTTGGAGTTTCAGAAAAATTTGATTCTTGGTCATCTCCTTCTGTTTGGGTGTCATTCACATCTTCTGCTTGCACATATCCATCATGACCATTTCCAACGGCCCATCCATCTTCAGTTCCAATATATGCATCTGAGAATATTTTTTCCAGCAAATCTAGATCTTGAAGTGGCTTGCTTCTTATATGACTAGCTCCGGGAATTTCCTATAAGTTAAATTAATAACAATTAATAATAATCAATTGTTATAACAAAAATATTCTACCAGTTAAAAAAATATTGAATGCGACTTACATTGCACCGATCGTCCCACCATTCAGAATCCATCTCGATTTCATTGGTAACTTGATTAACATGTACTCCAGTTTTTTTGCTTAATCTTTTGTGTGCAGTGTACCATATTTTCAGACTATCATAATGATTTTTGAAGTTTTTCCATACCAATTTGTAGCCCGTTGCTTGCTCAAATTTATCGATTAATCGCATTTTTCCTTCTTTTGTTAAGAGAGTCTCTTTCCAATTCTCTTCATCTTGTTCCGATACAAAAATGCTAAGGAAGGTATGAGTCTTGGCATCGCTCCATGTGATTTTTTTCTACAAATATTTTAAAAATAAATTATATTCCAACATAATTTATATGTATAAAATTTATACTAATATTGCTTGATAAAATAACACTTTACCTTTCGAGAAGAAGATGACGACATTTCTGTAAAGAGAAAAGATTTAAACTAATTAAATATAACAATGAAAAATTTATATATATATATATTGATAAGAAAAATAAATAGAATTAGTACCTGTTAGTTTTGTGTGTTTGATGAAAATGATTTCTCTTCTTGTATTTATACTAAAGTAAATCTTCTTAAAATAGCATTTGATTTTTTTTTGGATCCTTCGTAAATGTTTTAATTATTTATACAATATTTTTAGTTCTAACAGATTAATAATCTATTAATAGTAAATTATGACTTTTTTGGATCCTTCGTAAATGTTTTAATTGTTTTTGCATAATAACTTGTTGAAGAAATACTGTTGTAACATCGTTTGTCCATTTAAAACCCTGAAAATTTGAAACATATTTAAATAATTAATTTTAATAAAAAAAATTATACATTATACCAATACTAAAATTATACATTAATAGCTTTTAAATATAAAATTGATACCTTATACTCATGAGTAGATGATGAAACCATACATGTTGAGTTTGGAAGATTGAAACCTACCAAAACCATTTACAGCGGACGTATTTGTTTATCAAAGTTTCATAGTATTTATAATATTAATGGTGTTCTATTTTTTAGTTCAACAAAAATAGGAAGCTATATTATTGTAATATAACACACAATAAATAATTGGCTAAATCTACTAGTCAAAGATGTTGCTAAATTTTTGTGATGAAATTTCATTCAGTTTACTTTTTTACTTATTCAAACACATAATATATTAGATAAATGCAAAATGTAAACAATAAAAATGATTAATATAGTCATTTTATTTATTTACTATCAAAATAAAATAAGTAACAATGATTTTTTTTTTTTAGTATTATCATTATTAAACATATTTTATCATTTAATTTATGTTTTGACTTATTAATTAATACTTTGCAGTAATCTATATAATAACTTTAAATCTTTAATAAATTAATGTCTAATAATAACAAGTTATGACTCTTTCTTGGTAACAAAATACTAACTACTCAATGAAAATCATTCTTCTAATTATATANCAAGTTATGACTCTTTCTTGGTAACAAAATACTAACTACTCAATGAAAATCATTCTTCTAATTATATAATTTGCTTGTTATTTCTTTTACTTGATTGAAAATAAAAGAGAGAAACAAAAACATAATTGAGATCACGTTAGTTTTTAAGAAAATGAGAAAGAGAAGAGTCTTCAAAGCCTTAAAAAGTGGCTGTAGAAAAGGGTAAGTAAAAAACAGTTTTTTTTTTTAAATAGGCTTTTAAGGCTTTAGAGATTTCTAAAGCCTAAAAAAACTGATTGGTAAATTTTTGGCTTTCATGGCTTTACATAACCACAAAGTCTCCACAGCCCCATTACCAATCTGACATCTTTTTCGGCACTGAACGATAAAACCATTTGAACAACAGTTCTTTTCAGTTTTACAAAAAAAAACCGTTCTTTTCACATATTACTGTTTTTTCTAACGGAAATTTTTTTATCTTTTTTTTTTTTTTTTGAAACTTCTATTATTCATCGCATGAATTAGTTTTGTATGCATGGTCCTTACTAAGTTGCATAACGAGTTTATATGAAACTTCTGTTGCTAAATCTGAACAAACAAAAAAAGTTAAGTATCGATCTTTGTATTATTGACGTTTTGAAGCGATTTTAATATACTTTTTTAGATGTGTATCAGAAGATCAAAGAAAAAAGAAGAAGAAGATATGAAGAAACAAAAAAAAGTTTGGATGAGATATGTTATGTATAAAGTTGGTAAAGGTTGAAGACGATGAATATATAAGAGTTGATGAAAGTTTAATCATTCAGAATCCTTCAGAATCCAGGTAAACAATAATATTAGTTACTTTTTTCTTTAATAATGACTATCTAAAACAGAAAATAGTAAACATTTCTAGATAAGCACTTTTCCTAAAATCTTAAAATAATAATTCAAGAAAATATTTTTTTAAAATTAAATCAATCTAAATTTTTAATTAATATTAAATTAAAATAAAAACAGTGGGTAAAATTAGGTCACGAAATTTAAAAATCAGTTTTTAATTTCCAAGGAACCAAAAAATAATCTGAAAATCAAATTTTAATCGCAATATTTTGGACAATATTGCAAACATATAGCCATTTTAAAACAATATCAAAATTATTGTTTAACCCTTTCCATTTAACTTATTTGCTTAAATTTAAATGCACCACTGTTATATCTCAGTGAAAATTATACTGTGAATGATCAAATAATTTTGAAGATAATAAAATTGACCCAGGCGTAGCACTGGTGTTGATACTAGTCTGTTTATAAATCGTGCGCCAACAAAAAAAGAAAAAAAAAACATTTACAAATTATTTTTGTAAAGTAGGCGTTTTTTTTTTTGGTCAAAGAAAAGTAGGCGTATTATCACCATTTTCCTATAAATACAAGTGTTATGGTGCTGGGTTCAAGCATTCTCAACAAACAAACATTTCACTTCTTAACATAGGTTTTTGAGTTTCAACTATGGAACAAAATCGTGTTCAGTTTCTTGAGAACAAGACCTTGCTCGTCACTGGCGCTTCCGGTTTCCTGGCTAAAGGTAATTCTTTGTAGTCTTCTGTACTGCAAGAAATCAACTGAGTAAATATTGGAGCAACGACGATCAAAACATATATATATATATCAGCTTTGTTTTTATAAATCCACTCGTGAGGAATTTTTTTATTTATAAACCACTCTCGTAATTAATGGATATAATATTAATATTTGAACATAGTCTTCGTGGAGCGAGTTCTGAGTTTGCAACCAAACGTGAAAAGGCTTTACCTCCTCGTAAGAGCATCTGACAATAGCTCCGCGGAACAACGGTTACACAATGAGGTATATGTCCATAAGTACATACCAAAAATGTATTTGCTTTAGAGATTTCGTACGACAATGAATTTCTGAATACATTGGAACAGGTTTTCGAGAAAGATTTGTTTAAGGTGCTAAGAAAGAATATTGGTGACAAAAGTTTAAACGCCTTGATATCGGAAAAAGTTGTTCCTGTTCCAGGCGACGTATCATTAAACAATATGGGAGTGAGTGATTCCAATCTTGTACAAGATATGATGCAAGAGATTGACATTGTTTTCCATGCAGCTGCCACCACGAGATTCGACGAGAGGTAATTGTTCATTCGTTTAATTTGTTATATATATATGTATTGTTTTTTTTGAAGAAAAAAAAAAATATATATATATATATATTGTTATTGACAATCATATTAATTAGCTTAATTTTGGTTCCCTTGTATATGAAAAAGCTACGATGTAGCACTTCGGATCAACACATTTGGAGCACTCAATGTCCTTAACTTTGCTAAGAAGTGTGTAAAAGTACAACTGCTTCTCCATGTCTCAACTGGTGAATCACGAAACCCTTTTTTCTTTTTGAATCACCCAATGATATGTCAAAGCTCAGACTCATTCTGAGGCGTTTGAAAACGCCAGATTTTCTTTCCAAGATTGAAACCGCCAGGTGGCCACATTTAGACCTCTTAAAATCAAGTTCATAATATATGTGCCTGACCTAGAACATTGACTATTTAAGTCATCGATTATGACATTACATATAAACATAAATTTTTACTTATATACTTTATATGATGCTTTTTAATATTTATATGTAAACAAAGTTTGTATATTTTAGATAATAGTAATACTTTTAGGATTTTAGTGGTTATGGACTATTCAAAGAAGATTTTAATAAAATTATGTTTTAGAAAATTTGAAACTGTAAATGCCGTGAAAGACTATTTATTAGTCTCCTCTTTTCCCTTTTTTACCAGAATGTTCTCATTATTGTAGTCATGCATAACGCGCTTTAGTACTATGTTCTCATTATATAAAAGACATATTTCAAAATTTTAGCTTGGAGAATTTAATTATCTTGTACCGGTATATAATATTTATATATATCGACAGTATTTTTAATATTCACGTATACATATTTGTTTTCTTTTCTAGCTTATGTTTGTGGGGGAAAATCGGGCCTTATACAAGAGATACCTTTTGCAATGGGAGAAACTCTTCACGGCAAAAACAAGGTAGATATCAATACCGAAATGCAACTGGTAGAGCAGAGACTGAAACAACTCGTTGAACAAGGTTGTTCAGAAGAAGAAACTAAAAATGCCATGAGAGATCTTGGGTTGAAAAGGTCTGTGTTCATATGCCAAAATTATAAATACTATTAAAAATAATTTATTTGGTACGAATGTTAAGAAACTATGAAGTAACTTGAGGCACGTTGATTTTCTCAAAGAAAAAAAAACTTGACCACATTGTTCACACATAATGCTAATTAGGGCAAAACATTTTGGACTGCCAAACACATATGCCTTCACCAAAGTAATGGGAGAGATGCTTGTTGGACACTATAGAGAAAAAATGCCTATTGTAATAATACGTCCCACAATGATCACAAGCACTTTCTCAGACCCATTTCCCGGTTGGATTGAAGGCCTCAAGTAAGCTACTATTATCGTCATTTGATTTTCTTTTTTTTTTGAGTTTGAAATAATGTTAAATATTCATCTAAAAATAACTTTCTTTACAACGATTACGTGGCATTGATCTTATTGTTCAACTATGGATTGATATACTAATCTAGAAAGTAAATATTTTTTTCTCAGAAGAGATCTAAGAGCAATCCAATGAAGGGTTTTAACTCTGGATTCTCAAAATACATATATATGTATGTATATGTTAATTTCGGGGTTTTAACTCCCGGGTTCTCATACACATATATGTATTTTGAGAACCCCATAGTTAAAACCTCCCATTGGAGGTGTTCTAAGTCTCTAGGGAGCCATAACAAGCTTCCATCAAATCCAGTTTTATAATTTCTCTCTGACTCAACTTCTTTTGTGGTTATTGTATATATGAAGAACCGTAGACACTGTGATTGTATCATACGGGAAGGGAATGCTCAAGTGTTTTCTCGTTGATCAAAAAACAGCATGTGATATTGTAAGTTCACTAGTAACGGTACCTATCTTGTAAATATTAAATTAAGTCTCCATTTTATACTAGCTTGATTCTAACTAAAAAATGTATGTCCATAACAAGATACCCGTCGACATGGTGGCAAATGCAATGATCGCGACAGCAGCTGAACACTACCATGATTCAGGAAGCCATACCGTTTACCACGTGGCCTCATCTTACCGGAATCCAATAATGTATAAGCAAATTAAAGAAATTAGTTTTCGTTATTTCAAGAAAAGCCCTCTGCTCGGTCGCGGTGGTATGCCTATAATCCCAAAAGCTCCATTAATGTTATCCACAAAGTCCATGTTCCGTCTCTACACGAGCCTTCGCTTTAAATTACCTTTACAGGTACTCTAGGAGTGTCTTTCACAATTTAAAGCCTAATATTAAATGCATTATATCTCAGGTTTTCTCCATTTTTCGTTTCTTAATTTAGATATTGGGGTTGCTTAGCATAACTTTCCCATCGCAATTTGGAAATAGTCATCAGCATCACAATCGTAAATTCAAGATGGCCATGAGATTGGTTAAACTTTACGAGCCTTACCTACTCTTCAAGGGAATGTATGTCTCTCTCTCACATTTCTTCATACGCGTTCCATTTAGTTTCATTTATTGTCCTCTATTTTATTGGTTCAGTGTCTATTAGATATATTCTTTTATTACATGTCTACTAGATCAGTGGCGGAAGTAGGTTATGGGGAAGGGGGTCAATTGACCCACATAATATTTTTAAAATATATTGAAATATTACCATTTGCATAATATTGATCCCAATCAAATAATATTTTGACCTCTATCACAATTTTATTCAAATACAGTCCATTAATATTTATACAGTTTTCTATAAAAACATTAGTTTGACCCCTATGAGTGATCATCCTGCCTCCGCCACTGTAATAGATACGTAGTAGAGATAAGAGAGTGAAAGCCTTCTTCTATATATATGATCTACTGTTCATTTGCCATGCCTTGAGTCACAGTATATCTATAATTAGTTTGAATTTATATTGTATCACATGTAGATTCGATGATAAAAACCTGGAAACATTACGAATCAAGAATGAAGCCAAAGAGACGAACGACTTGCCCGGGTTCAGCCCCACATGCATTGATTGGGAAGAGTATTTTATCAATACACATATCCCTGGCCTCGTTTCACACGTACTGAATAAATAAACTCCAAATACAAGAAATATTGTATGAAGTCGAATCAAAAGATATTGTAATATTGTAGTATTTATTATGTGGGCTAAACAATATACAATAATTAGTCGATATCATTTCTTAAGATAATGTTGTCTTTATTTTCCTGTCATTCCACTGTGTTGCTTTATACATATATATGATCTCATTTTTATATTCTACTACGTTTTTTCAGTACCGGCCCTGGGGAAGCATTATAAGCAACAGCTTCCGGCCCTCAAAAAATATTTGAAAAAATCAGTATTTTTTAGAAGAAAATTATTATTATGGTATATAAACGGTTTTATAAAAATGGCCAACTTTTAGAAAATTTCTTCTGGTCTTTCCCATGTCAGGATCGGTACTGTATTTTTTTAACTACGGTTACACCCGCCCAATGGACAGATAAGCGAAATAATATAAACACAATTGAAATTTTGATGAAAAATTTACAAATAATTAATTTATTTCAATTAAAATACTATTAGTTTTCAATATTTTTTGTTATAGCTAGCCTTTTCTATTTATTTTTAGAAATTATATATTTTTCTCTCCACTAAAATATTCATTAAAATATTATTGTTTTATTTTGTTGTTAATATTTATTCAATTGTTACTTTTATAGTAAATATAGTTCTTTTTAAAATGGTAGTATTGTATTCAACACGGAAATAAGAGTATTTTTTATAAATTTGTTTCTCGAATTTAGTGGTACTTTATATATATAATATACATATATACTTAATGTTACTGATTTCTAAATATGAAAAATGAATAATTCGTTTTCTTGGAATTTGTTACTGATGAGTAACTGATTCATTAAAATAAAAATTTTACATAAGCAACATAAGAACGTAATATTAATTGTTATTATTTATAAGTATATTTTTTGACTCTTGTATATGTTATTAACTTTGAAACTAAGAAAAAATAATTAGGATTAAAAATTAAAAGATACGGATTAATTCTGAAAATAGGATTCTTACTTCAACTTTAATATATAAAATCGATTTATCCTATACTAATATTTTTTCTCAAAAATACTGTAAATGTATATCTAACTTGGAAATTGTCTTAAGAAATTCAAACAATAATTGGTTACTGTATCTTTATTAGTAACCTGAAATTTTATTTGTGCCCCACATAAAAAAAAAAAGTTATAGATCAGGTCAAATGTTATTATTATTATTTTGTCGTTTAGTTAAACTTACTTCCTTTGTTGTGTGATGGTCCTGATGGATAATGAATTACGCTCATCTGCAAACTATCAAGAGATTGAGAATCACTTGATTCAGGTCCACAAACGGATTCAGATCATCTGGCAAAAAAATTTCACGTTTTAAACATTTAGATCGACATCATTTGAGAGGTTGCAAACTTTGTTTTGCAAAAATAAACTCGTTCAACAAATTTACATTTTTGGAGAATATAAAATAATCTAGAATGTTTTATTAATAACTGCTGCAAACATATAATTGATATGTATCTTTCTTAAAAAAGTATATATGAAATTTGATTTATTATGTGATATTATTAAAGTGTCAGTCATAATTAATGAAAATATTAGAATTACATTAAGAATAACTATGGAAAACAACATTATATTACTAAAAATATTTCCAAGCAATAAATAAATAAATATGTTTCCAGAAAATTTAAAAGCATTATGCTCCACATTTTAAAAAATTAAATTATTAATATTTGATATAAATTATTTGGTAAAATACAATAAATGTATGAAAAAGAAGTTTACAAATATAAATGCACATTTTCAGGTTAAGTATCACATACTATTTTATTTAATATTAAAATAAACTAAATAAAATAAACAAACAGATTAGTGTTTTTGTATTTTCATAAATATGAATCTACAATCATTTAAGCTAAATACAATTAATATGAGAAATATTATATAGATAAAATGATATATTAAACTGGCATCAAATAAGTAAAATTATTTTTTTACTAAAATCATATATTACATAGTTGAATTTTGTAAAAGCAATAATTTATGGAACATTGTCTACAGAGATAAATACATTTTTTCTCTATTTTTATTTTAATAATTTTATAGTTTTATAGAGTTTTGATTTTTGTTTGTTATAGAAATTATTTTTAGCTACATTATCCAGATTGATTTTTCAATGAAGACTTGGTTTGACACAATTATTAGTTATCCGTTCTGTATTCCTTATTTTATTTCTACTTAACCCATAAAATCATGTATTTAGTTTGATATCAAGTAATCTATTTAAGTTAATTGTAAATAGAAGATAACTATCATTTATTAAAATGCATTCGACGTTGTTGTTTATTAATCATTTTTACTAATGAATAAAAGGTACTCCCTCCGTTACATAATAAGTGTCACTTTAGACAATTTTTTTCGTTGCAAAATAAGTGTCGTTTTCGGTTTTTTATGCAAAATTTATTTATTTTATTCTGTAATTCATTCTTCTATTGGTTGAGATGTATAGGTAATTGTGTTTTTATACGGGAAATATGTAAAATTAATTATTTCCTTAATATGTGTGCCAAGACCTAAAATGACACTTATTATAAAACAGAGGGAGTATATTTTCCTAAATTATAATGAATAACTTTTTTATATTTTCACTTTCATAAGTGAATGAAACATAATTAATATGTTTATAGAAACATCTTGAAATTGTTTCTCTTATATATTGTATTCCTCACATTAACTAACGCATAAAAAGGCAGTGAGATATTTCTTATAAGTAATAAAGTTCTTTAGTTTGGAATCCCAACAAATTATCAAGTAACATAGAAATAATTAGCAAGTACACTACAAGAAAACACATCGATTCCTAGGGACGATTTCCTCGGAATGTTGTCGGAATCAGGCGATTCCGACGATATTCCAAAAAAAATGTCCCTCGGAAAATTCTCCTCGGAATCGCAGTTTTCGTCGGAATTTCCTGGGAATATTCCGAGGACATTCCGACGGACAATATTCCGAGGACATTCCGAAGAAGTTTTCCGATGGAAACGTTTGTCGGAATTCCAACGAAAATTTCCGGGGGAAGAAACTACTCGGAATATTCCCAGGAAGCCATCCGTCGGAATATTCCGAGGACTTCAAACTCTCGGTAAATTCCGAGGAAAGGTATTCCTCGGAATAATTCGAGGGATGGTTTTCCTGAGAATATTCCGACGGAGATTCCGAGGAATGTTATCCCTCAGAATATTCCGAGGAATATCATTCCTCGGAAATTTCGTAATTTTTAATTTTTTTAAAAATAATAAAAATTTATTTTAAAAAAATTAAAATTCAAAATTCAAAATTAAAATTTAAAATTTTTAAATTGAAAATTGAAATTCAAATAAAAACATAATATAGATAATGTTAAAAAGTAATATTCAAAACAGAAATTCAAAACAGAAACAAGAAATAAAAAGAACTACTCGTCGTCGTCGTCGTCGTCGAAGTTATGCTCTGGGAATTTCTTCAAGAACGCCTCCATCATCTTCTCACTCCGCCTCCTTTCTGCCTTACTAGCAGCCTCTTGAGCCGCCATCTTCGCCTCCAACATAGCGATGCGGGCATCCTTATCTTTCAGTTGATCTATCAGCATAGGATCAACTGGCACCTGGGATGTAGAAGGAATCGACTTGGATCGACGACCCAAACCGACAAAACGTCCCTTCTTCTTTGGAATCGCCTGAAAAAGAAAATTTAAAATTATAATCATTATAAAATAAATAAAAGAATTGAATATTAAGAAAAAAACTTACTGATATAAGAAGCTCATCGATTCGAACTTTGGAGAGGGCAGTCGATGCAGTGGATGTGGAGTCGAGATCGGCCTGGATCTGGGAGAGACGGGCCTCTTCTTCTTCCCTCATACTGTCCACCAGGGAGACCACTTCTTGCGCAAGGCCATCATCAATCTGGCCCGTCGTCTTGTTGGTGTGGATCCTCTTGTACAAATCGTAATCACCCACGGCCTCGCCATCATTTTCTTCCGCCTAGGAAAACACATAAGTTAAAAAAAAACATTAGAATACATAAAAAATAAAAGTATTTAAAATTTAAAAGAAAAGGAGTTTGAACTTACCAATTTGTCTGCGAGAGTGGGAATAGACTGAGCACCCAAATTGTGCACGAAGATGCCCTTCCCGCCACGATCGCTCTTGCGGTTGGTGGAGTTGGTGTTAGAGATCGCCTTCGTCTGGGTCTTGTTCCAGTGGGTACACAAGTCCTCCCAGACCGTCGTGTTGATCGACTTTGGGAC
>CAKOAT010083932.1:0-65504 GCA_932364175.1 Eruca vesicaria subsp. sativa
ACACCGCCATAGTATGAATATTAAATAGGTTGAGACCTTAAATGTTTTCGTTTCTCCAGAAAATAGGATTTTTATTGGGGTTAATCCACATATTAAGTGGTGTATGAATGTTAAATATATTAATTATTGGAAAATTTGAAATGATTCACATGTACCATAAAGATAAGTTTAGCAAACATATATAAATATTTGGAGTGGGATTAGGTATTTTTTAAACAACACGAAAGATGGTAAATAGTATATATAGTATTTAACTAGGAAATTCAGGTTTTTCATAGGGGTTAGCCCACATATTTCAAGAAAAATGATCAAAAATGGAATTTTTGTTTTAATGCATAGCTACATCATACACCGCTATAGTATTAATATTAAATAGGTTTGAGACCTTAAATGTTTTCGTTTCTCAAGAAAATAGAATTTTTATTGGGGTTAATCCACATATTAAGTGGTATATGAATGTAAAATAAATTAATCATTGGAAAATTAGAAATTATTCACATGTACCATAAAGATAAGTTTAGCAAACATATATAAATATTTGTATATGGTAGATAGTATATATAGTATTTAACTAGAAATTCAGGTTTTTCATAGGGGTTTTCAAGAAAAATTATAAAAAATAGAATTTTTGTTTTAATGCATAGATGCATCATACACCGCTATAGTATGAGTATTAAATAGGTTGAGACCTTAAATGTTTTCGTTTCTCCAGAAAATAGGATTTTTATTGGGGTTAATCCACATATTAAGTGGTGTATGAATGTTAAATATATTAATTATTGGAAAATTTGAAATGATTCACATGTACCATAAAGATAATTTTAGCAAACATATATAAATATTTGGAGTGGGATTAGGTATTTTTTAAACAACACGAAAGATGGTAAATAGTATATATAGTATTTAATTAGAGAATTCAGGTTTTTCATAGGGGTTAGCCCACATATTTCAAGAAAAATGATCAAAAATGGAATTTTTGTTTTAATGCATAGCTACATCATACACCGCTATAGTATTAATATTAAATAGGTTTGAGACCTTAAATGTTTTCGTTTCTCAAGAAAATAGGATTTTTATTGGGGTTAATCCACATATTAAGTGGTGTATGAATGTTAAATATATTAATTATTGGAAAATTTGAAATGATTTACATGTACCACAAAGATAAGTTTAGCAAACATATATAAATATTTGGAGTTGGTTTAGGTATTTTTTAAACAACACGAAAGATGGTAGATAGTATATATAGTATTTAACTAAAAATTCAGGTTTTTCATAGGGGTTTTCAAGAAAAATTATAAAAAATAGAATTTTTGTTTTTATGCATAGATGCATCATACACCGCCATAGTATGAATATTAAATAGGTTGAGACCTTAAATGTTTTCGTTTCTCCAGAAAATAGGATTTTTATTGGGGTTAATCCACATATTAAGTGGTGTATGAATGTTAAATATATTAATTATTGGAAAATTTGAAATGATTCACATGTACCATAAAGATAATTTTAGAAAACATATATAAATATTTGGAGTGGGTTTAGGTATTTTTTAAACAACACGAAAGATGGTAAATAGTATATATAGTATTTAACTAGAAAATTCAGGTTTTTCATAGTGGTTAGCCCACATATTTCAAAAAATTTATAAAAAATAGAATTTTTGTTTTAATGCATAGATGCATCATACACCGCCATAGTATGAATATTAAANTTAAACAACACGAAAGATGGTAAATAGTATATATAGTATTTAACTAGAAAATTCAGGTTTTTCATAGTGGTTAGCCCACATATTTCAAAAAATTTATAAAAAATAGAATTTTTGTTTTAATGCATAGATGCATCATACACCGCCATAGTATGAATATTAAATAGGTTTGAGACCTTAAATGTTTTCGTTTCTCTAGAAATTTGGATTTTTATTGGGGTTAATCCACATATTAAGTGGTATTTGAATGTTAAATAAATTAATCATTGGAAAAATAGAAATTATTCACATGTACCATAAAGATAAGTTTAGCGAACATATATAAATATTTGGAGTGGGTTTAGGTATTTTTTAAACAACACGAAAGATGGTAAATAGTATATAAAGTATTTAACTAGAAAATTCAGGTTTTTCATAGTGGTTAGCCCACATATTTCAAAAAATTTATAAAAAATAGAATTTTTTTTTTTAATGCATAGATGCATCATACACCGCCATAGTATGAATATTAAATAGGTTTGAGACCTTAAATGTTTTCGTTTCTCTAGAAAATTGGATTTTTATTGGGGTTAATCCACATATTAAGTGGTATTTGAATGTTAAATAAATTAATCATTTGAAAATTTAAAATGATTCACACGTACCATAAATATAAGTTTAGCAAATATATATAAAAATTTGGAGTGAATTTAGGTATTTTTTAAACAACAGGAAAGATGGTAAATAGTATATAAAGTATTTAACTAGAAAATTCAGCTTTTTCATAGTGGTTAGCCCACATATTTCAAAAATTTTATAAAAAATAAAATTTTTGTTTTAATGCATAGATGCATCATACACCGCCATAGTATGAATATTAAATAGGTTGAGACCTTAAATGTTTTCGTTTCTCCAGAAAATAGGATTTTTATTGGGGTTAATCCACATATTAAGTGGTGTATGAATGTTAATAATTAAAGCATTTTAAGAAGAAGTTCTTAGTGTTTTTTGTGAGACCTATTGACCAAAAATACTAAGCACTTTCCCCCATTAATAGTGTGCTTAAGTGCTTTTAAAAATCAGCGACCCGCACCACACACTTTTTGAGTTTTGATTGGGCCGTTATTAGACGTGAAGGCCCGCTAAGTTTGGTCAATATGAGTTTTTAGTAAAACCCATTAGTTAGTATCTACGTCCTCAACTTTCTCGTTTTCATTTGCATGATACATCTTCAAGGACTAAAGAGTCGAGACCTTCACTAATTAATGTATAGATTTCATCATTAATATTTCAAAATTTCAGCTCTTTACAACTTCACAAATTTAACACACATATTGTTTTCAAAAAAGACTAGGGAGTAGGGATTTAATTCTTAAAATAATAAGGCCCGGCTCAGATATTTTGTGGACCTTGTGCTCTTAGAACAAAATTTCTACCAACTTGTAGTTGTGTTATTGTAAAATTAAAAATGAGAACCCTAATTTTTGTGCTTTTTTATCAAAACATGACCCTATTTTCTAAAGAAAATTGCCAGAAAATAAGAGGACCTAGTGCAAATGGCACATGCTCTAAGCCGGCTTCTGCTATTCCATATACCTAGTGAGTATTACATAAACAAAACTTAAATTGTTAATACATAATGTGGGCTGGATTCTGACTGACGAGACTTATAAATCTGTGGGGCCTAGAATATTGGTCGCTGTCTAATACATGACTTAATGGATCGGTTGGTGTAAGCAGTTAATTAATAAAGAGAATCTTTGGCTACAAATTAATTTCGTAAGATGTAAATTATTGATGTGTGATTAATACGTCAATACATTTTAATTTTTTGTTTGTTGGTCAGATGCATATCATATTATACGTCAATGGCCTTCCTCAATTTTAAAAACGGCTTCAGGGTCCACTTGATCTTCAGCCGTTCGATCATCCTACATCTTAGAAAGATGTGACCTTTTCGTGGGCCCAAAACCGCGAATCGTAGCATTGTGGGCAACACGTCGAGAGGAATCTCTTATTAGACTACGATAAACGCTGTTAGGCATCGAGATTCCCCGTTATTAACTCTGTTAATGAGGTTACCGTTTCGCAACTGTACCGGACCGTACCGGTTTTGTCGTACGCACAGAAAAGTCCAATACACTCGCCTCGCACTTGTTTCATTACTATTTTGCCCCCAAAAAGTCTGATACGGGTTTTCATGGCACGTCTCAAGCAAAGTATTTTTTTGTCTCTCTTTTCTGAATTTGTTTTCTTAATATTACCACTGAACCTGGTTGTAAGATGTATAATGAAAAACGTTGATATATAGCTCTGTCGTTTAAGTATGTTTATAGACTTATAGTAAATATTACATAATCGGTTGCCAATATAATTTCAGATATACGTATTACGTAGTACATATTGCTTATGTGTATACAAGACTCCAATGAGGATACCACATGCGAGAGATAAGTACTGATCGTTACTAAGCAAAATTTATTCTGAACACATGATATCTTTTCTGTCTAGAGGATTCGATTTTAGGCATATACACTCAGTAGCTATGTTTTTTGTTTTGTTTTGGAGCATACACATTCTTGGATATAGAAACCATACAAGGAAGTTAACACTGTACATGATGTATAGATATTCGAGGTAGGTAGAAGGTGACTTAAGCTCATTTTAGGATTAACAAACTTCCTCAAACTGGGAATGGACACATATCTAACTATTAGTCAAGTTATTCACCTACCATATACATAGTGATTTTAAGATTTTTTAATCTAATATATATGAAAACACACATTATAAGGCAAAATTAATATTTACTCGATAAAACAATAGAATAAAAAGTTAAAAAAACAAAATTCGAGATAGTATTCTACCGAGTGATTATATCAGTTGCCAACATTTTTTTTTATAATTGATATCTGGTCTAATGAAAAGATAAAGTATACTAACTGTTTTCATGTACCATGTGCAATGATACAATTTTAAAATTTAAATATCTTTAAAAATCAATTTTTTAATATCTTAGATATTTATTATTTTTATACTAATATTTTAATTTAAATATTGATTTAATTAAATAAAAATTATATAGAATTTCTAAAAGTTATAGATATCAAAAGAAAGCAAATGATATTAAGATTTCAAAATTTTGTAATAATAAAATTTGTAGGATAAAATAGAATTAAATAATATTCTAGAAGTTGTAGATTATTATATATTATTTAAATTCATATTTAAAATATCTATTTAATGATCATGTATATGTTATTATCATGCGTTTTAACTGAATCTATATTATTAAAAATCTATCATTCTTTAAAATCTACTTAAAAAAGTTGTTTGGATCTATTCATTTCTTAGTCCAACCTATTAAATATAACTAAATCTTATAACTGATCTCATTAATAACAAAAATTGAATTCTCTTACATTTAAGTAAACTCACATTTGCTTAATCCAAATGTATTTACAAGAGATCGTGAGTTTATATACATTTGACATAAACCATATCAAATATTTCAAAAGTTTTTGTATGACTATATAAATTTGTGCAGGTTTATTGAGTAAATATTATACATTAACTTCTATAAAATTTTATTCATTTAATATTAAAAACTTATTATAAGAATTAATATTGTGTTTTTGGCAATTTGATATTTATGCTAAGTTATATACTTTTCACTAAATTCACTTTAAAAACAAATATATTATTATTGATACTATAATATTTATCACTTACTATATTGATTTTGAACGAGTTTATAACCAAATAAGGTTAAGATTTTATGTTTATTTTTATACTATTATATTTGCTTTTCTTGATTAGAAATTCAATAAAATGAATATCCTTCTAAAAATATCTAAATATGTTAACTAATAGTCCAATAAAAACAATAGATTAATAACAATCGACATCTAAATTTTTTTATTAGGACCAATCAACAAAAATAATAGATGAATTATATGATGCCATGTTGTTTTTAGTGAGATTGATCATAGAAAAATCATGTGTCAAATAACTTTGTAAATAATAGCTAAGGAATCTGTACTATGTTTAAGTAAGATGAACAGTTAATAAATCCGAAAATGCATATATTTTTAATACATAAAACAATTTATGAAAGTATCCATGTATATTAGGACCGTTTGTTGAATATACAAGTGACACATTCTCACATTTTGTTTGGTATTAAGACTATGCTTTCAGTAGGTCTATAATTTATACAAACAACAACAAAATCTTCTAAGTTAGCTAGCTGATGTAAGAAAAAAAGGTTGTTGCTATTATTAAATAACCATCATAATTAGGATATTTGTAGATTTAAATTTGGCATACATTGATGATAATCATAACTCGGATATGTGCGTAAAGCTGATTTCTACAAACTAAGAAATGTAATAAGATCTTGATGGTAATAATCTATGCAATTATGCCAACGAAAAAAAAAAAGTTTTTTATTTTTTTTTTATCCCCATCTAAATGATTCTAATAGTATAATTATGGGAACAACTATAAAAATACTTTTATTCTATAATGGATAATCTATATGCTTTATTTTCACAGAACTAAAACAAATAGCTTTTAAAAATGATAGCAGATATTTCTATAAACTTGTTTTATCAATCTATAGAAATCATAATTTTTAAAAAAAATTTGAACTCCCAACTTATTAGCGTTTAGTTAGCAAAGAGATTTAGACAAAGATTTTATAAATTAATTGACAACATGGTTTGGTAAAAAGATTTTGTGTCCCAAAAAATACATGTCCGAAAAGGCCAATAATAAAGAAAGTAATTAGCGATGAAAAACACACACCATACCATTTACGAAGGGACCAACCTTTGTGGGATTTAAACAGCTAGGTTAGTACAAGAGGGCAAATAGGTAAATTCTTACGAAGAGTATGTCATCTTGTTCCTCTCCTTTCCTTTAATTTTACCAGTCTATTGGTCCTCAGCCTCCCTTCGCCTCAGGTGGCGTCTGCTCTCTCTTTCTATCATCATCAAAATCGCTCCTTTTCTTTTTTTTGATTAATTCTTACAAAACATAAAAACATAAAAAAGAAAAAAGAAACTTAAAAAAAAGCTCCGAAATTTCAGACGATAAGTCCTAACTATTAGATGATTCGATGCTTCTCGCAGACATGAACCTCAAAACCCTAGCGATTACGCCTCTACTCCTACTCCTTTCCTCCTTCTTCTTCCATCTTCGGTACTTCCTTCTCTTTGTTGGGTCACTCTTGTTTCTTACATAAAGCTCAAAGTTTTGATTTTTTTTTGTTGTTGTTGGAATCTCTGTTTCTGCTGTCACTAGCTCTGATTATTGAAAAGTCTACTCTTTTATGAGTTTTTTTTTTTGTTTCGCTATCAATAGGAATAGTCAATCTCTTGTTTGTCCCTTTACTGTTTATAGAACGCTTCTGATTTTCTTCAAATGACACTATCTCTTTTTCTGTACTATTTTGAAAAAAAAATTGCATTTTTGGGGTATGTTGTAAAGATTTGTGTGTGTGTGTGTTTGCAGAGGAGCAGCATTTGGTTCATCAAAGGCCTTTCATTGTCTTCTGCTTCTCTCATGTCTCTTGCTCTCCTCAGTCAACACACTCCACAACTTGGCTGACTATGACTCTCTTGGTTCCAACAACATTATTGCTGAAAGGTTTCAGAGCTTTAACGGTGGAGGGAGTGTAGCAGTTCAGAATGTTTGTCCCAGTTCACACCTCTTCTCTTTGCTTCCAGCTTTAGGATCAGAGTATCAGTTTGATCATGTTGTCACTTTCTTCAGGCCTCCTTCTTGTCCAGGCAAATCATTGTTGAGTAACAACAATCTATCTGGTGTTGTGTGGCTGTCTATGAAGCCTGTCCACATCATAGAGTTTCAGCCTTTTACTGGTTTCTCACGCATAGGAGGTACCAAACCTTTGTCCAAAGAGCTCTTTGCTAAGAAGAACACAAGGGAGCTGAGTATCTCTGTCTCGGGTAAACAGTGTGGAGGATTGTCTATAGAACCAGGGGAGGACTCAATCAAGTTTCTCTTCTTCTACCAGACAGAACAACTCTCTTGTGCATCTGGAGTTGCTGTTTTTGCAGTGCCTATGAAGTCCACAGCGCCTGTTTTGATGCTTAGTCTTTGCAAGAAACCAGTCTCCTCCTGGTGGTTGCGGGTCAAGAAACTCTCAGTGGCGCTTCTTATTGCCGTTGCGTTGCTTATTCTGATATTTTGCTTCAACGATCACTTCATCGAAGAGAGAAACAACATTGCGGTTAAAAAAGTTGCGAAGCCATCTACTACCATCACTATCTCCCTTGAAATGGATACTCTGCTAAGATCCATAAGCAAAGAGACGTTGCAAGGGTCCAGTGAGGTGGTTTCGGAGAGCAGTATAAAGCCAGTTTCTGCATCTTCTTCTTCTCAAGCAGAAGCTGTGAACCTCACTGTAAAGACTACGAAGAGAAGGCGTAACAAGAAGAAGAAGAAGAAGGGAGCAGTCCTTGAGTTAACATCGGAGCGCACAGATGTTTCAAGTAGTCAGAGTGGGAACTCAACTCCAAGATCTCCAATGTCACCAAAACCACCAGTTGTTGTTACTACTCAAACCCCAACGAAGCTGACTCCAAAACCTGTGTTATCGCATGCAGCAACGTTTCCTGTTTCGGTGGCTAATAAGTCAGTGATCAGCTCTTTGGCTCCAAATGTGAGAGCTCCTGGAGCCAAGAAATCAAGAGGTGAAGTAGAGAAAGAAGAAGAAGAGTATTATAGGTATGATATATGGGGAGATCACTTGACGGGGCTTCATTTGATGGATAGGTTTAAGCAAGTCAGAGAAGGTAGAAGCTCGTGTTTTGCTGAAGAAGAAGAGTCTGTGTCTTTTTTTGTTAAGGGTCCTCCTCTTCTTCACAACTTGTTAACAGGCTCTCATGCCAAACCAATGGGTCTAATAAAGAAATAAATAAAAAAAGATAATTATATTATTATAATAATGCAAAGCCCAGTGGGCTTTAAGATCAGGGGTGGTTCCATCCAACATTTTGCTTGGAGTAAACCATACATAGTTTGGATTAGGGCTGGGACTTAATATCCGCTATCTGATCCGGGATCCGTCCCGATCCGTTTCGAAAAAACGGATATCCGGGGGGTCCGGATCCGGATCCGGATAGTGATTTTGCGGATCCGGCAAATCCGGATAGTGAAAATTTTAATCCGGATCCGGGCCCACTAAATATTTTTAAAATATTTAAAATATAATTAAATTTATATAGATATATTATATATAATTTTTATTAAAATAACTAAAACTTAGTTTTATTAATTTTTTATTAGCTTTTTAAACTTTTTTGCAAAAAAATAAATTTTTAATTGAATAAATATATGTTTAATTTTAAAATTTTAAATTTAATTTTGATTTTTTTAATTTTTCTTTTTAAAAAAAACGGATCCGGATATCCGCGGGTATTCGAGTTTTAGTCCGGATATCCGAATCCCGGATATCCGGAAGTCCCGAATCCGGATCCGGATATCCGGAAGTCCCGAATCCGGATCCGGATATCAATTTTACGGATCTGCCGAATCCGGATCCGGATATCCCAAAATACCCCGGATATCCGATCCGTCCCACCTCTAGTTTGGATCATGCAGTGTACTTTCCTTTGTAGTGTGACGCTAGGTGCTTATTAGAGAGTCTTGAATTGATTAACCAGGTTGCAGCAAAAAGATTAAAAGTCTTACAACAGGTAGATCATAAAAAGCAAAATTATTTATAAGAAAAAACATAATTAGAAAAAAGATGATTTTTCAATCATTCCTCCTTCTCCACCACCTCCTCGACAACAGCGAGTCCACCAGCGGCATTGAGCTTTGCAACAATATCTTCAGCTTCTTCCTTTGTGACATATTTTTTGACAATGGAAGGGACATTGTTCACAATGCGATAACAATCGCCCAGGTAAAACTGGGACAATGATGTCTTATCTTCTGTAGCTCTGGCATCTGCAAGTTCTCTAAGCACAGGAATCAAATTAGGCCTATCAAACTTAACCAACTTCACAAGAAACCTCTCATCTGCTCCTTTTGGAGTCTTGGGAGGGGTTGGAAGCCCCAACGCTTCACTAAATATAAACCTATATTCGAATTTTTCTTTTTTAGGTAGGCGTTCAATACTCTCAATCACGGACAAGACTCTCTCACAAGGAAATGGTCTACCAAGGACATCTACCGCGAGTTCCTCAGGGAGAGGCCTACTATCCCATTCCATAAAATCATCGCCAAAATCGGGGTTTGTGCAGAGCAGACGTGAGGGAATGCAATTTCTTACAATTGATGTTAGGAAGACGCAACCTTTTCCAGACTTCATCATATTATACATCATGTGTTCCTGTAACGAGACCAACAAAACAAAAAAAAACACTAACGGTTAAAGCCATAGAGAATTTCAAAGATTCATCAACCCTAAAGATCAAAACCTAGTAAGTTCTAGATAACGTTTATCACAGCCCCAAAATCAAATGTACAGAGTAGATATGTGAAAAAGGAAGAGACATCTAAGAAGATGATCCAAACAAGAGATATATATGAATTACCTACGGCTGTGTTTAGAGGTATGATGAAATGATTAGGGAAGAAGTCTAGGAATTTATAGGGTTTGTTGTTACACATAGCCTCGACCAGGCCCAATAAATACAATTTAAAGGCTCAAAATATTTTTCTTACCAAAAAAACTAGTGAAACCTTTATATTGTCGTTAATATCACCGACGCAAATTACAAATCATTTAGTAATAATCAAGAATGTGCTGGCCTGTGTAATACTAATAACCTCAGCCAAAAGGTGCTGGTGCAACCTGGTGATGACAGCATTATCTTGGAGTAACCATAGGTTTTTGGATCTCCATGTTTCGTAATTGATAGCTGCGCGTATGCAGTTTATGCATGGATCTCTTTGTAGCCTTGAAATTTCTTGCAATACAAAGAAAAGAGAAAAGTTATGTTCCCTTCTCTGTTATGGGATCTTGTATCCGCAGGAGCGTTACGGCTAGCTTGTAGTTTGTACTAAGCACAAATAGTGGCTTGAGCTTTAAGGTCTGATGCGTCACGTGATTGATCCCTTAGATAGAGCCAAAAAAAGAAAATGCTTCATCAAAGCAAGAGAGTGCATCTAGAAAATGATTTTGCTCAAGATGGGGCTAGTCCGGTCTTGAAACATATATAGCAGCTTCAGCTCCACGAAGGATAGGCTCAGAACATATATCAAACCTGTGTCAGTATATCAAGGAAGACAAAGCTAAGAACATAGAGATAGTTATAAAAGGAGAGTAACCACATATTGGAGGGTCCTCTCCTCTAGCAAGGACATGAAGAAGAGATCTTGGAGTGGCTCGCAAGCTATCAAACCTGTTTCAGTTTTATCAAGGAAAACAATGCTCAGAGAAACAAAATAACATTTTCCTACAGATATATCCATGAATAAATATTACATGAAGAACGGAGAAAAGAACACCTTGACGTTATTTGATAAAATATGTCAGAAAGGTCTAGTTTCTGGTCAAATCTCTGTTGTATTGTAGCAAATCCAATTAAAGTGAATATCTGATAGGCCTCGTAGGTGTTACGTGAGGAAGAAGAATGTTACAGCGAAGGAGGGAAGAGTTAATGACGTGGAGGGTGGTTGTTAAAGTTGTTACAAGACGCTGAGTCAGCAGGAGGACTATAAATAGAATAATGTAGAGTTGTTGTCATTTCGTGCAATTTTGTAAATTGTATCTCGGTCCTGGTAGAGTTTGTTCTACNGTTGTTACAAGACGCTGAGTCAGCAGGAGGACTATAAATAGAATAATGTAGAGTTGTTGTCATTTCGTGCAATTTTGTAAATTGTATCTCGGTCCTGGTAGAGTTTGTTCTACAGGAATTTGGCTCTATACCGTTTTGGCGGTTAGAGATTGTATTCGACTTGTTGAGATCAATAATACAAACATTTGTTCTTAACAATTGGTGCGGTGACGATCGGATATGGCGACTTTGTTGACGGAAGAGACGGCGGCGCAAATCGGCGAACTTGAAGCGTCGATGTACGGCGCGAAGGAACAACTTCAACATTTGACAGGAGGTTTCAAAGTTCTCTCTGAGGCGTCGACGGCGACGGAAAAGCGATTAGATTCAATTGAATCGTCTTTACTTCAGATGGCGAAATCAATGGAGAGATTGACGTCAGCGATTCACGGTAAAGCACCGGTGAGTGCGACTCAACCTAGTTCTTCACAAATCTTCGATCAGGTACCTTCTTCGAATCTGGGAACGAATCCGGAAGTTACTCAGCTAGGTTATCGATCTGGTGGTTCTGATTTGTCTAGTCGAGAAAATTTACTCAAGAAAGTGGAGATGCCTGTGTTGGATGGAGCACATCCGTTTTCTTGGATTGCTCGAGCGGAACGGTTCTTTCGAATCGGTCAGCACACAATGCAAGCTAGAATGGATATTGTTTCGTTGAG
This sequence comes from Eruca vesicaria subsp. sativa, assembly GCA_932364175.1. Classification (NCBI taxonomy): domain Eukaryota; kingdom Viridiplantae; phylum Streptophyta; class Magnoliopsida; order Brassicales; family Brassicaceae; genus Eruca; species Eruca vesicaria. The sequence continues at coordinate 12,162 of CAKOAT010083932.1, forward strand.
TCTTGATGCAGATGCTTTGAGTTGGTATAACTATGAGGTTGAGCATCGACCGTTTTCTGACTGGGTGGATTTCAAGAAGAGGATGTTGGCAAGATTTGCAGAGTCTTATGAGAAAACTCCGGGAAAGAGGCTGTTTGGTATTCGGCAAACGGGGTCCATCAAAGAATATGTTAGGGAGTTTCAAGAGCTTGCAACTCAGGTTAGAGTGGAGGAGGTAAACTTGGAGGATATTTTTTTCAATGGCCTACGCAGAGAGTATAAGGAGGTCATTAAAATGAAGGAACCAGTTGTTTTGCCTAACTATATTGCGGCGGTTATCATGATGGAGGATAGTGATTTTGTGAAGATGTTCTCGGGCAAGTCCAATGACAATCGTTTTGTGAAGCAAGGTCAAGCGGTTTCTTTTAGAAATGCCCCGTTGAATCAGAGTACTTGGAGGAATAAGACTCAAGGGGTTGATACAAGTCAGCAGAATGGGAGAGGTGTTGAAGGACAAGGTGTTACTAAATCAAGTGGTTCTTCTTTAACTCCTTTTAAGCTGTCTGAATCCGAGTATGCGGCGAAGAGGAAGACGGGTACTTGTTATACATGTGATGAAAAGTGGTCGAAATCTCATGTGTGTAGAAACAGAGGATTACATGTGATGGTGGTGTTGACGGAGGGTGATATGGGATTATCTGAAGAGGAATTTCATGACACAGTAGAAGATATTAATGAGACGGTTGCAGAGGTTATGGAGTTATCTTTGTACTCATTTTTTGGGTTGTCTGCTCCTAAAACAACGAAGATGTGGGGTGTTATTGGCACAACTAAGGTGTTGGTCATGATTGACAGTGGAGCGACACATAATTTCATCTCTCCAACCATTGTATCTCAGGCTCATTTGATTCAAGAAGATGATATGCAAATCAAGATCAAAGTGGGGACTGGTTTTATTGTGAATGGCACTGGAGTGTGTAAGAAGGTTCCGTTGACGGTTCAATCAGTTGATTTAACCAATGATTTCATTGTGTTGGAACCTGGAGGTGTGGATGTTATACTAGGAGTTCAGTGGTTGAGGACCCTGGGTAAGTGCGAAGTGAATTGGGAGACTCAAGAGTTATCTTACTGGATTGGGCAACAGAAGTTTACGTTGCAGGGGGATGAAACGATTCTGAATAAGACTGACTCTTTAGATGCGGTTTCAGTGGTCCTTCAATTACAGAATATGGAGGATTCTACAGCATCTTTACCAGTAGTGGTACCACAAATACAATCACTTCTGGAGGGTTTTCACCAAGTCTTTGCCGAGCCAATAGCACTTCCTCCTAAGCGAGGTTATGAACACTCAATTCGTTTGCAACCGGGTACAAAGCCTATTTGTATGAGGCCATATCGTTACCCACATGCTCACATGGAGGCTATGGAGAAGTTGGTTGAGCAGATGCTTCAAACAGGGGTTATTAGGCCTAGCAGAAGTCCTTATGCTAGTCCGGTTCTCTTGGTTAAAAAAAAGGACAACTCTTGGTGGTTTTGCGTTGATTACAGAGGAGTTAACAAAGCCACTATTCCAGACAAATTTCCCATTCCGGTAATTGACCAACTTTTGGATGAACTACATGGTGCTCAAGTGTTTTCGAAGTTGGATCTTAGGTCTGGTTATCATCAGATTCGCATGGAGGAATCTGACATTGAGAAAACTGCTTTTCGCACACACGCTGGCCACTATGAATTCGTTGTGATGCCATTTGGGTTGTCAAACGCTCCAGCAACCTTTCAAGCTCTTATGAATGAAGTTTTTCGTCCTTTGCTGCGGAAATTTGTGTTGGTCTTCTTCGATGACATACTCATTTATAGTAGTTCAATGGAGGAACATGTAAGTCATCTGAAGCAAGTGTTGGAGTTATTGGTAGTGCACCAGCTATTTGCCAACCGTAAAAAGTGCTTGTTTGGACAACAAAGTGTGGACTATCTGGGACATATTATTTCAGGAGATGGGGTAGCTACAGATCCTGCTAAGACCTTAGCTATCACTCAATGGCCAGTTCCAAAATCAGTGAAGGAATTGAGGAGTTTTTTGGGTCTAACGGGCTATTATAGACAGTATGTGAAGGCGTATGGCGTAATTGCTCGGCCCTTAACTGATTTGTTGAAAAAGGATAGATTTGACTGGAGTGGTAGAGAGCAATCTGCGTTCACGGAATTAAAGAGACGTATGGTCAGTTCGCCAGTGTTAGCATTACCTAACTTTGATGAACCGTTTGTGGTTGAATCTGATGCGTCTGGCTATGGTTTAGGGGCAGTTTTAATGCAGAATAAGCGTCCTATTGCTTATTTTAGCAAGGGCTTATCCGATAGAGAGCAGCTTAAGCCAGTTTATGAGCGTGAACTAATGGCAATTGTTATGGCTGTGCAGAAGTGGAAGCATTATCTGTTGGGACATAGATTCAAGATATTCACGGATCAGAAAAGTCTTAAGTTTCTCTTGGATCAGCGTGATGTATCGATGGACTATCAAAAATGGTTAACTAAGCTACTTGGTTATGATTTTGAGATTATCTACAAAGCAGGCGTGGACAATGTGGTGGCAGATGGGTTGTCAAGAATAATGCCAGAGAAAATCTTTTCGAGTATGGATCTTTTCATGGCTATCACAACGACTAATAATCTTCAGATACAGGATGTGTTGGATGAAGTAGATGCCGATGAACAGATTCAGAAGTTGTTAAAAGAAGTTGTGTTGGATACATCTGAGAAGCCAGGGTACACTGTTAAGAAAGGTCGTTTGTTTTATAAAGACAGACTGGTTATTCCGCGCACTTCAAAATCTATTCCTTTGATTCTGGAGGAGTATCACAGTGGTGTAATGGGAGGACACTCGGGTGTACTTAAGACAGTTAAGCGTATACAGAGACTGTTTCATTGGGTGAACTTGAAACAGGATGTGCAACGATTTGTTGCAGAATGCCGCGTGTGTCAAACACATAAGTCATCTACTATGTCTCCAGCTGGTCTTTTACAGCCTATTCCTATTCCAAATATGATATGGGAAGAATTATCAATGGACTTTGTTGGGGGATTACCGAAATCTAATGGTGTGGACGTTATTTGTGTAGTTGTTGACAGATTGAGCAAGTATGCTCACTTCTTCACACTGAAGCATCCGTACACAGCTCATTCAGTGGCTGAGAGATTTGTCAAGGAGGTTGTCAGATTACATGGTTTTCCATCTTCGATTATATCAGATCGGGATCGAGTGTTTTTAAGCAGTTTCTGGAAGGAGTGTTTTAGATTGGCAGGCACTAAACTGAAGTTCTCTACTGCTTATCATCCACAAACCGATGGTCAGACAGAAGTGATTAACCGATGCTTGGAATCTTATCTCCGGTGTTTCACTTCGTCTCACCCAAAACAGTGGAGTCAGTTTCTCTCGTGGGCAGAGCTCTGGTACAATTCTTCTTTTCATACTTCGCTCAAGGCTACTCCTTTTGAGTTGGTTTATGGAAGAAAGCCTCCTTCGTTGATACGGTTTGAAGAGGGATCAACGAGGAATTCTGCTTTGGAATCTATGTTGAGAGAACGTGATGCCATGTTAGATGATATCAAGATGCATTTGACACGGGCTCAGGATTTGATGAAGAATAATGCCGATAAGCATCGTCGTGATTTGCAGTTTGAGGTGGGTTCCTTGGTGTTCTTGAAGCTCAGGCCTTACCGTCAAACAAGTGCTTCTAAACGGTTTTGTCAGAAGTTGGCTGCTAAGTACTATGGTCCCTTTAAAGTTTTGGAGAGAGTTGGATCTTTGGCATATCGTTTGGAGCTTCCAGTGGCGTGCAAAATTCATCCTGTCTTCCACGTATCTCAGCTTAAGCCGGTGTTGGGTGCTGATCACTCGGTGATGCCATTACCTGAGTCGTTGTCGATTGATGAGGAGTTTGTCTTGTTCCCTGATGAGTTGGTTGATTATCGTTACGATAAGGATGGCTTTCTCGAAGTGTTGGTTAGCTGGAAAGGATTGCCTCATTATGAGAAAACGTGGATGCGGTTGATAGAGTTGGAGCAGAGTTTTCCAAGCTTTGAGCTTGAGGGCAAGCTCAATTTCGGGGAGGGGGGTATTGATAGGCCTCGTAGGTGTTACGTGAGGAAGAAGAATGTTACAGCGAAGGAGGGAAGAGTTAATGACGTGGAGGGTGGTTGTTAAAGTTGTTACAAGACGCTGAGTCAGCAGGAGGACTATAAATAGAATAATGTAGAGTTGTTGTCATTTCGTGCAATTTTGTAAATTGTATCTCGGTCCTGGTAGAGTTTGTTCTACNGTTGTTACAAGACGCTGAGTCAGCAGGAGGACTATAAATAGAATAATGTAGAGTTGTTGTCATTTCGTGCAATTTTGTAAATTGTATCTCGGTCCTGGTAGAGTTTGTTCTACAGGAATTTGGCTCTATACCGTTTTGGCGGTTAGAGATTGTATTCGACTTGTTGAGATCAATAATACAAACATTTGTTCTTAACAATATCACTGAACTCCAAATCATTGACCCTCGTAGCGAGAAGTAGAAGTCATCAGATATAACGACCATCTCAATTTGAAACAAAAAAACATTTTCCTACAGATATGTCCATGAATATTACATGAAGAACGAAAAAAAAACACCTTGACGAGTGTTTACATGTAGAAACAGCAAAGACAAGTGAAAAGTCTTTTACATGTAGTCACAACACCAGATCATATGAAGGTTAAGTCTCTAAACACCAAATTGAAAAGCAAAAACATAATTAGAATAAGATAATCAGTCTTCAATGCCAAACACACCATAAACGATAAGCATATTCCCATGCTTGCAACAGATTTTTCTCAATTAATCCTCCTTCTCCTCCTCCTCTTCTTCCACCTCCTCGATAACAGCATGTCCACCAGCAGCTTTGAGCTTGGCAACAATGTCTTGAGCTTCTTCCTTTGTGACATATTGTTTGACAATGGAAGGAAGGTTTCTAACAATCTGATGACACTCTCTAAGGTAATACTGAGACAATGATGTCTTATCTTCTGTAGTTTTGGCCAAGGCAACTACTCCAAGCACAGGATAATACTCATCCTTGTCAAAGTTAACCAACTTCACAAGAAACGTCTCATCAGCTCCTCTTGGAGTTCTGGGAGGGCTTGGAAGCCCTAACATTTTACTAAATATAAACCTATACTCGAATTTTTCAGCTTCAGTTAAGCGTTCCATAGTCTCAATTATGGACAAGACTTTCGGAGTAGGCAATGGTCTATCAAAGAGATCTACCTCATCGAGTATAGGGTAAGGACGATCGAAATCCCTTGGATCACTCAAACCTGGTTTTGTATGCCACAGTCGTCTACTCGGAGGTGCATATGCGACGACGGAAGGATAGTAATTTCTTAAAACTGATGTTGCGAAGAAACCAACTTTTCCAGACTTCATCATCTTATACATCATGTTCCTGTAATGAAACCAACAAAACAAACAAGCCAGACGTAGAATTTCAAAGATTCATAAAGATCAAAAACATCTAAGCCCTAATTATTTAAACAAAAACATTTTATATTGCACAAGTTCGGTTCGATCTTTTAAACAGAAGCTAACAAGAAACATATATTCATGAATCACCCCAAAGATCAAAATCTAGCAAGCCTCGAATCGTAGAAGAACATAGAGAAATGAACACGAGATGAAGATACTGGGGAGCCATCTAGGGTTAATACATTATTTAAAGGGTTACCCATCTTAGTACCAACCCAATACTCGATGGGCTCACAATATTTTTAAAATACTAGTGCAAAAAATTACCAGTTAATGAGTTAGCTGGGATGTCTTCCAAACATATTACTAGTCTAAAAGGAAGCTGGTGGAGGGAGGTCTTAATGAACTTGAAGAGGAATTCATATTTTTGGATTCTTCATCTCTCTTGTGAATGATGTCCAAACATGTTACTCACCTCACCCAACTATTATCAAGAGTGAGACTTGAAAAACCAGGGAGAGAAGAATGGATCTAAATCTAAAAAGAATTATATTATTTTTATTAATTATCTAAATATAATTGTTTTAAAATATAGTTTAGCAGAAAATTAATTTGTGATTTAGTACATATTCAAGCCGCAACGAAGCCTACTCCAAAACCTGTGCTGTCGCACTCAGCAACGTTTCCTGTTTCGGTGGCCAATAATAAGTCAATGATCAGCTCTCTGGCTCCAAATGTGAGAGCTCCTGGAGCCAACAAACAGGCCTGGCCCAGTATATATCACTGCCTAAAGCAAAACAAAATTTGGCGCCCCTATGATTTCGAACTGGGCACCACTAACTCATTTACGCGGTACACAACCACTCGACTACAAGAGACTTTTGATAAATATGATGCCCACAAATATTTAATCTATTTTGGCGCCTAAAGCAGATGCTTTCCCAGCTTTAGGTCAGGGCCGGCCCTGCCAACAAATCATCAAGTGAAGTGAAAGAAGAGAATGCGAAAGAGTATAATAATAGGTATGATATCTGGGGAGATCACTTGACATGGCTTCATTTGATGGATAGAGGTGGTGGGTGGTCTTTCTACTCTCCTCGACTGATATCACCTCTAAACTTGACATGTAGACAAACGCTCCACTAAACAATTGATCTAAACAGTCAGATTTAACTGACAAAATTTCACACAGATTCTCAACCTCCTAAGGCATCACCTCTAGCAACCAGAATATATGTGCTCTTTGCCCAAAAAAACACTAACCCATAATCCATATTGAATAACTCTACATCACATAACCTTTGCAATGGTTTTCAATGAACACACTTGCGTTTAGAAATGGAAAGAGATCACACAACATTAGTTAGATAATATAGAAAAGTCTTACACAAGCAGTCATAAACAGGGGCGGACCCAGAAAAAAATTTGGTGTGTGGCACAAATAACATTTCTAACATATGAAAATATTTAAAAGGGTAATTATAATATAATTGACACAAGATAGTTATGGTTGACAAAGAAAAAAAGATAGTTATGAAATATATTTTAAAATTTGATTCTGGAACTCTGCCGATTTTGAGAATAAAACAAAAATTGAATTTCAGACCACAATTATTAGCAAGGCCGTCTCAAATAAATTTTAAACCATGTTCAAAAAAATTAACGATATATTTATGATTTAATGATTTTTTAAACATTAATAACTATGTTTGATGTTTCTTTAAAAATTATAAGTTCTAATCTAGCAATATATCTTTTTTTTTTTTTAAATATCATAATTTATCTATATATTTCTTAAAAGTTCTTAATTTTTCATTATTTTTTCCTTATTTTTATATTTTTTATATTTGGGACCATGTTCAACCGCTTCACTTACGCATGCTATTAAACGGCCATGATTATTAGGTATTCTTTATTTTTACAGAATATTTATTAGTCTACTGATAAGTATGGTTGTCATTCACGAATTATTATTTAGCTTATAGCTCTTTATTTTTCTAATCTAATTTCTAATTATGTGGTCTTTATCATTTACGGGTAAGTTCTGTTCTTTAAAAACTAAAAAAAAATGTTCAATAAAACTAGTTTTTAATAAAATTATAGATTTATAACATATCATTTACAATCAGTCATAAAGAAAAATTAAACACAATAACTACGTTACAAAAAAACTAAAAAGGGAAATGAGATCAATTTTTGAAAAATAAATAAAGTGGAAGCCAAAAAAAACAAAAATGAAAAAGGAAAATGCTGAGAGCATCATATAGAACCCATTACCATATACCAAAAAACACATCATCCGGTTCATTCCTTTGTAAAACATTGCATGGAGCACAATTTATAGAAACTCTAAAATTAATAAAACATGAACCGATTAAAAAATTTCTAACAAAGTATGGGGCACGTGCCCCACCCACCTTAGCCGTAGATCCGCCCCTGGTCATAAAAGTTCAAGGATAAGATTCTTCAAAGTTTTGTCTTCACCATTCTACAATGTCTTCCAAGGAAGACTTCAAAACACCATGGCGGATGAGAAGGGAAGTCTTCGTATCATTGCAATAGCCCAAGTTTATGATCACAACTTCTCTAGTATGAAGATCAAATCAAATCTAACATAACTCAGCTTGCAATTCTGAATCAACTCAGACACTTCCTTCACTGTGTATACTTCAACAGAGTTGACTTTCCAGATCAATCTCTTAGTGAAGTATGTGTATCCAATATTCATATCGTCTTCCAGTACATCAAAAATAAAAATAATGAAACAAATCATTACAACTGTCAAGACAATAGCCAAGGAAACACATAAATACCTGCGCGATCTTGACGTCATCGCAAGAATCGGTGAAGACGAATCCAGCAAATATAAAGTAACGTGGTAAAGTCTTATCACCACAATCCGAGAACAAAAACTGATTAACAAGCAAACAAAAGGATAAACAATGAATTCAATCAGCAAAAATCAAAGATAATGTGTTTCTGAATTAAAAGGAATACAACTTTCAAATAGAGTGTTGCTGAATTAAAAAAAGAAAAAAACATGGTAAGTACTCACAGGTGTGACTTTTTTTTTTTTGACAAAGGGCTTTCAGTTATAAATAAAAACGTTTACATGATAAGATTTGAAACCTTATAGGGGGATAAAATTTGCATGAATACAATTCATGATAAATAACATCTCAAGGCTATGAAACATTCACACAGGTGTGACTTGTTCTTCGAATATGTGGACTTCTCCCTTGAGACGAATTATTTCTCCTGAATATTTGAGCGAGATGTAACCAGACAAACTAATTCCATAACCTCCATCAAAATAAACTATAAAGGATTAAGAAAGTCAGCTCCCCACATAAATATAAAGTCACTCCCAATAAATCAACTATAAGAAAAACTTACTTTCCGCTAAATTTCCAACCGTGAATCCGTCCACCGAGAGAATTACATCCTCCAGCTTGCAATTTGTTGCAGCACGCTCATGAATAGCTACAATCAGAGCACCAGTCTGACTCTTTTCCAATCGGTAGAAATCCCGTAGCATACAATTCTCCATGAACTGTAAGACCATTCCTAAAGAACAGAATCCAACATTTCCAGATTTGACACCGTTTAAAAACAGTTCCACAATCTGCGAACAATCAAGATAACCATGTTAGTATAAAGCTCAAAACAGTTGAAAAAAAATCGATTAAGCAGCTCACCCAATACTCTGTCGATCTGGTTTTCCCTGAAAGCCAACGCCAATAACCACAGCTCCACTAAAAACTGGACCCCCCCTATTGCCCGGGTTCATGGCGGCATCCACTTGGTAGATGGGCAAGAGGGTCATGCTCGAGCTGTGTACATATATAGTGCGTAGTATCATTTCGGGAAATAACTCCCTTGGTGACACAAATAATTTCCCCACCTGAAATTAATTACAAGTCATAAATAATATAAAAAAATGAAACAAATGGAAGGTGTTTAAGAAACATACCCGTGGGAAAGCCAACCAAATGAATGACACTAGAGAGTTTTGGCATTCTCGTTTCAAGTATCACAGGCTTTACGTCCGTCCAGAATTCTTCAGAATCAACAGCCAAGACAGCCACGTCGTAATCGTGACCAAACTCCTCCACCGTAGCTTTGAATTTGATTCCTAAGCCAAGCTTTTTCACTTGGATGGATTTGGCGTTGGATACATGTGCATTAGTAATAATTTTATTCCCAACAATAACAAACCATGTAAATAGATTAGGAGAAAAAGAGTTAAATAAAAAACAGTATGAATATAAGTTATTAAGAAACAGAGCTCAAAAGTATGGATAGTTGATCAAAACCTGAACCAAAGCTTTCATAGCTAACCGAACCAGACCATGGGTGACAGTTTTTTTTTTTTTTTTTTTGAAACACGGGTGACAGTTATTAGGCGTCCGGTATATTGCAAAGACTTTAACAACAGAATGCAGAGCATGGGACAAACCTAAAATCAAAATAGAAATCCATCAAATGTCAAACAGTTTGATGCTAAAGATCGATATAATAATCTCATATTAGATATATCATCCACACAACACAAGTTAAGGAAGAGGCCTACCATTTGAAACCGTTGAATCACCCAACTCTGGGATTGTAGACAGCAGACGTCTACTTGGTGCATATGTGACCGAGGGAAACTGATTTCTGAAAAGTGAAGTAAGGAAGAAACGTCTCCGTCCAGACTTCATCATAGTAGACATGTGTTCCTGTAATAAGAACAAGAAAACAAACTATTAAAGCCATTGAAATTCAAAGACTCATTAACCCTAAGATCAAAACGTATAAAATAAAGCAAATGTTGGATGATTACTCTTAAATAATTAAGTTGAGGTTTTTTGTTATTGATTAAAGAAAAAATATAATTAATGCACAATTGTGACCCAAGCAAAACCGTGAAAAAATCTTGGAGTTGTATCACAAACAAAGTATATCCAAGTGAAATAGTTCGGAGTGAGAACCAAATACAAAGCTAGAATGAATTTTTTTGGTCATGAATATTGAAATTGTTATTTTAATTTGGTTTGAAATTTGGTTTCTCCCTCCTAGTGTTTGGCATGAAAGTAGAAAATAATATTAGTGAATTACTTCATCAGAAGCATCCAAAAAGCACATTCTATTTACCCGCATATGGGAGCCATTCATACAAACATCACTTGTTGTAGAAAAGAGAACAACAAGTACAACCCAATAGAAGATATCTAAAGTGTGTATAAAGTTAATAATTAAAACCAAACTGAAACTACATAATAGATAAAGATTAGTCTTCATAGCAAACTGGCTTCTTCAAAGTCTTTCATTTCCCACACCACTCTTCAACGCCTTCGGAAGCAGATCTAGTCACTCTATGATGCAACAGTAGAGAAGCATTCGCTTCTTGGCAATGGCTCAAGTCGATGATAACAACTTTCTTGCCTTGAAGATCAAATCTAAGGTGACTCATCGTGCAGCTCTTGATCACTTGTGAAATGTCCTTAACTGTTTTTACTTCAACTCCAATTCCATAACCACCACAACCAATCGATGGGCAAATGAGGTGTATATCCAATGATAGTCTCATGTTCTAGTACCTTCAAAATATATATACAAGTTATATATTCAAAGTGAGATGTATCTGTTCAAACTGATTTCATATCCTTGCCTAGGATAAACTATAAATGAAAACAATTAAGAAAATCAGTCAATATATAAATATAAAACAATATGCATATCAAAAGCTTACTTTTGCCATCGTTTCCAACCAGAAAACCATCCACTGCCAAAATTACAAAATAATTAAAACAACAATTTCAATACTCATGACCAAAAATATCCATTCTAGCTTTGTATTTGGTTCTCACTCCGAACTATTTCACTTGGATTGACTTTGTTTGTGACACAACTCCAAGATTTTTCACGATTTTGCTTGAGACACAATTTGTGCATTAGTTACAATTTTTCTTTAATCAATAACAAAAAAGCTCAGCTTAGTTATTTAACAGTAATCATCCGGCACGTAGTTTAATGGCAAACAACATTTTATATTGCACAAGTTCGATCTTTCATATAAAGTAAAGCTAATAAGATCTAATAGCTTTACTTTATATGTTCTCCTAATTGGTAAGTTTTGTTATTGATGGGAAAAGGATTATTATCAATGTCCATGTTGTGTCACGAGCCAAAACTATCCAAGTGAAAAAATTTGGATAGAGAATCAAATACGACGCAAGAGTGAACTTTTTGGTCACCAATGTGACCTCGTTGTGTTGATTGTCGAGTCGGCAGATTTCTGGATGGATTTGAAGCCACTTAGACTTCAAACAAGAATCTATAATTTCTCTAGAGTTATACGTATGGTTGGCTATTCTTTAGGTATGCTTACTAAATTGATTGCATTTTCATGTGGTAGAACAATTTGCGTCACGAAGGAAATAATTTCAAAAATTGATATTGCTCCTTATTCTCACAGCCAGATCACCTTGTATGTTTTTCAAATAGATGCAGCTGTGAACAAAAGTAATAATGGTGGTCCATTGTTTGCGGAAGTGATTTCATTGGAGTCTGTTTTCAAGGTAATCCGAATCAACAGAATATTGGATGAGTTTTTAATCTGTTTGTAATTGTTTTGGTCTTTTTACTAAGACCTGCATTTTCTTTTGTATGTTTGCAGATATGCTATTCCATCTCAGATTGTGGCATTGTTCCTAAACTAAACAGTGTTGCTGAATTTAAAATGGTTGGCTTCTGCTCATTATGAATGATGTATCCGTCCTTGGATAATTGCAACTTTAGAAAGAGTCAAGGCGGCGTTCTAGTGAGTTTGATGAATTTTGGATGAATTTAAAAGTACAATGCCTAATCTACTATATATGTTTCAGAGCCTTAGAATCCATCCAAAATTCAATGGAGTCAACAACTGAAACACCATTTTTTTTGGTTCCCCACTCCACACTTTTTTATTTGGATAGACTTTGCTTGGGACAAATGTGAAATAATTATTATTTTTCTCCTAGCAATAATAACAAAACCTATGAATTAAGAGAAATAGTTAATGAAAAAAAACAGAACTAAAACAAAAAGATAAATAATCAAAACATGACTAGAAGTAATAAAAGATAGAACTAAAACATAGTATAATGTCAAACAATACATTTTGTATTGTGCATACAAGTATGATACTTTAAACAATATAAAGAGAATCTACTAAGAAACATATACAAGTGAAAGATTCATGATACCAGATCCGCTTTAATCGACCCTAAAAATCAAAACCTAGTAAGCTCGAGATAACGTTATCACATCCACTCAAATCAAATAGTATCATATGATTTCACATCTCTATAATATTATTTGAGAAGTCACTTTCTTATGTGTCGCGCTCACGTTAATTCTTACGTTGGTTGATTACTATGATACCCTTAATGAATTAAAAAAATACATTTAAATATTATTATTTCCTTTTAATTTTTTTTTCCAAATAACAATATAAAATAAAAAGGAAATATGTATAAAGTTTACAAAACTCTTTAAAAACGAAAAATATAAGTATATAAATATGGTTTCATAAAAATGGAAAGTTCACAAAATAGTAATATTTAATTTAAATATATTTTAAATAACATAAAATATAATTTTGAAGTAATAAAATACTTTATAACTATATCTTCTTAGATGAAAAACAATATTTGTATATAATGTGCTTCCATAAAAAAAGTTCACACAACTAATCTTTATATTAGAAAAAGAGATATTTTTTAAAAAAAAAATAATAGTTTTAAACAATAAATATATAGATTTTTAAAGTATTTGTTTTTGTGTAGATCTATTTTATTAGATGATTACATAAAATAATTAAGTAACATAAAATGATATATGTTTAATTGACAAAAAAAATTATAGTTAGTATTTTTGAAATATATATATTTTTATTTTAGTATATTTTTTATTATAATATCTTACAGTTACAGAAAAAAATATAAATTCTATTTACTTATATAATATAATTTCTCAAAAACAATACCATTTTTACTGCATATTTTAAAAGATATTAAAAACAAAACTAAAAATGAATTTTAATAATAAATATTTTTTGATCAAATAACTACAATTATCTTAAAATATCATAACATAATATAATTTATCGAAGTAGATACATTATATTTTAATAGTTAAAATTATATGTTTTCTTAATAACTCTTTTGATTTTTAATTTTCTGTTTTTATGTTTGTGGAACTTAATATAACCATAATCAAAATACTTAAACAAATCAGAATCCTTATTTTTAAAATTATTTAAATTAAATTTCAGTTTATCATCTAATCAGTCTAAATATTGTAAATATTGATATGTGTTCATTAGCTTGCAAAAATTTATTAGTTACTTAAGTATGTATTTTCTTTCAAAGCATAAAAAATCTTAAGTTATACATACTCTTACTAGATATACTTATATTTCTAAGATAACAACCGGCATAAATGCAAATAAGACAATTAATCAAAAATTTAATATATTTAGAATAAAAAAGATTATAGTTGAATTCAAAGAAATAGATAGAATCTAATATATCTCAATGATAACTAAATCAACCGTAAAAACAATAAAACTGACGAAATATAACATATCTAAAATTATAATAATTAAATTAATATACTATTATTAATATAAATTATATCTACAAATTATAAATTAATTTTAAATTTGAAGTAAATATCAACCAATTATTATAATATATTTATTTTAAATATTTATGTCCGTGCATGAGCACGGGAAAATCACCTAGTAGTAGTTATGTGAAAAGAAGGGAGATCTAAAATGGACAAGAAGATGAGAAGTGAACAATAGATATTTGTAGAGGCTTGAGGTTGCAGAGGCATGTAGACACCGCAAAACAACTTGGCACAAATCCAGATGCACCATGGACCACTCCATAGCTGTTGGATGATCTCAACGAGTTACGATGAGAATCTAAAAGAGAAAATACATGTATATTGATAGGATCTAAAGAGTAAATTTGCATGACTGAAAAAGACTGAGTGGTGATTATATATCTTTCCACTGATACAACACTTGCTCATTGGGCTTTTAAGGACTAATATATATGATCAAGAGAATCATGAAACTTTCTTAACATTCAGGATTGCAGAGAAACCCGCAAAGAGCCAACGTTGTTAAAAGCTGGTAGTAGTCTTTCGATCGATTGATTTTGCTGTGTTACTGTGTTTGAAAAGGGGGATTCATATTTCTGGATTCTTTTATGTCCATGTGAATGATTAGTTGGGATGTCTTGTCCAAACATATTTTACTAACCTCAGCCAGCTACTATCAAGAGTGAGACTTTATAATCAGAGAGAGATTAAACATTTAATAGAATGGATCTAAATCCAAAAAATAATTCAGATCTCAAACCAAATGACGTTTATACACAACTCTTCCTATGAAATAAACCTCTTCTCTCAATTCCACAGTGGAATTAAATGTTACATACACAACCCTTCTACACTCTACCCCCAAACTCTAATGTACCTACGTACATTGATACACACATGTGCATGAGATTACGTAGTAGTAGTATCTTTATATGTTGCCTCGGTGCAGATCAAACTTGATCTGAAGAGATGCAGATTCTTCTCCGGTCAGTGCTTGGCTTAGGTCGTTGCGATGGAGACGGGCTTGGAATAGCCTCCAGAGTGGATCGAGGGGACAGACGGGGCACTGTCCCGGTTAGATCAGGAGACCGGTACTGTTGCTGTTGTTGTTGCTGCCAACTTTCACTGGAGAAAAAGAAGCACGTTTGAAAAAGCTGGAGACAGAGCCAACACACACAAAAACAAACAACACAGAAAAAACAAACACAAAACACAGGTCGGTTTTAAAACGGGAAAAAACTAATACAAATGAAGCTGTGATGAGAATGATTACCTCTCTGAGGATGTCACGTTTCTAGCGCGCGGAACTTGATCTAGTTTGAAATTTGGTTTCTCCCTCCTAGTGTTTGGTTCCTGTCAATGCAAGTAGAGAAAGTTTTATAATTTAATACATAGGTCCATAACAGCGATTGAGGTTTTGCTTACCTTTATGTTCATCCCATTAAGTAAATGAGAGCAATTTGAGACATCGCTGTTACGTGGTGAGGTTGATTGCACAGAGTTCTTTAGGAACCGGTGTTCTAGCAACATAGATGCAGTTGGTCGCTCTGCCGGGTTTCTCTGGAAACACAATCTTAGAAAATCTTTGCCCTCTGGTGACATCGATTCAGGTATCGGTGGGCTATCTCTCATGACCTTGAACATAGCTGCAGCCTAGGCACAGTTGACAAAAAAAGAAGTTAGATAACAGGAGAAATCTATCTTCACTGTGAGGCTATTAAGGCATATGTGTATGCTTACCCCTTCAAACTCACTCCATGGAGGCTTTCCAGTGAACATCTCAATGATTGTACATCCTAAACTCCATATATCAACAGCAAAAGCGAGATCTGGGTTGCTATCTTTTTGCATCACAGCTTGCATGAGCTGTGTAAGTACAAGAGATTATATTAGTATAAGTATATATAACGGTTTCTAAGATCATTTAACAAAGACTACCTCTGGTGCCATCCAGTACGGGCTTCCCTTCAACGAAAGATCAGCTCTTTGCCCAGTAAGCTAAAGAACAAAAATAGCAACTTCTTTATTACCAAACTGAAACCAAACGAAGAGCCTTGACCACTTGTTTAGCAACAGTAAAACAGTAGACAGATATAGAACTTACATGTTTAGCCATGCCGAAGTCAGCAAGCTTGACAACTCCAGAGGCATCGACAAGGAGATTAGCACCTTTGATATCCCTGATGAACAATAAAAGAAATCAATATGCTTAAAGCTTCAACATCATGAAATATATTCACCAACATTGATTACAGTAACATTGCGACTTTACCTATGTACTGTCTTTTTGCTGTGCAAATAAGCCAGCCCGGACAAGATGTGACGAGTAAAATTGCGAACAACAGACTCTGTCATGGTACCGCCACCATGGTCTCGGATATATTTGTTAATTGAACCCGGGTGAACATACTCCAGGTATATAAAGAAACGATCATCTACCTGTACATACAAAATAAAAGCCAATTACTTCAATGAATCTTCAGCCACAGTGAACTGAATATGTAGATTATATGCATGTGAACAGAGGATACACTCACTATCTCACTACCAAAATACTGCACAATGTTTGGATGTTGAAGGTTACTGAGAAGTTTGATTTCCTGAAACAGAAACAAAGTTACGTATGAGATGGCGGTTTGAGAACAAACCAAACACAGACGATCATCCTATAGTCTCTCCTGGAGCTTACCTGCTCTAATTGCTTTATACACTCTGCAGATTTTGGGTCATCAGGAAACAACTCAACTTCCTTCATCGCACATAATGCTCCAGTTTCACTGCAAATTCAAAAACAACTCAGAGTGCACTAAAAGAAGACAACCCAACACCTTTGGTTAAGAGTGAGAAAGAACAGATAACCTGTTGCTTGCGACATAAACACTTCCAAAAGTACCACGACCTATAAGCTTCCCTTTCTTCCACTGAGAATTCATCGGGAACGAATCCTGTTTGAGAGTACCCTGCGGGTACCGAACAGGAGAAGAAGCACCTGATGGAGAAGGACAAGCAGCTCCAGGAGGGAGAGGCAAAGGATGAACATTGGAGCTACGTCCACTGGTAACAACATCAGTAGACATCCTCGGATGCAAAGGCGAGGAAACACTTTCCCGTGGCGGAGCAGCAGCCGATTGCTCAGGCGATAGCAGCATCGAGTGCAACGGTGAGGTCGGTCTGCTGCTCGGTGTCTGTCTACGTGGACTTCGAGGCTGCGGGCTATTAATTGGAGAGTTATCTGTGCTAAACGCAGTGAAGTCGTAAAACGCAGGAGGAGGAAGTCCAGAGGTGTCAAAGGGCATATCGGGAGCTGACCATGCTTGATTGCTCTTAGGAGGTAAATGGAAAAAAGGTAGTTCGTGGCCAGTACTCTTCCTTTGAGGGCTAGGGACGGGACTCATGTAGGGACTCGTTGGAGCACTCATTGTTGGTATGTTCACCCAATAACCGCCATTTCTGTTATTATTATTATTATTATTCGGACTATTTGTACAGCTAACGGCATTGGCACCACTGATTCACGTGAAAATGATTAATTTACAAGCTGAGGTTAGTTTGATTCAATTGAAAATTCAACAGATTAAATTCGAATCTCGGAATTTTAATTGAAAAATTCAAAAAAAATCTAAACCTGGTGAGAGGAGGACCAGAGGAGGTGCGATCAGCAACAAGTCTACCGGGATCTCGATCCAATCCTCCTCTACCGATCCGATTCCTTGAATCTCCTCCTCCTCCCTCGGGTAAGGGAAGAGGTAAGGGCAAGGGAACGGCGGAAGGGGAGCGAGGACCAGACGTGTAAGCGCTTGGAGATCGATTTAAGGCGACGTTGTCAACGGAGGTTGAAGAATCGGGGCGGCGTTGTACCAAAACATCGTCATCGGTCAAGTGACGGAGCTTCCTCTGACGCGTGAGCCTGCCACGGTTGAAACGAAAGAGACGACGGTGGAAACGATCACGATCCAGGTTGAGGGAAGAAGAAGATGAGGAAGAAGAGGGGGAGGATGAGGGAGAGGAGAAGGAGATTTGAGGAAGCCAACGCATAGCGAGAGATCATGGTATGCTCATCACAATATTAAGAAAAATAACATGAATGAATGAATCCCTTTGCTCTCTCTAACGATTTGAATCCACCAGAAAGATGGAGATTAGGCGATGCGAAAACAAACCCAACGGATTTAACAGAAAACAAAAACACCAGAAACAAAAAAAATTATAACGAAGATGAAATATTACCAATTATTGACGGTTTGTGTTTTTTTTATTTTCTTTAACACGGTTTAACAACGACTTTTTATTTGATCAGTGTAAACCAAATTGCGGTATACTTTATAAATATTGTTTCATTAGTTTCAGAAGACATATTGCATAGTGGAGTAGTATTTATATTTTATTTTATTTTATTTGTATTTCGTTCTATTTTACTACTTTTCTATCCCGATTTTTAAAAAAGTCAACGGTCAAAATAAACCAAAGAATACGTGGATGAGTCTTCTAGTCACGTGTCATTCTCAGCTCCCAGTTCTCACTGGTATGGAATGGACCAAGACCAAGTCGTTGTTTGGGCTTTTATTTTCACGACCAAATTCACATTGTTCGGACTCTTGCGAATAATCGGATACTACTAGTCAAGTAACATTCCAGAAAAAGACGCAAAAAACAAATCTGATCAGCAATTCGAATTGAATTTGCTTCGTTCAA
This sequence comes from Eruca vesicaria subsp. sativa, assembly GCA_932364175.1. Classification (NCBI taxonomy): domain Eukaryota; kingdom Viridiplantae; phylum Streptophyta; class Magnoliopsida; order Brassicales; family Brassicaceae; genus Eruca; species Eruca vesicaria. The sequence continues at coordinate 30,956 of CAKOAT010083932.1, forward strand.
GAACAAAAAATAAAGAGAAGCTAGAGAGGACTTGATGAAGGGTGCTTCTTTCCTTCTAGAGAGTTCAACCAATTGGGAATACCTCCTTCTCAAGGGACTTGACTTATTCTATGCTTGGACAGCTTCTGGTTCTTTGACCGGACTTGTGGAAACAATCTTACACACAGGCAAGGTTTCATTCTTGCTCAACAGCTTCAACGACGGATGGAATTCAACTTCTTGCATCAACACTTTGTCCGCTATGTCTAGTTTGCTCACATCTACTTCGATTTTCGATGGAATGTGTTCCGCTGGGCCTAGAAGCTTCAGAGTGCTTCGCATTGACCGTAGATTTCCCCCTGATCAAAAGCAACAGACACTCAGATTGAAATATCAACCTAGCCAAACAGTAACAATGATTACAAACGCCAAACATTCCTTTTTTTAATTGAATGTTATTCAAATCAAAGAGCCTTTGGTTAACATCAAATGCAGCTTGTTTTGAAAGTATAAAAGAGCAAAAACTTTCCTATACGCCTATATTATGTTCCTTGTGAAAAACCAAAACCTTAAGCCTTCTTCATAATTGTTATCTCCCATTCTCTGAATTGTGGTGAAATATTCGAAACGCCAAACATTCAATTGTACTTGCTAACATAAGAACCCTCGTGAAAGTAGTCTACTACTCCCAATGTGAACTAAATATGCTCCACAGGTAAAGCACACTACAAACGTGATGAATAACTCATTCTTTAATTTCTTTTCACATTGAGACACAGATTTAGCAAACGGAACAAAAGAAGGAATGAGAGCCTTATCAAGCAAAAGAAAGACAACAGTAATAATCTGCAAAGTTGTCATTAGTCCAAATAAAAGCATGCAAACCACAGTTGAAGCAAATCTTCATAAATGCTATCACAATCAAAAGAGAAGAAGCATCAAGACTACTAATGCACAACACTCTTCTACCAACAGACACTCAGATTGAAAATATCAGCCTAGCCAAACAGTAACAACTAGGTCAACGGTAAAAAAAAAAAATCATTTTGTCCTTGATTGCTAAAACGGATTTACATTAGAACATTCATGAAAGTAGTCTATAATAATCCACAGGTAAGAACACAACAAACATACTGAATATCTCAATTTCTTAACTCCTTTTAACATTGGAACACACACATAACTGTCAATACCACTCTTAACACAATTTAAGGAAACGGCACAAGAGAAAGAATAAGAGCAATGTCGAGTAAAAGAAAGCCAACACTAATCTGCAAAGTTTTCATCACTCCAAATAACAGCATAAAAATTCACAGTTGAATCAAATATTCCCATTGCTATATCAATCAAAAGAAGAAGCATCAAGACTAATACAAAATACTCTCTACTCACAACATCTGAAATGAGAAGAAAAAAAAAACAAGAAATGAGAAGAAAAATCATAGAGTTTTAATTACCTTTCTTAAGACCAGGACTATCATCTAATCCTTTGAAAACAAGAGGAACATCAACCTTCAACATCTCTCCATCATTAGCCCAAACGAACACTAAATTAAGTATCTTCCCACTCTCTTCATCTCTATGAATCTATAACACAAAATAACCAAATCCTTATCACTTCACAATATCCCTTAGCCCTGCGAGTTTTAACCGAACCGGACCGAACCGAAATTTTCGGTTTTCGGTTCGGTTTTGGTCTTGATTTCGGAATGGTTTAGAAAATTAATTCGGTTTTAGGTTCAGTGTTTGATTTTTTTTTGTTTTGAAAATTATGAAAAACCGAAAATATCCAAAAATACTCGAAATTCTGAACCGAATTACCCGAAATAACCGAACTTAAACGAAAAAACGGAATTTAACCGAAAATATCCAATTGTTTTAGAAAATTATACCAAATTCTACCCGAAAGAAGAAAAAAATCGGTTAACTCGGAAATTAAAGTTAAAACCGAAAATAATCGAAAACAGAACCGATTTTTTTTCCGGTTCACTTCGGTAAAATTGTGGCTGAACCGAATAAACGGAAACCGAAAATACCCGAACCGAATAAACCGAATTATCCGAACTCGCAGGGCTAAAATTATTCCTAATCAAAATTCCATGATATGATCACGATTGAAATTTTGGAATTACCTTGAGGGGAAGCACACGACCCGACTCAACAAGCGACGAGGAGCCTTGCCCAGCCCTGATCTGGAGCTTGAAAGTAGTCGAACAGAAGAACGGGAGACCCACAGAGTCAACAATCGACTTGATCTGCTTCCTATCAGCAGTCAAAAGCTGCTTCCTCGAACCGTCTCTCTTCGCAGCGTTGGTCTGTAGAAGCGATTGAGTGAAAACGACGGCGGGAATCCGGCCAATCGTCCGATCTCGAGCCGATACTCTTCGCCCCGTGGCTTCTCTCGGTATCGCCTGAATCGTCTCGTACTGATGTAAACACCGAATCGATCGAGAGAATGAAGAAGGCGGTAGATTAGCTGCCTCCGCCGCGGATCTCAGGCCACGCCACCATATCGCAGCCATTTCTGTTTGTTTAGAGTTTTGAGTGACGTTAGGGTTTGAGGCGATGGAGGAGGAGGGGTTTAAGCTTTGTGGGCTTGCTTTCTCTGGTATTAGCTATTGGGCTTTTGTTGGGCCGTTGTTTCAGTATATGAATCAGCATTTTATTATTGTGATGTTTGTTATGTATAGATACCATACTCAAACACACAAGTCACATTTATATGATTTATTAAAAGGGTAAATCTCCAAAATATCACATTTCTAAGTTTATATCATAAAAATAGTTCTCAAAAACAAAAATGATCAGAATAGCATTTTATCTTTTGAAATTTTTTTAAAAAAATATTTTTCAAAAATTGAAAATCTTATCCCCAAAAGCTCACTCCCCAACTCTAAACCCTAAAACCTAAATTCTAAACCCTAAAATCTAAACCTTAAACCCTAAACCCTAAATTTCACTTCTTAACTCTAAACCTTAAAGTCTAAATTAATTTATCATTGAGATATAGGTGTATATTTATCTCTTTTAATCAAAAATTAAATGCTATTTTAATATTTTTATTTTTAAATAATATATTTGTGACAAAAACTTTTTTAATTTTATTATAGTCATTTTCTCTTATTTAAATATATTATGAGCAATTTTTGGACGTGCTTTTGTATTTCTCTTAATAACAACATTCCTTTCGTTGTCTTATTCTGATTTTTTTCAAGGCGTATCAGTATGCAGTTGCGCACACGCTAAACCTATTTAGCTCAATTGCCATAACACAGACGTCAGATCATCTCAAATTATTTAATTCTAAGTTATTTTTCTCTTTACCAACCAATATTATTTTACTTTGACTCTGTTTTTTTTTTCTCGTTTTGCTCATGATAATTGTGTTTCATATCATATCATTTACCAAATTAAATATGGTTGTAGAAAACTAGTGTTTGTGCTTTAAAAAGCCTATATAATAGTATAAAATTCGATTTTGTATATATAAGTAGAATCATATTGTAAAATGAGAACAAACCAGCAAAAAGGTGGTGTAGGGTGGTTGAACCGCATGTTTTCATTTCATTATCATTTAAGAAATTAAAGCATGCGTTTAATATATAAAATGTGAGAGTTATGTATGATGCGGTTAAAGGACATGTTGGATTACTGTTGTTTTTTTTTTAATGAACCGCACTAGTTGGATTGCATGTTCAACTATGCAAAATCATGGAGTTCAAATGTGATCCATGAAAGAGCTCACAAGTTTAAGAAAAGATCGCATAAACGTATATGCAATTCATGTTTTAATGCTGTCTTATTCCATAAAATCTACTAGGAAAACCCGGAGCATAGAGAATGTAGGGAGTTGAGTTTTGTTGATTTACATATATGCAATTGTTTTATTTTATCATGATCTCATTACACTTTCTTAAACTTGTATTATAACCTCTTTTTTTTTTTGAGCAAATAAACTTGTATTATAACCTTATAGTTTTATTTTCTGTCTAATATAATCGTTATGCATCGCCTAGTCTAGTAGTATCACCATTCGTACCTTACACAGTTTTGTTGCCTTTTGAATCATGGCAAGTGGCAACGAGAGAGGAGACAATCAGAATATATACAAATAATATGATCTAATAACAATAATATCTGGCAATTGAGAGACGTTCCCATGCATGTGACAGTGTCTAATCAGATCAAATGACAAAGTCAACATGCTGACAATAACATAACAAACTGAATGAGCATTAACTCTGTATATATAAAGAACGATACAAACAAAAAGTAATTTAGCTTCGCCTCAATTTTCCAAATTAGCAACTTGATCAATCTATGAAAACTACAGCGTGATTACCCACCATAAGAAAAATGAATATACATGTTTATCCCTATAACTAAAATATAGTTTACTTTTTTTTAAAAGGACTAACATATATATAGTTTACGAATTATAAACTAATTACTAAGATTCATTTGGGGTGTGTTTAAAAAAAAAAGATTTATTTGGGGTTGTAGAACACTAAAGGTCATAATTTTGTAACAATACCGTAATTCTATACGTTTGAAACGGCAAAACCTCATACTATAAATTAGGTGCCATGAGCAATGAATTAAACTAAGATAAGTATGCACTCTATATTTTCTTTGTTTCCTCTTAGATGTATCCCATTCCTAAGTTTTATTCTGTGGGCTAAGGCTAACGTCATCCAGTGGCCCTCTATTTTGTTCGTATAATAAGCCATTAGGATTTGCACGACCGAACAAGCTTCGTAGAATATAGAAGAGAGGTCTACGTCTTGAAAGATCGGATCTCAACCACTAGATTTTTTTGTTTCAATTTTTTTTTTAATGGTGATGGGTTTTTAAGATGGAATGTTTTTATGATAAATTTTCTTAGATTTTACAATTAAAATATATGATCTTAATACACCAAATGATAATTAAAAAATATAAAATTGCATATGTAGTTTTTATCAAGTTAAAATACGTAGGAACACGTAGAAAAGTGTCGTTGTACACCAAATACTAACGCCAATTTCTTGTTTTTCATGTATATTTTCCGTATGCAACTTTTCTACGTTTCTACGTTAGCTTTTCGCCTAGGTTTCACAAAACTCAACGAAGCAAACGGGAGAAACAAAATACTAGTATTGTATTAGTATTATTTCTATGTGGGTATTTGTGCACCTTTGAAAATTTGGGTTAAAATCTTCAGCAATTACAGTTTTCGTTCAAGTGGTAGATTCCTATCTGTAATAACGAGCAAGTTTATCTGTTTGGATACAATATTTGATTTGATTTTATTATGGCTGGGTCTATTAAAGTTATATATTTTGAAGAATCTACTTGTTTTCAAGGAGATATTTAGTGAGAACGATATGCTTGTTTGAATGTATTTAGTTTTGAATAATGCGCAATAATATATGAATATATGAAAACAAACCTGCAGTAAAATTTGACCTAACTAACGTTGGTTGTGTTAGATTGTTTTTTTTTTTGGTTATGGCGCACGTGCGGTAACTAATAGTGGGGTTGTTATGTAACTACAGTAATACCCCCTGCCACGAGTCGGTTGATTTTATAATTTGCTATATATATATAGGAGCAACGAGAACATTACTCTCTTTTATTTTTAAGTTCAAGTTTTATATTTTCCTCTATTCTAGGTAGTATAATACTTCCAACGAAAATTTGTTGTCAATAAAACATCCAAATTGCCCAACAGTGAATGCTTAGATACATTTATTTTAGGTTAATTTTCTTAGTAAAAAGTGCATTCAATGAAATAAGCTGGACAAACAAAAAAATTGAAATAATCAGTGATGATACAGCCAACCATGTGCCACACTAGACTTGTGTTGAACATAACGAAGCACTTTAATTCCATCTCCAGTTGGCATGTGACCTTTGACTATTTACTTAAAAAGGTTTTAAGAGCAGCATAATTTATTAATATACTTATTGCTTATATTATAAAGTTAAATTATTCAATAATTGGATATTGGAGTGCATTGTATTTGTAAAGATAGTGAGAAAATAAAAGAAATGGTTGTATTCGTGGGGCTGACTTTTTCCGTAACTGTTTAAGATTTCGTATCAGTTTGAGATTAGAGGGGAAAAGGACTTATCTCGAGACCAAGACAGCAGTTCAAGGGTAATTTAGACAAAAACAAATGAAATAATACAGGGACAACACTGTCATTACGTACGCGGTTGCTTAGTATTAAAACCCCAGATAATAATTATGAGATCCGACGGCTGTAAACCTTCCTCTCTTGTAATCTTCACGGTTATAGTTTATGGCGTGTATCCGCTACTATAAATGATCGTCTCTGTCATTAGAAAAGCCTCCTTTCTTTTTCTTTTTCTCATTTCATATTCGTCTTCTTTCCTGATCCTTATACTTTTCTCTTCAGTTTATAAATCGTGGGCCTTAGGGCATAATAAGTCGGTGATCAGATCAATAATCTGGGGGTTTCTGAGAAACCCTAGAACCCGATCAGTGACTTATTACTCACTCTAACTATCTCCATCGATCATGGAATCATGGGATGAAGAGAGTGAGATAAAAAGCTAGCTTCAAAGATATTAGAGTGAAAAGGTGAAAGATTTGGATATTTTATTGAGGTAAGACTGATTTATCCTTTTTATGATCAGATGATTTGATTCAGTTAATAGTCTAATTGACATAGATTGATACTGATAGATTTTTTATTTTTTATTTTTTATCATTTTGTGATGATTTATAATATTTTGTTTTATTTTGGAATCTGTAGATTATTTTTATTTTTTGAATCTGTAGATTATTTTTATTTTTGAATCTGTTGATCTTCCTTCTTAAACTACCCATAAACTTTTTTTTTTATAAACAGATCTGTAATAGAAATAAACATTTGTAAGTCATACGGTCGCCATCATCTCACTCTGGTTCGTAACCATTTCTAGTTTTCTCATATTATCATAGAGATCTTAGTATAATATACCATAAGTTCTTTTATTTTTGAAATATTCAGATTTTATTGATGTTTCACTATTCTATTTCTTTGTACGGAATATTTTGTATGTGCACTACTCACGATATCATTTTTCTTCTTCTCAATGTTAATGACTGAGACACGAAGCTTCCTCGATGCATTTACTTTCACGATCCCTATTTTTTTATATTCAAAAAGAAACTGTTTTTTTTAACCAAATAAATTGAATATTTCTTATTCCAGGCTTTTCGAGAGAGAGACAAAAAAAATGGCGTCTTCAAGCTCTCCATGCGCAGCTTGCAAGTTCCTAAGGAGAAAATGCACACAAGAGTGTGTGTTCGCTCCCTATTTCCCGCCAGATAACCCTCAAAAATTCTCATATGTCCACAAAGTCTTCGGTGCAAGTAACGTCGCTAAGCTTCTCAACGAGCTAGCCGCTAACCAAAGAGAAGATGCCGTTAACTCTCTCTTTTACGAAGCCGAAGCTCGACTCCGAGACCCGGTTTATGGCTGCGTCGGTTTAATATCCATCCTTCAGCATCGTCACAAACAGCTTCAGCAAGATCTTGAAAACGCCAAGAAAGAACTCGCTGCTTACGTTGGTCCTCAAGCTATGCTTCCTATTCTCCAAACGCAGCATCATCCTCAACCGCATTTCATGTCTCTACCGCCGCAACCGCAGCTGCAGCGACCGTCTTCCTCTTCTTCTTCAGCATCTGTGCTGACCCAGCAGCAGCATCAGCAGCATAACTTGTTTCCAATGGTGGCTATTCCAACAGGACAACTTTACCATCAGCAGCAACATCAACAGATTTTTGAGGCTCAGCAATTAGCGGTTGCGAGAGAGCAGCAGAATGAATTGTTTAGAGCGTTTGGAGCAGGAGGAGGGAGTAACACTAGTCCACATCATCATCAGCAAAACCAACCTCAAGTTGAGGTTTTGAGGTTTGATAATAGTTTTGACTTTGTACCGACCGGTTCAGTTACAGTAACCGGATTTAATCAGTTAAGCTCCAGCGGTACAACGGTAACCGGAATGTCACCGTCTTTGGCTCTTGGTGGTAACTTTGTTGATAGTCCTCCCACGAATGATAGTTATCATACGGATCAGCAGTTACATCATCAACAAAAGCAACAACATCATGAGGCTCAGCTGTTCATACCTACACAATCTTCCCAACCGCTACCACTTCAAACGCAGGAGACGCAATCGCAGCCAAATTCTGAGAGCGAGGAGGGTAGGAGGAGTATCATTGGTTCATCTCGGTAGTTTCAAGAAAGAGAAAAAAAAATAAAAAATAAAAAAAAATGTTACGGCCTTTGACCTTCTCGCTTGCTCAATAACCTCAAATTTTCCTCAGGTACGTAGGAACAAAAAAAAAGTTGGATGTTTAATTTTCCCAATAAAAATATTAGGGTTTCGATTTTTTCTGCATTTTGAATATTCTTTTTGGTATAGTACAGTAACACAAGTACAGAGGAGGCTTTGCTTTATACTAACATTTAATGATAAAACTTTGTCAGCTCTTCTTGTTCGTCTAGCCATATTATAGCCTATATTATTAAACTTCCTTTTTGTTGGATTCTCTGAACAATAATGCATTAACTAACCTAGTTGTTAAATTCTTGGTGGGTCACATCACTTCACCGATTCCTGGTCTACACTAGTGTGATGATATTGTAGTAGTTTACGACATATATCAGCTTTCTTCTACCTAATAGGGATAATTTTGTGTACCTTAAGTCTAAGATTTGCTTACACCTTTCTGTCTGGAGATCTTTTAAGTGTTTTCTCATTAGATACTCTTTATTCATCAATATACTAGCTTCAATCACATCGAAAAACTTCTTTATATTTATTATTATTATCGTTTCTTGAAGGATCCATTGCTTTATATATACTAATTTCTTCGACTTTTATTGCAGTTGGAAACTCTGACTTTGCTCAAGGCATTACGGACACTATCGAGTTCTTTCTAATTTTGTCGCACGTCCAACAACGAAAAGACACTCAACATGTTAAAGTCAGCGGTATTTGGTTGATTTTGAGTTTTGGTGAAGAGTATAACCCAAAGGCCCGTATGAAATTGAACAAAAGATATCCACTCCATCTATCCCTCTGGTTTTTCATTACAGAAACATATATTATTTACATTTTTTTCTGTATTTCCTATTTTTATTTTTTTATATTTATGTTTTGTTTTAAGTGAAAATGAGAGTTATTAGTGTTTATGGATGCAATTATATTTGTAAATGAGATGCAAATAGCAGGGTCACCTCGCCTAGTTTGTTTATCACAATGTCAAACCCGACTATTTTAAAAAATACCATGGAACAAGCCATCCTTTGTTTTTTTTATATATAAGTTCTACTGAAATTCTGAAACTCTTTTTCGCTTGGTTAGATGGTTTAATAGCTTACTCTCCTTTTTTTCATTTTGCCAAACTGATGTCTTGGTTGTTTACCAGAAAAAAACTGATATCTTGGGAGTTATTTTCGATATTACATACAAATGAAGTGAAGAAAATTTATTAAACATTATGATAGCGACTACAAAATTATACATCAGATTTACTGAAAGAGTGTAAAATATACCTATTGTACTTATAAAGAAACGCATATAATAATCATCAAGTAGATGAAGCTAAAGAAGTAGTTAAGTGTGAATGCTTGGCAATTAAGATAGTGTTGGGTCATTTATTAACACTCTTTGACCACCCATCAATTTAATCTTGTCTCTCTTCCATAGCCGTTTCCTCTATATATTAATGAATCAACAGCGGATGGATTACACGTACAACACCGTCTAAATACATAATCAAACCAATAAGAAAGCATCAATTAAGTTTCATCCACTTAAGCATGAATGCATGATCATACAAATTACAAATGAGTAGATGTATGTATGCTGGTGAGCTGTAGATATTTGTACCTGATGGTTAATGAGAAACATGGATACTTAATGTGCATGTGCATATAATAGTATACAAATCACACCAGTAGGATGCTTGGTATAGCAATAAAGAGAAGGTGATGAAATTGATGAGCATCGGTCATTAAATTAAGCACTGACCCATTAATTGCGCACTTACCCATAAACCCATACACTCCTTTTTATTAACTCAAATACTGAATATATTTATATATACATCTCTCTCTAGCAGTAGTCACTAGTGTACCTTTGGTACTCTTCAAAATTACGTGGCTCGTGTCGCAAATGTAGATTTCTAACTAGGTCAATGCAAGAATTAATTTAATACGACCGTCCTTAGTGAATTATAATTTAAGATCGTCTAATATACAAATGGACCGACAAAATCAAGAAGTACATCCATAGTTAAAACCATGCTGATCAGTAGATACATTAAAAGGCCCAATAAAACATTTTATTAACAAGCAGAGAGGCCCATCAAACCTTTTTTTTCTTTTTTCATAAATAAATGAAGAAATCAACGAAGTTGCCACGTATCCTCACTGGAACGCGCGAATGATCTGCTCCTCCTTGCCTCACATGACACCGTCTTTAGAGCTCCGTTCTGTTTCATAAATCATAACGCCGTGAGCTAACGGCATAATGGTAGAGAATATTCTATCAGCACATGGCCGCTGCTTGTCCAACACATGACTTTCAAGCTTCTGTTTCCTTCTGACCTAAGTTTTTCTTATTTTACCCGAAACTAGTTTTTTTAGAATATCTCTGTCATCAAAAAGGAAAAAAATATCTAACTTTCTTTAATACTTTAAATGATCTGTGTCTATTATAATTACTAACATAATTCTTTTGTCTGATTGATACAGTTTTTTGTTTTTAAATTTTTAAAAGAGGAAAAAGGGAGAAAGAAATCTAAATGGATAAATGCAGAGAAATTAAAAAGAGAAAAGAGGTTGTTTTATAGCCGACAAGGACGAGTGAAGTCGCGCTCTTTTTTTTTCATTTTAACTATAAATTTTAATTTTAATTTTAATTTGGGGTGTTATAGTTTCTTGAGAAGCAACATCAATGATCAAAACGCGGCGGCTACTGTCGTATCAGCCAACAGAACGTTGTCGTTAAGGCATTATCCTTATCTCTTTGAGACGACCAATAATTGCCTTTATTCATTTTTATTTTATTTTCCTCTGTTTCAGCTTCGCTCTTTCTCTTCTTTCTCACAAGCTTTTCTTCCTTTTTTTGGAGATATTTTTTCAGTTTCTATTCGTGGGAAGTTTCTAATTTGAGTCGAGGGTTTAAGGCCTCTGATGTGATTGGAGGAAGACAGAGAGACAGAGATGGATAGAGCAGCGGTGAGCACAGGACCGATGGATATGCCGATTATGCACGACAGTGATCGTTACGACTTCGTTAAGGATATTGGGTCTGGTAACTTCGGAGTTGCTCGTCTCATGAGAGATAAAGTCACAAAGGAGCTCGTTGCTGTTAAGTACATCGAGCGAGGAGACAAGGTTTTTCTTTTTCTTTTTTGTAATAATAAGCTCAAATTTTTATTTCTAAATTTGGAACTTGGAAATTGATGTTTTTTTTCTTAGTTCATTGATGGTTATAGTGTTGTTTTGCTTTAGCTTCCACTTTCTAGACTTAGTGGTTCTAGTTGATTAAATGATTCGCCTTTTATGGTTATTATAGTTTGTTGATGATGATTGTGCTTTAAAGTGCTGATCTTTAAGGTTATTACGTTGTGAAGTTGAATTTAAAGATATGACTTCTTCTCATTTTCAATACTTTAAAAAATGGTAGTGATTAGCTTTGAAATATAGATGTTGGTCTTTTAATGAGTTTCTAATGTTTTGGTTTTGTTGGTTTGAGTTGTGTCTGACTTGTAACTACATGTCTGAGTTTCAGATTGATGAAAATGTTCAGAGGGAAATCATAAACCACAGGTCACTCAGGCATCCTAATATTGTCAGATTTAGAGAGGTAAAAACTTTCACTTTTAGGCAATTTATAAGCCCCATTGAGTTGTGGCTTTAAGACTTTTGACACACGGTTTCTTGTAACATAGGTCATATTAACACCGACTCATTTGGCTATTATAATGGAATATGCTTCTGGTGGTGAGCTTTATGAGCGGATTTGCAATGCTGGACGGTTTAGTGAAGATGAGGTTTTGCATCATCCCTCTTAATCTTGTTTCTCTAACTCATGTCTAAGGCGACTCTGTTTCTAATTTCTTAAAATATATTTATTCTTGTACAGGCTCGGTTCTTCTTTCAGCAGCTTATATCTGGAGTCAGCTACTGTCATGCCATGGTAATGTTCTTGGAAACTTTAGGTTTTTTTATTTTATGATTTACTCTGCTTTATTCATGTTTTTTTTTGGTTTCTTTTATGAAGCAAATTTGCCATCGAGACCTGAAGCTAGAGAATACATTGTTGGACGGAAGTCCTGCACCTCGTTTAAAAATATGTGATTTTGGATACTCAAAGGTATGATGAAATGTTGTTTTATTCTTATTCCACTCTCTGTTTATGTGTCTTTGCTTATGCATTTTACTTTCTTTTTGACAGTCTTCTGTTCTTCACTCACAACCAAAATCAACTGTTGGCACTCCTGCTTACATTGCACCAGAGGTGCTACTTCGTCAAGAATATGATGGCAAGGTAGTAGCTTCTTCTTCAAGGAAACTCCTTTTTTTTACTCAACATGAATGAATATTAATAGAGAGTGGTTACATTTACCAGATTGCAGATGTATGGTCTTGTGGTGTAACCTTATACGTCATGTTGGTTGGAGCTTATCCCTTCGAAGATCCAGATGAGCCTAGAGACTATCGAAAAACTATACAGAGAATCCTCAGCGTTAAATACGCAATCCCTGAAGACGTAAGGATCTCACCTGAATGTTGTCATCTCATTTCAAGAATCTTCGTTGCTGATCCCGCAACTGTAAGAATTCATAATTTTCTTTATGCTCTTTTATCTCTTTAACAACCATCAGAAAGAAAGTTGACATGTTTTGTTTGTTTGTTGTAACAGAGGATTAGCATACCGGAGATCAAGAACCATGCTTGGTTCTTGAAGAATCTTCCAGCTGATTTGATAGAGGAGAGCAACACAGGAAGCCAGTTTCAAGAGCCTGAACAACCGATGCAGAGCCTTGACACGATCATGCAGATCATCTCTGAAGCCACGATTCCCGCTGTGAGAAACCGTTGCCTAGATGATTTCATGACAGACAATCTTGATCTTGATGATGACATGGACGACTTTGATTCCGAGTCTGAAATCGATATTGACAGTAGCGGAGAGATAGTTTATGCTCTTTGATATAAGAAAAAGTGTGTTCTTTTTTTTTTGTTTCTTATGACCAACCAAAACACACACTACTTCTTATGTCCCTTCTTCAAGATAAGACCAGTGTGTCTGATCCTCTGGTTTCCGTTATTTTGCTTTTCTTACATACATATATATAATGTACAATATTATTATCTATATAAAATATATTTTCCAATCTTCTTAGCTACTTGCAAGACATCACACACACACAAACTGAAATTAGAACAGCTGAAGCAAGTTGAGATTAGCAATTGAAAATAATGAAATTGTAGTGTCAATGAAAACTTAAAATCAAATATGTAACGTAGACAGTTTATTAGTAAAAACATAAGCATATAAGAGTCCTTATATTTGCATCTGGAAGATTTGAATAAACAACATTACAAGACACACACAAGCTAGTGACAATGTTTTTTCTTTCACAACTTATAACGTTTGAAGCAAGTTCAGGTTATGCTATTTTCCACCACTTGAACTTTCAAGTTCCTCATGTTTGGCTTCAAACCTTCCCACAAGCATGCAGTTTCTTCATCACAATCTACATCCAGATTCTCTAGATTCCTCACTGAATCAGGCAGTTCACATATCTTACACTCTTGCATGGAGATCTTCTTCAGCTTCTGCAGTCTGCCAATCTCTAGAGGCAACTTTCTCAATCGTAAGCAAGAAGAAATATCCAGAAACTGCAAGTTGTTGAGTCTCGCAGTTGTTTCAGGTAGCTCAGAGAGATTAAAACAAGAACGAAACCTCAGCACTTCCAGCTTACTCAAATTGCCAATAGCTTCTGGAAGTATAGAGAGCTCATGACAGTCTGTGATACTAAGTTTCTCCAATGAAACGGCTTCAGAGATCCAGTTAGGTAACTCCACGAGATCATCGCAACAGTCTATGTCAATCTCTTGTAAACTCGATAGAGCTTTAGAGACGTCGATTTCATTTTTGTCATGAGAAACCTCACCGCAAAAACACTCGGAAAAAGACAGCTTCTTAAGACTGACGAGTTGCAATCGGAGAATGTCCAGAAAAGTGATTGAAAGGTTCTCTAGTCTGATCCGTTTCAGTTTCGGTAAAGAGCTGAGACACGACAAGTTGGTCAACGTTGCAGCAGGATCAGGACCGTGATTAATAATAATCACAACCTTTAGTTTCTTCATTGTAGAAATGAAGCTTGGTAGTGCATAGTTTGATGAAGAGAAGATGTTAACAAGTAAAGCCTCAACATTGGGGCAATCCATCTCAAACCATGGTGATGAGAATGAGTTATCTGTAACAAAATATAAATTAATACCAGCTATAGTTACAGGGTAATCATAATTCTAGAAGTATCAGTTCTATACCATGAAGAGTTAACAGTTACCTGTAAAGATAGACAACAGAGAGGCATTAACAACAACAGGGTGTATACACCAGTCTGGAAATCTATTATCTTTTATCTCCAGAGTCAGTCTTTTCCTCTCCAGGATTGCTTCTGATTCATTTTGACGGATAGCCAACTCCCTGAGGATATCATGTTGAGTGACAAAGAAGTCATCGTCGAAACCGTCTTCGTGCTCCTTTATCCTGTTTTAAAGCGAATATATATAAAATAATAATCTCCTCAACTAAAGTTTGAAAACTCTTAGTTTGAGATAGAAACAGAAAAAGAAAAAAATACCGGAGAGAAGAAGAAAGATGAAGAAGATTATGGGAGGCAAGGTCTTCAAGGTATTTCATAGATAGAATATTTTTTGCTTTCTCCGTTATGCCATTACAATATAACTCCGCCCATATGTCTATTATCGTCCCGGCACTGATTTCTTGGTCCTCAAGAAACAAACCCATGTCCAAGAAACACTGTTTGAGATTGGAGTCTAGAGCATCGAAACTAGGCTTCAGACGATCTATCACTTCACGACTAGGATTATCAAGGACCGAGTCTCCTCTAGACCAGCTTATGACTTGACTTTTCCATTGAAATAGAGATTGTTGTTTGTAAACAAGAGAAATATGGGAATAATAACTTGATATTTACGTTCCCTGATACATGACTTATATATACATCACGACTTAGAGATAGATACAAATCTTCTCCTACTTATCTCACTCTATCTTATACAACAGAATATACTCTTCCTATATCTTCTCCAACATATGTCGGTTCTAGACTACTAGAACCTTAACACTCCCCCTCAAGTTGGAGCGTGTAAATCACGTACTCCAAACTTGGACAACAAATAATGAAATGCAGAACTACCCAAAGCCTTTGTAAGTATATCTGCCAGCTGCTCATGTGTCCGTACATGCCTCGTCGCTATAAGCCTTGCTTGCACTGCATCCCTCACACTATGGCAATCAGATTCTATGTGTTTCGTTCTCTCGTGAAACACAGGATTTTTCGCAATGTAAATAGCTGATTTGCTATCACAATACAAGTCCATTGGTGCATCATGTCGTACTCCCAAATCCATCAATAACCTCTTCAACCACTTAAGCTCTTTCAACGCATCTGCCATGGCTCGATATTCCGCCTCAGCTGACGAATGTGATACTGTGTCCTGCTTCTTTGTCTTCCAAGCAACAGGCGAGTTTCCTAACATGACCATATAAGCTGAAAGTGATCGTCTGGTGCGTGGGCAAGAAGCCCAGTCCGAGTCACAGAAAGCTCTAATTTGCAGATCACTATTCGACTTGAGCATGATCCCTTGACCTGGACCCCCTTTTATGTATTTGATAACTCTCATAGCTGCATTCCAGTGAGCTTCTCTCGGCTTGTGCATCACCTGAGACAGAACATGGACTGAGTAACTCAAATCTGGACGTGTGATAGTCAGATACACTAGTCGCCCTACTACCCTTCTAAACCGCGCTGGATCTTTGCAAAATGGACTGTCATCTCGAAGAAGGTTGTGGTTGATCTCCATTGGTGTAGAAACAGGTTTACACGCCAACATCCCTATCTCATTGACGATGTCTAACGCGTATTTCCTCTGTGACAAGAACATACCCAGTGGTCCTCTCGCTATCTCTATACCGAGAAAGTACTTCGCCTTACCAAGATCTTTCATGAGAAAGCATTTGCTCATATAGAGTTTGAACTTCCTTATCATCTCAAGATTATTTCCAGCTACAATGAGATCGTCTACATAGATGAGAACCCTCACACACTGTCCTTCCTTCACGTAACTAAACAAAGAGTAATCCTCATACGATTGCACGAATCCAAAACCTTTTAGAGCTTTTGTTAACTTCTCAAACCAACACCTTGGAGCCTGCTTCAGACCGTACAAAGATTTTCGCAGTCTACATACCTTTCTTGGATCAGAAGTCTGGAAACCCGGTGGCATTCTCATGTAAACTTCCTCCTCCAAATCACCATGCAAGAAAGCGTTACTGACATCCATTTGGTGCACTTCCCAGTTCTTGGCTACTGCAACTTCCAAGAGTGTGCGTACTGTGTCCATCTTTGCCACAGGTGCAAACGTTTCTTCAAAATCTTCACCCTCTACTTGATGATTCCCACAACACACCAGTCTTGCCTTAAATCTCTCTACTGTCCCATCTGCGTTATATTTTATGGTAAACACCCATTTGGAACCAATTGCTTTCTTTCCACTCGGCAGATCCACCACGTCCCATGTACGGTTCAACTCCAGGGCTGTAACTTCACCTTTCACTGCTGTTTTCCAACGCTCATCTGCAAACGCCTCTTTGTAGTTTCTTGGAATCACACCAGCACTTACAGCCGCAAGAAAGGCTTGATGAGCCTCTGAAAAACGAACATCAGTAACATAATCCGTAATAGGATACAACACTTGTGATTTACCTGGCACCGTAGAGGAGACATCTGATTGCAAGCCGGGAATGGTGTCATGTTTATCAGGTGATACTCGAGCATTATACACCACATAGTCCCGAAGTTTCACCGACGGCGCTGTCTTCCTATGACCACGACCCAACTGTTCCTCTGCCACAACTTGATCATCCGCTTGTGTTATCTCAGACATCTCGCTGCTCTGTCCTTCCTCTGTTTCAGTCCTCTGTTCCACCGTACTTGTGGGTACTGCTTGACTGCTCCCCCTGTCTACTAACAGCTCAGTTGGTAGAGGTTCATCATGCTCGACAACTCTCATTAGCGGTAAGTTTACTGGGATTTCTTCTTCATGTTTCTCAGCAAAAGGATAAATTGTTTCATCAAAGACCACGTCTCTAGAAACTAAAAATTCCTTCCTCTCCATATCGTACAACTTCCACCCCTTCTTCCCAAAGGGATAACCCATAAATACACATCTTTTACTCCTCATTCCAAACTTATCTTTATCTCTTCTTGCATGATGAACAAAACACAAGCACCCAAATGTCTTGATATCCGCATATGATGGTGGCTTCCCGTACAAGCACTCATATGGTGTCTTTCCATGAAGCACTCATATGGTGTCTTTCCATGAAAATATACTGCTCCACATGAAGATGATACACGGTAAGGGCCCCAAAGATCAACATGAATCAAATCAAACGGAGCTGAACTTTTATTAAGACTTTCAGAAAACACTTCTCTTGTCTGCTTAGACTGAAAACAAATATCGCATCCACCAAATTTGTTTGGGACGTCTTTAACACCAGAAATAAAAGGTAAAAAACTCAAAACACCATAAGCAGGATGTCCTAGACGACGATGCCACAAAGTCTGATCTTCAGAAGCTTGAACTCTGTGACCTCTCCTCACTATCACATCCCGATAAACATAGACACCATCTTTGACTTCACCGGCTCCAATCAGAGTCCTCGTAAAACGGTCCTGCAAAACACACAATGTATCTGTGAATACCGCCAAACAACCAGTCTGTTTAAGTAACTTTGCCACTGACAACAAAGTACAGTTCAGATTAGGAACAAATAAAACATTCTCCAATCTCAGTTTAGCAGACAAGTATAAACTGCCACTTTTAGTAGCCATCACATGGCTCCCATCTGCAAAGCTCACCGGACAAGGAATAATGTTACAAACATCTTGAAGCAACATTACATCCCCTGTCATGTGATGCGAGGCTCCCGTATCAATAATAACCTCACCGGTCTGGACCATACCGTTTAGACGATCAGGAATAGGAGAAGGCTTTTGACGCTCCAGCAGTGTTGTCAAGGATGCCCACTGCTCTGCGGTTATCGGAGGTACTGCTGTCCCTTGATTACCAGCCGGACTCCCACCTTGAGCTTGCACTGCATTAGCCCTTGTGGAGTTTGTTCTCCCACGTCCTCTGCCTCTACCTCCTCTTCCACTTGACTGGTTCCTCTCAGTATACCACTCTGGAAACCCAATAATCTGCCAACAGTCCTTCTTCTCGTGTCCACTCCTTCCACAGTTGCTGCACACTACTGACCCACGGCTTCTTCCAACTCCACTCATCGTTGTGTCATCACCTTCTTTTTGGACAGTTTTTGCAACAAACCCTACTGGCGCTTCTTTAGGTTCAACACGTGAAGCTCCTAACCTCTTCTCTTCTCTCACCACCTTTTGATAACACGAGTTCAGATCTGGCAATGTTTCCATTCCGATGAGATTTGTGCAGACATTGCTAAATCTCGCCTCATCCAAGCCCATGAGAAATTGATGAACCTTCTCTTCTTCATACTCTTTCGCATAGATCTCTGCTGCATCACACTTACACGCCGGGATGGGTTTGCAATTGAGCAGCTCTTCCCATTTTTGAGATAGTCTCCCAAAATAATCCATAACACTTGAACCATCTTGCTTACACGAAGCTAACTCTGACTTGAGCTGATGAACTCGTACGGCACTTCCCACTGAGAAACGCTTTTTGAGCTCTGTCCACATCTTGGAAGAATCCGGTGTAAAAGGCACTGTTGATCTGATCACCGGTGAGATTGAAGCCCTAATCCAACCTACGATCATGGAGTTAGCCGTCCTCCACATCTCAGCTTCAACTGGGTTCTCCTCCGCGTCAGGCATCTTCAAACTTCCTTCCACAAATCCGAACTTTCGCTTGGCACGCAAGGCATTCTCCAATTCTGATGCCCACTCGGCATAGTTTTCTCCACTCAAGATCACAGGTGTGATCGATGTACCAGGGTTGTCTGATGGATGTAAGTAGTACGGGGACGTCGTACCTTCCATCTTTACGCCTGATGTACTCACCATACTTTTACCATCAACCATGTTTCTCTCGTCAAAGAAAAACTCACAACTAAAATTGACCTAATTTTTGTGTGGCTCTGATACCATGTAAACAAGAGAAATATGGGAATAATAACTTGATATTTACGTTCCCTGATACATGACTTATATATACATCACGACTTAGAGATAGATACAAATCTTCTCCTACTTATCTCACTCTATCTTATACAACAGAATATACTCTTCCTATATCTTCTCCAACATATGTCGGTTCTAGACTACTAGAACCTTAACATTGTTCAAGCCAACCACCTATTACTTTGATCAAGAATGGGAATCCATCGCATCGTTCCAATATCTGCAATCTCCACCACACGTCAAAAAAAACAGAAGAAGCAAGTATTGTTTGTACCCCCACCCCCACAACATTGACAATATATTAGATCAAGGCTCAATAGATAAATACCTCCTGGAGAAGATGTTCATACTCTGCATCAGATGTGTGATCAGGTCGCGATGCACATTGAATGAGGAGGGTCTTGGCAACTTCCTTTTCCAAAGTTCCCAAACGATAATTATAACCGAAACCAAGCAAGTCAGGCCGAGAAGTCACCAAGATCTTGAGATTGGGTATGTCAGTGGGAAAATTCTCAAGAAAGAACTTAGCTCCAGCCGACCAAACATCATCCAACACCAACAATATAGGACCGTCTTTTATGAGTCCATGTAGCAGTTTTCTTAAGGCAGTAGCTGCTTGTGTATTGTTACCAAATGAGGGGGCTTGGTAACCGTTGTGCTCGAATAAATCATTTACAATGACCCTAAAGTTGGGAGTACTTGACACGACACTAAAGAAGACATGTTTGAACTTCCCTGCCAAATGGAAAGCAAAAAAAAAACACTTTAGATGACGAGAGAGAAACTACGAGTTAGTTCCAGGTGTAAAAAGTTTTTGAAGGAGATTGTACTTTTGATATCTTGGTCGTGGCAAAGTTGAGTAACAAGCGTGGTCTTGCCGCAGCCGGGAGGAGCACACACCACAAGTATGTTCAAGGAATCATCAAGGACCTTCGTCTTGAGCTCCATCAATGGCAAATCAAATCCAACGGGAGCCATTCTCAGCTCTGGAACCGAACAAATCTCCTTCTTAAAATTATTGTTATTGTTATTGGCCAGTACCATAGATTGCATCTGGTTCCTTAACATAAGAAGCTGTATATCCGTAATGAATTGCTCCATTTCTCTTGTGAGCTTAGAAGATCTCTTCCACCATGGGACGTCTCGACTTTTATGAACCACAATCTTTGCTCTTTCTATCGTTTCCTTCAGTTCTGAAACATCAAGGTTCAGGAGATGTTGCAAAACATCCATCGTTTCTGTTAACGGGACCAATCTCTCCATGGTTGATACAAGATCCATTGATAAGGGTTTGACCTTCTTTACCTCTTCAATAACCTGTTTCAGACCCTCAGAGACCATATATTGCATCTCGTTCCTAATCAGAAGAAGTTGCATATCGTTGTTGACTTGCTCGATTTCTCTTGAGCGCTTAGATCTCTTCCACCACGGGAAATCTCGACATTTATTAACCACGATCTTTGCCTTTTCTATCGTTTCCTTTAGTCCCTTTAGTTCCCCAACGTCAAGGCTCAGCTTGTTTTGCATGGAATCGATCTTTTCGGTTAACGGAACCAATCTCTCCATGGTTGATACGAGATCCTCAGACAAGGGTTTGAAATTTTTGACCTGCTTTGCCTCTTCAATCAACTGTTTCAGACCCTCAGAGACCAAACCACCCCCGATCATCTCACTCATCCTTGCTCTTCTTCTTCCTTTCCACGAATATATAGATAAGTTACTGTCTGAACAATTGAAAAATAAAACTCTCAGATTTTGTGTATGCTTAGCCAACTGTAAGATAATTGAATGAATGACGAGATCAAAAGGGCAATGTTAACGGTTGAGACTTGTTTAACAAGTAATCTGTTTATCTCACTTGACTGATTAACCTTGACACAGGCTTCTTGACATACACGCTTCTTGTTGTTTGAGTTTATTAGGGTATCTCCAACCCAAAGTGTTTTAGAGTGAAAAACTAATATTCTTTTATTTTATCTTCTATCTATCATAGATTAATTCTATTTTATACTGAACTATTGAAGCAAAAATTACTCTAAAATAAAAGTATTTGTCCAAAAAAAGAGACAAGATTTTTAATCCAATTTACTTACAATATATTTGGGAAAATGACGATATTTTCAAAGATTCACTATTATTAAATGTATACAAAAAATTTCTTAAACAAGTATTTCTCTATTTAACTAAAGACAACACAATAATAAGATAAAAACTTAAGTTTACTGAACTTGTATGTATAGGAGATGAGATGAATTCACAATCCAAAAAAGAAGAAATAGTCTGTAACTCTTGACCAGATTTTACTTTGCTTCTCCTCAACCTTCTATAAAGGATGAAGAATAAAGATTCTGTAAAGTTACCTAAATATAAATTATTAGAAGATATTCAAATGAAACGTTCCTAATTAATTCTTAAGATTGTGTCTTTTCATTAAATTATTTTGTTAATAGGAATCTTGAATAATTCTAAAGGTTGTGTATTTTTATACGGATCTCAATTCTTGTTAAAAGTTGTGTTTGTTCAATAATGTACCTTTTTATAAAAGGTTGAATCTCTTCTTTGATAAAAGTTGTGTTTGTTCAATAAGGTATCTTTTTATAAAAGGTTGTGTCTCTTCTTTGATAAAAGTTGTGTTTATTCATTAAGGTGTCTTTTTATTAAAAGATGTGTCTCTTGTTAAAACTTGTGTTTTTTCATTAATCCTCATTAATTCAAAAGGTTGTGAATCTCACTGAATTAAAAATGTTATGTTTTCATTTTAAATTTTGTAAAATTACTTTGAAATAATGTGCCTGTTAAAAAAATGTAGTTTATTTGAAAGAATGTGATTATTTTTTAAAAACATAATATTTCTTTTTTTTTGAAACAATGTATCTGTTAAAAAGTTAGTTATTTTGAAAGAAGGTATCTATTCAATATATATATAATATATATGAAAAATGTATTAATACTATGACTATTCATTAAAAAAAACGAATATAATTTGAAAAGTTGTAACTTTTGAAAGAATTCTTTGAGTGTATATATATAATATATGTTTACAAATTCTGAAACTAAAGTTTTCACAATCTAAAAATAAATGGTGAAGAATAAAGATTTTGTAAAGTTACCTAAATATAAATTATTAGAAGATATTCAAATGAAACGTTCCTATTAATACTTAAGATTGTGTCTTTTCATTAAATTTTGTTTATAATTGTTTATTATACATTTTTGTTCATAACCATTTATGATAATTTTTCGTATATATTAGTTTATGTCGTTTCAATTCAATTATATTATGTTCTTTGTGTTTCCATAACCGTATATTATATTTTCCATTCATTGCTACCCTTTGACTTGGAAAATTGCATCTTTTTACAATTGTGTCTTTTCAATTCTATATGTTGTGTGTCTGGACAATATTATTTGCTCTATCAAATCATAAATCTTTTTAGTTGAAAAAACTGTGTTTTTCCTCTCTCGGTCCCCAATTTCATCAACAACACTTTCTCAAAGTCATCTTTTCACAAGTTCCCTTCCGGCCGGTGTCATCATTCACGCACGCGATGTGCTCCTTTCATTTGTTGTTGTTGTTTTTTTTTTTTTGAAAATGAAAGGCTGATCTATTATTTGTTGTTTGTTAATAGGTTAGATTAATTAAGTTTTTATAAGAAAAACAATAACATTTTGTGATCTTTCCTCACGGCGGTTAAACACGTTTCTTCAACGTTTTTCAACGTCAGTTCAGTTTATGGCTATTATGGCCTCCTGTATTACCATCGTTTTATTGTATTACCTTCTCGTGACCACTTATATGTTGTCACCCAAATCTATTTGGTATTTGACAATGACAGCCGTGCCTCCACTCATGTCCATCTTCTATGGCGTCTTTTGCGTGTAAAATTTTCAATGTTGAAGCATTGTTTCTATCAGGAATAAAAAATGTCTATTTTAAAAGGGATAGATATAATGCTATCAAGAAAATAAATCATGCCGCAAGTTATATGCACGCAAAGTCCATGAATATTTTAGGTAATTTCCTTCTAACTGTACTTTTTAATATTAAACTAATAGCTTTAAGAGATTGTATCATTTTATCAAAAACATATATGATATTTATAATTAATTTAATAATTTTAAGATATATTGAAAGTCATATTTTCCTTTTAACTGTATTAATTCTAGAAATAATTTTAATATTAATTCCCATATATTATTAGTTTTGATATTAATTGTTTCGATTTTTTTGAAATAATATGTCCATTCAAAAGTTAGTTAATTTGAAAATATGTATTTATTCGAATTATATATAGTAGCAATGAAAAAAATTATCGAAACTAAATTGTAGTGAAGTAGATTTACATCGATGAAAACTCAGAATCATATATGTAATGTATACTGTTTTATTAATGAAAAACAGAAGCATACAGCATTACTTATATTTGCGTTTGGATGATGAGATGAATAAACAACATTACAAGACACACACAAGCTAGTGACAATGTTCTTTCACTCACAACTTAAACATGTGAAGCAAGTTGAGGTTGTGCTCTGTTTCCTCCTCTTGAACTGTCAAGTTTATCATTTTTTCCTCTAAAACTTCCCACAAGATCGACTTAGTTTCTTCATCGCATTTCACCTCCAGATTCTCTAGATTTCTCACTGAATCCGGCAGTTCACATTTCCAACACTTGTTCATGTAGATCTTCTTCAGCTTCTGCAGTCTCCCAATCTCTAGAGGCAACTTTCTCAATCCTAAGCAATGAGAAATATCCAAAAACTGCAAGTTGTTCAGTCTCGCAGTGGTTTTAGGCAGCTCGGTGAGATTAATACAAGAACACAACCTCAGCACTTCCAACTTACTCAAGCTGCCTATAGCTTCTGGAAGCATAGAGAGCTTATGACAGTTTGTGATGCTAAGTCTCTCCAATGAAACGGCTTCACATATCCAGTTAGGTAACTTCTTGAGATCATAACAATAGTCTATGTCAATCTCTTGTAAGCTCGATAGAGTTTTAGAGACATCTATTTCAATTTTGTCATGAGAAACCTCACCGAAACAACACATGAACAAAGACAGCTTCTTGAGGCTGCCGAGTTGCAACTGGAGAATGTCCAGGAAAGTGATTGAAACTTTCTCTACTCTGATCCGTTTGAGGTTCTTTAACGAGCTGAGATAAGACAAGTTGGTCAATGTTGCAAGATCAGAACCGCGATTTATGATAATCACAACCTTGAGTTTCTTCATTGTAGAAATGAAGCTTGGTAGTGCATAGTTTGATGAAGAGATGTTAAGAAGTAAAGCCTTAACATTGGGGAACTGGAATAAATTCATTTCCTCCCAACTCGATGAGAACAAATCATCTGTAACAAAAACAAACAAAAATTGAGAAGCGAGCATAGTGAGTGACAGGAGGAAATGTCATTACTTATAGGAATATCAGAAATAAAATGGATGATTGGTTGGACTATAAATGTAGATGTATTATAGCAGAACTTAGTCTGTATAATTTTTTGATTTAGTTGTATATGATGTAGTAACAAAATGAGAAAGAAAAAAATTTGAAAGATAATCATATATTCTTTTCTACACTTTAATAAATAGTGCTTTAGAAAACAAGATTTCTACAACAATTTCTTTATTTAGGTTTTAAACCCAAAAAAAAACAAAATATAATTGGTGATTTTTATGGACGTAGATAAAAAAATTAAAGTTAAAATACATACTTCTCTAACTGGTGACCATTAAAATAAAAATAGGAATGAGTAGGAAAATAATAAATAGGAACAAAATAAAAGGAATGAAAATGAATAATTATTACTTTGGTTCCATATCAATTTTGATAAGGATTGCTTTTGTTCTATAATTCCTTAGAATTCAAGGAATGACAAAGAATTATACGCATGAAATATTCCTTGTGAATGGTGTATTTTTAAGGAATAAGTAGGAATTGATTATTCCTCTTCGTTCTCTATGTTAACCACCCCTACTATATCAGTAAGAAAAATGACCTGTAGAGATAGAAAGGAAGCGGGCAGACTCTCTTTGACTCAAAGACAAGTCGTCAGGATAGTTATCTTCTTGTATCACTAAACTGAGTCTTTTTCTTTCCATGATTGGTTCTGATTCGCTTTGATGGATAGCAAGCTCCCTCAGGACATCATGTTGAGTGACAACGAGCTCATTGAAGAAACCATCTTCATCCTCATTTCTTCTGGTAATACAATTAAGTTCATCAAAAGGAGGTACATGGCAAAGAAACAATGAGTGAGACATAATTACAACATACCCGAGAGGAATAAGTTTAAGCAGGTTCTTGGAAGCAAGGTCATGGAGGTATTTCATGTACGCGAAACTACTACTAGTAGTACCTTTACCATATAGTTCCACCCATATGTCAATTATTACGGAAGCACGTATCTTATGGTCCTCAAGAAACGAACCCATGTCCATGAAACAGTCTTTAAGATGCTTTTCTAGGGTAGTGAAGCTAGGCAGCAGAAGTTGTAGCACACCATCGAGAATTGTTTCCTTTTCAGACCAGCTTTCCACCTGACATTTCCATAAAAAAAGACTTTTGTCTTTAAGTGAAACGCCAATTACTTCAATTAGTAGTGGAAGTCCATTGCAACGTTTCAATATCTGAAAAAAAGACCAAAGATGAATTTTAAATCTAATATCAGAAGTGTGTAAATTGTTAAAGAGATGAAAGTGATACCTTTGGGAGAAGTTGATCATACTCAGCTTGAGACGCGTTAAAAGGCAGCGGTGCGACGCGAACGAGAAGGTCTTTAGCATCTTTTTCATTCAAAGGTTGTAAAGTATAAGTGTAATCAAAACCTGGTAAGTCAGACGACCGAGAAGTCACCAAAACCCTATAACCTGGTAACTTGAACTGAAAATACTTAAGAAAATCATGCGCTCCATGCCACACATCATCCAACACCAACAATATAGGACCGTCTTCTGTGAGTTCCTCAATGAGATCTTTTAAGGCATTAGCTGCTTGAGGATTGTTCTCAAACGTAACTGCTTCGTAACCATTGTGCTGGAGTAAGTTTTGTACTATCACCCTAAAGTTAGGAATACTTGACACAACGCTATACAAGATTGTGAACTTATCTGCCAAAATGGAAGCAATTAAGCAAAGCACTTTAGGTAATGAGAGATATACAATTCCAGGTAGGGCTGTTCAATATGGTAATATTGAACCGTACCTAACCGAACCGAAATAGACAATATGGTTTGGATTTGGTATATACCATATAAACCGAATGAATATGATTTTATAAAAACCGTAGGATTTGGATATAGTTAGGTTTATAACCGATTAAACCGAATAAACTGAACAAAACCGATCAAAGAAAAAAATATATAAATATATACATTATATAACCATTTATTTTCTTGGAATAGTCTTTTTTAACTTTTTATTCCTTGTGAAGATATATCTTTATAATTTTATTTTATTTTCTTCAACTATTATCTGTGAAATTAGATCGTACCATGTAATTTATTTGGAAGAACAAAGAGAAAATAAGAAAAACTGTACAAAACTGGATCGTTGGTCGTTTTGTTTGTTGTTAATTTCACATTTTTATATTTATGAACACCTAGGATTATTTTAATAAATGATAGTTTTGACAATATGTTTTTTTTTTAAATTCATATATATAAAACCAAATCAAATAATAATGTTATTTGGTATAAAACCGAATAAACCGAAAACCGAAAGTATAAATACCGAACCAAACCAAATTAAATATGGTTTCTATATGGTAGCTAATTTTTATAAACCGAATAACCGAAAACTGAACCGAAACTAGACCGAACACCAGATTGAACAGGCCTAGGTGTAAAGATGTCTGTACCTTTGACGGCTTGGTGGTGGCAAAGTTTAGTAACAAGCGTGGTCTTACCGCACCCAGGAGGGGCAGAGACCAGAAGACTGCCCAGGGAATCATCATCAACGACCTTCTTTTGAAGCATCATCAATGGCAAATCCAGTCCAACATGATTCTTATTATCAAGTTTGGGAACTGAACAAAGGTTTCTGTAAACGCGCGGACGAACATCCAGAAGATCATCGAACCTCTTACAGATGGTTTGGACACAGCTATTCATGGCAACAAGCGTGTGTGTAAAGTACATCCCTTGGTCCCTACGCATAATTAGCTGTAGTTGAACTTGACAGAACTTGACCATCTTCTTGTTGACTTTGTTAACTCTTCTTGTATAATAAGAATTTAAGTGTATCTCCCACTTCTTGACGCCTTTACATTCCTGAACCAACACTTGAGCCTCACCGATCGTATCCTCGAGAGTCTTTAGTTCCCCAACGTCTAGTATCGATTCGATCTCTCTGACTATCGGGACCAATTCATCCATAGTCGTTGCGAGATCCTCAGACACAGATTTGAAATCACACACTAGCTTCGCCTCTGCAATCACTGTTGTCAGGAGCTGAGAGACAACAGCTCCTACAAAACCACTTAGCGGCAATTCAACCGCCTTGTTCATTCTTTTTTTTTTTTTTTAAAAATTTCAGGTTCACAAAACTAAAACTCAGAGTCTTGAAAAAAAATCTCTCAGATCTTGTGTGTATATATCATTCTGAAAGTCTTATCTAATCTGTTTGAGCTTTAGCTTTAATTTGAAACCAATCATATCTTTGTTGACTTTTCTTGCCTCCCACTTGCCGTGCAATTACTTACAAAATGTTTTTTTTTTCCTTCAAATTGTCGCACAGTTACCTAGAAACTGTCGCCACTTCATCCACCTTGGTCATCCTTGTTTAATTTCAGGTCAGACAAAACTGAACTCGGAATCGTAAAAAATGCTATCAGATCGTGTTTGCTAGATTCAGAAAGTCTTCCCTTGTCTGTTTTTAAAGCGTTAGCTTCCTCGTTGACTTTCCTGCCTCCCGCTTGCCGCGCAATTACATGTAAAAAAACTCTTTCGTTGGCCAAGTAGCCACATTATAAATTTATAATATAACGATTATATACATAATACATTGTAATGTGTACTTATAGTAAATAAAAATATACATACATACATACATACACCAATTGATTCCATTTACATTGGATGACATGAGAGACTATCCACATTACACAATGAGTGATTTAGTAAATTACCCTTATTTGAAGTTCAAATTAGCAAACTACCATTGATTGGATATAAAGGACACTGACACAACCATTTGGCAAGGAAATGCCGAGAATACCCTTTCTCTTTCCTCTCATTAACACGAAGCGTAAAAACATTTGTTAACATATAACACTTCTGTTAACGTCTACAATATTTGTTAACAGCCAACACATTTATTACCGCGAAGCGTAAAAATAATTGTTAACAGTTAACACGTTTGTTAACGTCTACAATATTTGTTAACAGCGAACATATTTATTAACGCGAAGCGTAAAAATAATTGTTAACAACTAACACTTCTGTTAACGTCTACAATATTTGTTAACCGCTAACACGACGTCGAATCTAAAACCCAGAAAATTGATATCATCAAAAAAATGTATCACTGAATTTTGTATTTCCAAATCACATTGAGNGCGAAGCGTAAAAATAATTGTTAACAACTAACACTTCTGTTAACGTCTACAATATTTGTTAACCGCTAACACGACGTCGAATCTAAAACCCAGAAAATTGATATCATCAAAAAAATGTATCACTGAATTTTGTATTTCCAAATCACATTGAGTAAATTTAAAATTTACAATTATTATTTAAGAATCAAAGTGAACTCAAAAATATTTAACATATTTATTTTGCATGTAATTCATTTAGAAAATGATAAGAGGAGAGAAGAGCATTGATAACGAAAATGAAAAAAAAAAGTGACATACTCACATGTAAATGCAAGAAGGAAGGAGAGAGAGAAAAATGACAATTTGATCAGACAAAATAAATATGTCACATCATGGGCAAGTGACTAATATACACCTCCATTTAAGATGTATCGGCCAATTAACTCTTACATAATTCACCACTACTCCACAAAGCTATGAAAATGGTTTTTTAATTCAACATGCCGGTGCCGTGCAGTTACCTAGCAACGGTGGGAGCGTTTGCGTCTGCTTCTACGTTAAGCCTCCGTGTCATCACATTACATAATTCACCACAACTCCACAAACTATGAAAATGGTTATTTCTTTCACACGTCACTCACTACTTAAAAAAGGGTTGTTTCCATAAACTTGCCGCGCAGTTGCCTAGAAACGGTTGAAGCGTTTGCGTCTTCTTCTGCGTTAACCCTCCGCGTAATCATTAGAGTATCCACACGCGCCACAAGCCGTGATTCGGTAGTTTCTGCTCTTTGTGCGCGTGATTTTGGGCCACCATTTAAATCAGCCCATTTAAATAACCTCTATATTTACAAGGGCTCATAAAACATAGAATAATTTGAAATCCCTACATGACAATGGCTGATTTTATTATACTTTCAGAGCCGCAGAGAAACAAGATAAGAGAGACATAGCATGTGACAGTCCATTATCATGATATATTCCACATGTCCGAATATTGACAACTCTTGTTGACTCTTGTATATATCACTTGATTTTATATCTAACTAGGTGATTAGAAGACAATAAAAATGATTAGTACTAGTTTTTTTTTTTTTTGTAAAACAATTGTCTCCCACATGCTTCTTATTGTGTCCTGAATTTTTTCTCCCGACAACATTCATTATGCTGCCTAAACGCGATTGCTTTTACTATCTTCTTTGGTTAGTCGTTTTTTTGGTATCCGTATTATTCACCTAAGAAACATCAAATTTCATTGTATGACATTTTCCAATAGTTTCTTCTATTTTTCTCTTCAAAATAGAGTGATTGTATAATACAATTGAGTTATTCTCTAATAATATTATATATTTAATGTAAGAAACAGAATCATAAACAAAAAATAAATAGCTTATTTAATATATAGAGTAAGTTTATTTTTTATTCTATTATAATGTAAAATAGAATATTAGTATTGTATTTTTACTCTAAATTCTATTTTAGAGTAGAAAATAAAGTGGGATTGGGGGTTCTTCTAACTAAATTATAGTTTTTACTTTATTTGACTATATGTAATACGTTTACAATGGAGTTGCGTTTTCTGATTTGCATGCATGGAGTTCACGCAGTTTTTCATATGATCCGTTAGTTTATAATTGAATATTTTAACAAATTTTCACATGCATCTAATGTATGCTACTTTTTATATTTCTATAATGATATTGCATAGTAGTGAAGTTTTTTAAAATATATATGTTTTTTGTGAATATATTAAAATATGTTAATAGGTCCAGTCGGTGGTTTTCTAGCCGCGCGTTCTAAGAATTTCAAATGCATGCGAAAATAATAAAAGTATCTTTAATCAAAATGCAGGAAATCAGCAAAAGTGGCACATCATCCAATAAGGCAGATGACCATAACGATGATAATAAATAGACACATTACTATTCTTTTGTCAAGGATAATATTTTTCTTTCAAAAACTTCATCATCACATTGTGTAGAAACTAGAACGTTCGAAAGTAAAGCTTCGCTAGCCTGCTTGGCCGTGCGTGAACATGAAGAAACTACAAGAAATGCGAATCTAATCAGCGGCGGACATGATAATCTTTTCGCAAAGCCTCTCTTGTCTTTACTCATTTTTCTTTCACTCTCTTTATTCCTTTTTGACATTTAAATTTAATTTCATTTGCCTTTTTTATGGCAATCGTTATCGGAATTGTCGAATAATGAAAGCTAAGCTTTGGCTGGAAGCAATTATCATGAACCAAAACGCGTTAAGCCATTCACTTCACTGCATTATCCACTCTATTTTTTTGTTTTCGCATCAACAACTTTATTGTAATTTCTATTCAAAACTTTATTTTATTTCAATTTTTAGTTTTAATTTTAATTTCCTTAGTAACCTAACCAGACTAACCAGCAATTCAAATGTGAATGATACTGTGAGTAAAGTATAGATTTAATTTGCCGACAAGCATGTAAAAGTTAATAGACATATATTTTCCCGCCTGACATTTAAGGGTGTAAAAAGTAGTTGAAATTGATTTACGAAGAAGTTGGATTTAATTGCTTTTGACCAAAACAAAAGCAAGAAACTGATTCGAGATCTCTCCACCGTCATTTGATTGGAGCCACCTTTGTTACTTTTTTCCTCTCACTTACCCTCAACTTTCGCTATCTAATTGCATTTTATAGATCAAAGAAGTCCCTTCATTTCTCATACCCATTTCAGGAGAAGAGCTTCTTTTATTTCCAGCTGTCTTCAGTCTCTCTCTATCTCCCTCTTGTCTGCATCATTCTTTTAGGAAGCCATGAAAATGGCATTCATTACTTTGCATCATCTTCTTCTTCTTGGAGCTTTAGCTTTGCTGAGCTGTCTGGTGTCAGTGAAAGGAGAAAGCCCTTACAAGTTCTACACGTGGACTGTCACTTATGGCGTTATCTCTCCCCTTGGCGTTCCTCAACAGGTAAGAAGCACACAACAAGATCCATTGTTTTTGTTTGATGCTCAGACATTATTTTTTTCTCTGTACTGATGTTCTGTTTGTTTGCTTGTTTAAGGTTATTCTGATCAATGGTCAGTTCCCTGGTCCAAAGCTTGAAGTTGTTACCAATGACAACATCATCCTCAACCTCATCAACAAACTTGACCAACCATTCCTCTTGACCTGGTAACCTTTTATAATATTTCTTTTTTTTATTAAACCCATAAAGATTTAAACATTACCATGTTCACATAGAATGTATCCTCCTTTGTTTTGTGTAATCCAATTGAAAAATGTGTCTTGTATTAGATGATTAGGGTTCTCTCAGTTCCTCAGAAATGTTTGATCTTTAGGGTTTTTGATATTTGTTTCAATTATTTTTGATTTATAGGAATGGAATAAAGCAGAGGAAGAACTCATGGCAAGATGGTGTTTTAGGAACAAACTGTCCAATCCCACCTAACTCAAACTTCACTTACAAGTTCCAAACCAAAGATCAAATCGGAACTTACAACTACTTTCCTTCCACCTCTTTCCACAAAGCAGCCGGTGGATTTGGAGCCATCAATATCTATGCAAGGCCTAGAATCCCTATCCCTTACCCTCTCCCTGTTGCAGACTTCACTTTACTCATTGGTGATTGGTTCAAAACCAACCACAAAACTCTCCAACAGAGTTTGGACTCTGGTGGGGTTCTTCCATCTCCAGATGGAATGCTCATAAACGGACAAACCCAAACTACACTCACAGGAGACCAAGGTGAGATTTGTAAGAAGAAAAACTTGTTTCTTTGAGTGTCTTACTTATAGTTTTTGTGTTTAATCTTTCAGGGAAGACTTACATGTTGAGAATCTCCAATGTTGGATTATCAAGCAGTTTCAATTTCAGAATCCAAGGACATACAATGCAAGTAGTTGAAGTAGAAGGTTCTCATGTCTTGCAAAACGTTTACGAGTCTCTTGATGTTCATGTTGGACAGTCTTTATCAGTTCTTGTTACACTAAACCAACCTTCTAAAGATTATTACATCGTTGCAACCACCCGGTTCACAACTTCCAAGCTTTCTGTTACTGCTCTGTTGCGTTATTCCAACTCTGCCCTCCCAGCTTCTGGTGACACCCCCTCTCCTCCTCCTGAAGATCTTGATTGGTCTTTGAACCAAGCCAGATCATTCAGGTGGAACTTGACCGCCAATGCAGCTAGACCGAACCCTCAAGGATCATTTCACTATGGAACAATCACTCCAACAAAATCATTTGTATTCTCAAACTCAGCTCCTTTGATCAACGGGAAGCAACGCTATGCAGTGAATGGAGTCTCTTATGTTAACTCGGAGACGCCTCTTAAACTCGCTGATCGCTTAAACATTTCCGGAGTGTTCAGCACAAATGCTATTCAGAGTGTTCCTTCTAGCTCTCCTGCAATTATTGCTACATCAGTTGTTCAAGCATCTCTTCATGATTTTCTAGAAGTTGTGTTTCAGAACAGTGAGGAGTCAATGCAGTCTTGGCATCTTGATGGTTATGACTTTTGGGTTGTTGGGTGAGTCTTCCTTCTTTACTATTTTTTTTTAACTCAAATTCAAATAAATGCTAACGGTTTCCTTGGTATAAATATATAGGTTTGGTTCTGGACAATGGACACCTGAGCAGAGATCTCAATACAATCTTATTGACGCTCTTACCAGACACACAACTCAAGTGTACCCAAACTCTTGGACAACAATCTTGGTGTCTTTGGACAATCAAGGAATGTGGAATATGAGATCAGCGATATGGGAAAGACAATATTTAGGACAACAGTTTTATCTAAAAGTATGGGATCCAGTGCAGAGTCTGGCTAATGAGTACAATCCACCTGATAATCTTCTTCTTTGTGGCAAAGCTATTGGAAGACACCTCTAGAGAGATCATCTTACAGTGTTGTTCATCTGGTCTTTTTTATTTAGTTTCATTTGTTTTGAGGGGGTTTTCGATTCAATTTGGTTGAGCTTTTGTTATTACTGGTCATGAGAGTATGGTTGGTGACATTTGTAGTAACACATGGAAGAGAAGAAAAGTTATATGTCTTCAGATTGCAGTTTGAAAATTGTAACACCTGTCACCTCCTATCTGGAGTACAGCGTGTCACCCCCGACGCGTCCTCAAATAACAATGTGACACCCGTCTCCCTCTCACTAGGGACAACGGGCCACCAATAATATCTCGAAAAATAAAAATCCAAAAGCCCAACTACACTCGCCCAAGCCCAAATAAGAATCCGAATAAAAAGTCCAATAGCACCAAGTCCGTCCAAATATCACCTTATTGCTTGTCTCACCTGAAATGGGAAGAAAGAGGGGTGAGCGACTGGGAAGTCACTCAGTGAGGTATGGGATGCTACCCCGAAATCCGTAGACCCGGACATAGCACTCCAAATAAATATAAATTAATTCTAATGCATGTCAAACACGGTACCTAAAGTACCCAAGCAAACAAGCAATGGTCCTAGCGAGGCGCGCACTCGCCGCCCACTAACGGGCCAAAAACAACACTTCCCACACTGGGGTATAACAACTCGAGATAGTGCTCGGACACCGCCCGTAGACG